>JADLZN010004638.1:0-282244 GCA_018155175.1 Sinocyclocheilus anophthalmus
CACAGAATATTTTTAGACAAGAATACCACTATAGGCACAATATGCCCCGGTGGATGATTTGTCATTTAAAATTTCGAGGTCTATCTATTGAGAACTGTAAACAACAAGTGTTAAGTATTGTTAAAGGGATAGTTCACTCAAAACTGAACAATCTGTGCATTTACTGACACTCGTTTATTCGTACCTTTAATCACTCTTGCCGACAATTTAGTGTGTTCACACACACAACACACACACACACCACCCAAACTGTATATATTATGTGTGTGTGTGTGTGTGGATTATGTTGGTACCATTTTTGGTTGGTGACATGGCGTAGGAAGAGAAGATAGCGAGAACAAATTGATCATCAACAGAGTATTTGACACAATTATGACGAATTAAATTTTTGGGTGCTATTTTCTATGTTTTCTTTTTTTAAGAATGTGAATGTATTTTACCAGGCTTTTAGTTACAACCATCTTTTTTTTCTCTCTCTTCATTATGGCATAACGACAGTAGTACCACACATATGTATTATTATTATTAGATGTGTAGTAACGTATCTATGAATTGCATTATCAATGTTTTTTTTAAGAATAATAAAAACATATCAATAATAACTGACCCATATTCCTATTGTAGTCTTCTCAAACCTTATGATGGTTGCTTTGTGTAAAGCACCAACCAAAATTTAGCCATAACAATGCTTTTATGATGCTTTTAACACATTTTCGTCATTTTTTACGGTTCAGAACCCTTGGTCAGGTCACTATGAACTGCCATTTATCCTACCACAATATCTGTCTAAAAGTTCTTCAAAGAATCCACTTTGGTGTTCCACCGAGAAAATAACAGCATGTGGTTATGGAACAACATGAGAGTGTGTACTATAAATAATGACAGTTTTCATTTGTTGGGTGAACTGTTTCTTTAAGGGTTCAGTGAGCCTCATGGTTTACCGCACTAATCACTTGCCTGGATGATCATTATTTTCACAATCGTCATGTTGTTCCCAACACTCTTTGGCAATTGCGACTGTACATCAACGCGTTTAACAGCTGGTCATTGTTCATTACAGCTCAGATGTTTAATTCTTCTGTGGCTTCGCTCCTTCCCGCTCACCGTCGCTATATTCATTTCAGATTAAGCACAACGAAAGACAAGGACTCATTGACCTTGTTCTGGAATAATACTGTACTGTCATCCGCATTATTCACTATACTCAGCATAAGTGAGTGTCGTATGTAATCTATAGGTGTGTGTGTATGTACTGCACTGTGCAATTGAAGAGCACTTTGGCTCAGACGGTGCACCAGACAAGAGAATCAGGAGTGAGTATATGAGTATACGTATGTGTGTGTGTGTGTGTGTATGAGAGAGTGGATGCCGAATGTGCCGAGGGACTCTAAAACAGTGGTGAGGGAGGTTGATCCCTGGAAACATGGGAAATAGACTTTCCTTTAGAGCTTTTACTGTAATTGTTTCGAGGTAAAGCAAGTGCTCTCCCTCAACAGATGGCGAATATCACTTTTAATCAAACACGGACACCTCTTTGTAATAAATCACATCCATGGCATTTTCCTTTCTGAAATTTCATCGTCGCTTTTGAGGGGGTTCGGCGCAGGACGAATGGCGTGATGAAGGTGGACGGGGAAATTGAAGTAGTTGTCAAACAAACAACAGGAAGAAAATATCTGAAGGGTGTGAAAGAACTCTCTGTGATTTTCCAGCTCTGCTAACAAAAGCTGCTACCTTCTAAAACCCAAAGTGTACTTCAGTTTTGAAGTATGTAGGCCTATGTATAAAAACCGAACTTTGTGCTTAAGGTGACACTAACTGGATCTCTGTGCATATAAGTGGACCTCGTTCACTATTGATTCCAGTAGACTTTTGTGTTAGCATGTTGCTAAGCTATCTGTTATTTCCACGAAGGATTCATATGATGCTGTCTTACAATTTGGCAAGGTAGCTTTGAATGTTGCAGCGTGCCTTTAAATGCTGTCTGTCTAGGCAGCTCACTATGTTTCAGAGCAATGTAGTGATAGAAGAAGATGTGTATTTCCTAATGGTGACAGAGTAATCTGCGCTGAGAGAGTTATAGTTATGAAACTGTCCTCTCTTCAGCGGCTTGTGTTAAAATAAGCTCATGAACCACCGGGTTAACACACCCCACCACACCACACACACACACACACACACACACTGGGAATAAAAGTTTGGGAATGCCTGCATTACATGTAAATAAGAAATAGCATGAATTTGTTCATTTTAATGTGTTTGAAAGACCAAAGCCTTTTGATCTCAACATAATCTCATTTCTGTTCGGATATGAAAGAGACCCATTAATGTAAATTCACGTACGGCAGGTATGTAGACGCACAGATCAAGCGCACACCTGCAGTGATGACTGCGTTCATTAAACACACGGTAACCCCATCAGCACAGAGCCGCTCGTCTCACCGGACCGTAAGAGACAGCCCTCTCATGAATAACACCCTGTCATCTGCTCACCCGTGTGGCCAGAGCCACTTCCGCCCGCTGCTCGCAAACTGACCTTCCTCATCACACAGATGTCTCTCTCACTCCCACAGCATTAAATATTCATGCCGCGCCAAAGAGAGTGACTCTACACTTCTCCATCCCATATCCCACGTTTCCTCACTGTCTCATCTCTTCCTGTGTATGTGTATGTGTGTGTGTGTTGTGTATGTGGTTTGTGAGTGTGTAGTGCATGTTGTGCGTGTGTGTGCTGTTTATGTGTTTTATGAGGAAGCACTAATTTGTAACAACAGTGTATTAATATGTTATTACAACAAGAATGTGATTTATAGGAAATTTTCAGTTCCCGTAATTCAAAGGCTTATAAATAATTCAGAATGAGTAAAAATGCACAAAGTTTCCTGTGAGGGGTAGGTTTAGGGGTAGGGTTGGTGTAGGACAATAGAAAATACGGTTTGTACAGTATAAAAACCATTACGCCTGTGGGATGTCCCCACTTTTCACAAAAAAAAAACTGTGTGTGTGTGTGTGGGGGGTTTAATCATCGTCGCTGAGGCTTGCAGGTACTCCGTGTCTAAACTGGGCCTTTAGGCATGACTGTTCCCTGGTTCGCCCAGCTTCTGTAAATAACACATTTAGCAGCGCTCTGACTGTTCTGCTGTTTGTTTAAAGCGAGCGCTCAGGCCGCCGTTCAGCTTCACTTCTCGGCTTCACCGATGCACTCGTACGCCGGCGTCATTAGCAATTTAGAACTTTTAGCTGTTTGTTTGCACGTGTGGGTCGACTTGCTTCTTCATAGGTTACTATTTGCCTCAGACGTGCTCCAATATGGTCCAATAGTACCGTGTGATGTATGATTGCGTATATACTATGGCAATCTGAAAGATTTAAAACAAAGACCTAAATAAAGGGTCAGAATCATTGCTAATAATACAAATGCCATGTATGCACATGGTTTTTATTAAATACATAAGCCTTTTATCATTGAATTTGCAGCAAAAATAACTAAAATGGCACTGAAAACAGGCGTAGAAACAATTTGAACTTGTAATTGTTAGTAAATTTCATATTCATACATATTGCATACATTCAGTGACAAAGAAACAGCAAGTAACAGATCAAATTAACTGTTAACAAATTAACATAACTATAATCTTGTTTGAATTGTATTCAATTATATATAATAATAAATTAATATTCATATCCTCCATCTGCCTTTAAAAAAAGTTTTTTATATTTTATTTACATGACTATAAAATTTTTGAATAATAAAATGTATGAAATAATTATGCTTTATAATATATTAATATACATTACCAATAAAGTTCACTTTACAACACTTTTCAATAAAGTTCATTAGTTAACATTGGTTAACTACTTTTGTTTAACATGAACTAAGCATGAACAATACTTCTACAGTCTTTATTCATCTTAGTTAATGTTAATTCCAACATATAATAATGCATTATTAAAATCAAAAGTTGAGCTTGTTAACATTAGTTAATGCACTGTGAATTAACATGAACTAACAGTGAACAACTATATTTTCATTAACTTTAACAAAGATTAATAACTACTGTAATAAATGTATTGTTCCCATGATATAAAACTATATTGGGTGGCTTGTTTCTGTACCCAACACAAATGTCTGTTGGTAAATTTGAGTATTTATGAACATGTGTATGCATTTTGTGTTGTTTCAGACATAATGGATGACAGAGACAAAAAAAAAGGAAAAACCAAATAGTGTGGTAACTGCCTGATGTTGATGTTAGTCAGAAGATCACTGTTAACACAGCTGCTGTAAACATCTGTGGACTCCATCAATATGGCCAAAACATCTGCGCTTCTTTAGCGTTCTTTATCATATTTCTATAATCCATCTTTCATAATTAAACCTGTGGGAACGAAAGAACCCCACTGTGTCTTCATGGACGTTGAGAGGTAATGATGCTGGACAAGTGACTTAATATCACTCAAGAGCGGTAATCAGTCTTAAACCAGCAATTAAAAGATCTGAATATTAAAAATCTAATTAATATTTCTAGATGGCAGGTATTAATAAGGCAATAATGTACAAGTATTTTTTCTTGTACTAGATAGATATATATAGATAGATAGATAGATAGATAGATCGCTAGATAGATAGATAGATAGATAGCTAGATGACGGACGGCCCTGACGACGGACGACGACGAGATAGATAGCCAGCCGACAAGATGATGATATATAATAGATAGATAGATAGATAGATAGATAGATAGATAGATAGATGATAAGTAGATGTGATAGACGACAAGACTATGATAGTATAGACCAGAACAGAACTACAGGACAGACAGACATATGATACATAGATAGTACAGACGGACGGAAACGACTTGGATAGACAGACAGACAGACAGACAGACATAGATAGACAGACAGACAGACAGACAGACGATAGATAGATAATCAATACAGTGATAGATAGAAGATAGATAGATAGATAGATGCATTACTATAAACATTAATTACATGTATACTGGATTACAGATTACTTACAAAAATTAAGTACTTGTAATTAAGAGTATATTACATTTTAAAATGCTCAAACAGATTACAGTTACTTTTTATGGATTACACGATTACATATTCACACACAGCAATAATTTTTTTATTCTCCCTAATTAGTCAGATATGTCAGGGAAACCAAATAAAATTAAGAGGTTTTAGTAAGTGTTTTATTTTGATTGTTGTCATTTTGAAAAAAAAAAATCATTCTAATTTTACAATTTTATGATTTCATTAATTATTAGCCTTTCATTAACTCACAAACCCGCTGCAGTTCCTTTCACAAACCCCAGTTTGGGTAATCTTGATGTAATATAATGTTTAATGCACTTTGTTGATATTAACAATAAATGTAATAGCTTATTTCTTTCTCTTGGTATTTTTATATCAATATGGTACAAAATAATCCTATTCAAATATATGTAATAAACAAGGTCGGCAAGTCCTCTAAAAGCAATCAAAACAAAATCTGATTATATTAACCTAAAATGTGTAATGGATTGTGTTACTAACTACAATTTTTGTCATGTAATTCAGACTACAATTTGTGAGTAATCTATGCAAAAGTATGTATACCAATATTAACAATAAATAAAGACACTTCCATATTTATTTTTATTCCATTTCCATATTTAAAATTTATTTTTGTACCCGACATTTATTTGTAAAAACTGCCTCCATACCACTGATATTTCTATCATTTTGGGTGCTTAGTGTGAAATTGGCATCCTGTATTTTTTTTTCTTCTTCTTCTTTTCTCTCTCGGCTTTTTTTTATTATCTGTTTGCTTTTTTCTAATGCCAGCTTTAGTTAATCTCAGGAAAACGGGACACTTTGTCTCAGGCTACTTTTGAGTGTCTGACACAAAGATGGTGTCAGTGTGTACTGGTGGCCCGTACAATGGAACAGCTCACATCACATCATGCAGCGATCCAGTCCATCAACTGTCTACTAGCTTGGAGTAAACTTGAGCTGTGAGTTTTTGTGTGGTTTGATTGTTGCTGGGTTTACCATAAGAGCATTAGACTGGCGCACAGTCTATCTTTAGCTCACAGATAGCGGCGGTTTGTTTCCCCCCCCTCTACGCATTTATTTCTTTAATAAATTGAACACGCCACACAAGCAAACACCCGTGATTGGATTCGATGATGTTTGTGGGTTTGTGAGTGATGCGTGAAATTTACTCTAGGAAAAGAAGATCACAAAGGACTCCCAAATGTTGCTCCGTGACACTAATGAGATGTATTGACGTTGATATAGGCACAAGTTTGTGTTGGTGTCACCTTTGTCTTCATCTTCGTCTTAGTCATGAAAAAAAAGGATAATTTTCATTTTTTGGGTGAACTGTCTCTTTAAATGTAGATGAAACAATCATATCTCCAGAGCTTTGAAAGAGCAACCATTGAGCAATAAAATACTCCTCTGAGTATAGCCGGAGTCTGCATTATGTACATATTTCTAGAGGCCAACAAACACTGAGCGGATAGTGTGTGTAATTACCAACACCGCGGCTTTAGCTCCGGTTCGTGTCGCTCGTCTCTAATTAGCACGAGCGGAGGAAGGGTAATTTATAGAGAGTGGAGTCCCTTTGTTAAGATAACACACTGCAGGTCTCTGGAGGAACACACTCCTGACCGTGTGTTCACACACTCGGCGCTGCGTTATGTATTCGTGGCTGAGGACTGCTTGTGTTTGTGCACGTCCTCCACCTGAACTGACCTGAATCTGCTGGTAAGATTTAGTGTAGGACACGTGATTGAGAAACATCTACACCTTAGATCAGGCTGATCGGAGTGTCCGCGGTGCTCGATGAGCCCGATCGATGTTTTAATCCATAAACTTTCTTTTCTCAGGATGTTATGAGACATCAATCATCATTCTCATGCAGGTGCTCCTCAGACGAGCGCTTCCCTGTAGTGCGTTCCCGTATTGAACAGGGACTGCTTTAAAGCGTAAGCCGAGTATCGGTGTTTCGCTCTGCAGGAATACAATATTCCAATGCTACCTTTAATCCAAATGTTTAGAAACACAAAATACGGTTCCCAATCTTTGACTGCTTCGCTCAAGGTGGTCGTAACCTGGGAGAGATCCAAGCTAACGTTAGCATTCTCTCATCTTAAAGGAATAGTTCACCCTAAAATTTAAATTATGTCATTAATTACTCCACCCTCATGTCGTTTCAAACCCGTAAGACCTCCGTTCATCCTTTGACAATCTTCCTACCTCTCCAAATGGCGCTAGGGTTATGCGTTTTTGAATATAGCGTTATTTTTGTTTTCTTTGCGTACCAAACGTATTCTCGTAGCTTCGAAATATTACGGTTGAACCCCTGATGTCAAATAGATTATTTTACCGATCTCCTTGCTACATCTCTGGACCTTGATCGTGGTAATTACACTGCTGTCTGTGGGAGCATCAGAGAGCTCTCAGATTTCATAAAAAATATTTTAATTTGTGTTCTGAAGATGAATGGAGGTCTTATGGGTTTTGAACGACATGAGGGTGAGTAATTAATATTTTTGGGTGAACTATCCCTTTATGGCAGTTTGCTTGGCTGGCTCATCATGTACAAAAAGAGTACAGGTGAATCAAACAGAGTTTAACGTTAGCATATTGCTAAGCTAAAGCCAAAAATACACTTTAATTTTTACGTGAGCACTTAGCGTATGCGTACAGCCAAACATCTAGCCTTTCAAAGCATACGGCAATTGATAATATGAGCAAAAAAGGACGGTCGACATATGCGCACTAGAGTGTTTCATCTTAGTCCAGTGTCTGCGCTATTTCTCTCTAGACATTATAAGTGGTGTAAATCTCTCTGTGGTTTTTTTAAACTAGAGTTGCACCTCTGAACCTCCTCACACAACACAGGCGTTTATTATTGTTGCTTCTCCAGTAGTTTGTTGTTGTTCCGTCTCTTCCATGTATTTTTCTGTTAAACAGTAGTGTGAGTCAGTGTTGCCACCTTGTGGACAAACTAATTAGCGCAAAAAGCCACATTGTGTCAGCTAAGCCTACAGCGTGCAAGGTTTGAAGAATCGGGCTGTGCACATATTATGCTAATGATGAAATTAATGATGCACACGCTATATGAGTACCCTAGCGTACACGTTTGTGTAAAAAGTATCATTTGGGATTAATGTTGCAACCATAGATGTGTATACGTAGATTCCTCATTAGCGACTAGCCGTAAGCCATCCACCATATTCGAAGGGTCAACTAGAACGTCATTCCGCCGTAACAGGACCATAGTTACCATGTTTTCAAACCCTGTTAAGTATTGATTAATACATTTAAAAAACACAAACACCCCTTGTCTCACCTGTGAAGGTTATTCCTTTTTCTTCTGTCGGAAATTTTATTCCCGCAAGTTTTTTACAACATCGGCTGTCAGATGTGGCTCTTCGAATATTCATTGATTATAATGGTGAATTACGTCAAGCTGACCGTTAAAGATGGCAGACATGTCAACGTGCCTTGAGCAGTCGAATGTGGAATCTACCTATACATATCTATGGTTGCGACACCCTAATAAGTATACAAATCCTTTTCACCAGTATTTTTCATTAATGAATGGAATGTAAGTTTATTTATAATCAACACTGGTTTCGCACTGTCCGCCATCTTGAATTTATTTTTCAACTGACATTGTCGCAATGCATTGTGGGATCAGCCAGTAAGGAAAGTCATTGCAGCGAGTTACATTTTAAATGCCCGTTCACAGCGAGGACAAAAACCATCACAATAACTATAGTGTATTCTATTTTTAACTATGGCTTATATTTAATTATATATTACAAGAATAGATACGTCCACACCACAACTATACAGATAAAGACACAGAGGGATGATATCATGGAATCACTTTTGAAATGATCTTACAGCTGATAAATGATAAGAACATTGACAGCCAATCAGAATCCACATGACTTCAAAGAGCTCGAGCATTTAAAGCGACAGATGTCAAAATTACATAGCACATTATTATAGACAGAATGTTATCATGTGTTGGTGTGGACGGGCCTTAAGGTTAGAAAATGGTCTTGAAAAACTAGGGATGTAATGATGCACCCCGAGCCAGTTGAAAATCGCTAAAAATATGTGACGATTCAAGTCGGTTGAGATGTTGAGTGAATCGCAATACAATTGGGGGGTGGGGGGTTTTATGACTGTATCTCTGAGGGGAACTTAACATTTAGATGGTATTTTCTTTTTATCTTATCTCTGTATAATGCATATTAAAGTAGCAGCGCTACTTTGTTTACAGCAGCAACCAAGGAAACGCTGTATTACTGCTGTTCCATCAGCGCCTCCTGCTGTCAGAGAGTGAATCTGCGTCTCATTCAGCACGTCTGCTGTTTCTGTTTCGTTCAGATATGTTTTATGTTGCATAGTTTCACAAAGCTAAAGTCAGAGCATTCTGATTTTGCTTCAAATTTCGAAATGACAGAATTTAAATCAAAAACTGCTCAAGCTACATGTATGCAGCATCTTTGTTTGGATCCTGATTAAAATGCAGTGGTTGCCTCTTATTTTAAATGGAAAGAGCACAGGCAAAGTTTTGTTTATTCTGAAGCCTTTAGTTACTGTCCTTCTTTATTTATTTGATTTGGGCTTTGTTTTAAAATTTCAATTTAGTTTAATTTTGTTTTTACATATTTCAATTTCACAAAGAAATGTGCAGTCTAAGAATTAATAAAAGGACACCTTTTCATTTATAATTCGTCTTAAATCTCATTTTGTTACAAAGTCGTGAGAAAATCGTATCTTGAAATGAGTACCGTAAATCGTATCGCATCCTGAGTGAATCATTACCTCCCTATGAAGAACTAAATTATGATTGTTTTTGGTGCAAGAAAAACAATAATATAATATTGTTAACTTAAGTAAACTTCAGGAGGAAAGAAGGTTGTAAGTCAACCTGCGACAAATGTTTCTGAGATTGAGGCCTGTTCTTTTTTGTTCTCCTATCTTTTTTTCGCTCCTTCCCCCCTCTCTTCTCTCTCTCTCTCTTTCCCTCAGTGTCATGTCTTGACCAGAAGGATATCACAGCTCAAGCCTCCTATCCATCTTCACAACCTCTATATTAAATCACTGAGCTAATTGCACGAAGGAGAACAGAGTTAAAACCATGGCTCGATTAATAGCCTTTTGGGAATAAATGTGGACAGCATTGAAAAAAAAAAAAGACCAATAACATTCTTATGAAAACTTTAAAGATTCAAATGATGGAGATCTGTTGTTTTTGAAAAATTTGTCATAATTTTCCCACAGTCATGTCATGCCAAACTCACATACTTTCTTTATTATTCGTACAATTTCCAATTAATCGTAAATACATGATTACAATTGACACTTATTCTTATGTAAAATGCTGTATATTTTTACAGTATTTTTTTGCACAGACATTCCTTCTGCTCATGTTTCATTAATGAGGCCCGTGGAGAAACTGAATTTAGTTGTCTTCGCGGGACACATTTAGATCCGCCTCTGGCGATTGACTCAGTATATCTGATCACTAAGCATCCCGCCATTTGAAGAAAAGACTATGAATAGTAATTTCATTACAACGAGCCCTCTGTATCCGACATTCTCTTGCTGTGACTGCAGAAATATTCGTCTTTCTTAGCCCCGTAAGCCGATCTCTCCTTTACCCGACTAATGTAGGTTGTGTTCCATTAAAAAGCCTCTGTATACGTCCGCCCTCCCAAGTAATGCCTTTGTGGGAAACATTGATCGAGAGCCTTTCACATACGCACACACACTCACACACAGCTGGCAATGAAGTGGACGAGAGGATATCGGAACGTGGCGCTTCTGTGTAGAAACCCCTGGAAAGGCGGCATCGATTTCGGCCCGGGGAGAGGTGTGATTGATTTAAATGTGATTTCCTATTTCCTATCTCCTAATTGAAATAAACTATGAAGTTTGCTGCTATCAATAGACTCTACTGTAAATAGGCACGTAATGCCTGAGGGTAGGATTGAGTGTCTGCAGTAAACATGTCTCTGCCTTAATTTCTGCCCGCATGTTGGACCTGGTGTCCATCTGTCCAGAAGATCTTGTCCAAAATCTGTTCTAATGTTTGATTTAATTGGTTATTTGTGCACATCGTGCATTTACTCAGTCAGGTGGTGAATAGAATGCGAGTTTGGCAGGCGCATTAACTGTGCCAGCGAGGAAGAGAGAAAGTTGCGGCGTCCTGCTATAAATAGGGACTACAGAAGGACCCCCCCGTCGTTTATGTTCTGCAATGCAGAGCAGCTCAGTGGGAATTCTGGGAAAATGAGTCCAAACCTGTCTGGATGTGGACATGGGGCATGACTGTATCATGAAGAGGGGAGCAGGCCTGTCAGGGACTTTACTGAGAGCACGAGTGTGTATTTGTATTTGTATATTCCTGCCAGAATGTCCCAGAGTGTGTGTGTGTAAAATGAAAGATTCTGGAGACGCGTTATGTTCGAGACAGCTAATCATGAATTATGAACAATAAACTCGTACAGAAAGCTTTTTGTTTGGAATTAAACACATAAAATGTCCTTACTTCCTGACGGATGTCACAAAGATAGGTTTCCTGAAAAATCACAGCCATAATGACAGCCATAGTGTCTGTAAACAGTGAAAAAAGAGTCACTGTTTAGCCAATCAGAAACTTTCTCTGCCTGTCAGTCGTTTGTATGCTTGAGTTTGCTAACATGTCTTCAGAGAACAGTGTTTGATGGCTGGCTGAAGGCTAGTTCACACCGCACCGTCAGAACCCCACCTAACGCAAACAGACATGTCGTTTGTTATTACTGACTGAACATGTTCAATCAGCATTTGACGAGTCGTGGAATGTCTGAGAAGTGACGTACTGTAATCTGGAGATAGTCGCTGTTGGTCAGTTCGGTTAGCAAAATGCTAAAATTGCTAACAGCACCTTTAATAGATACAATCAGCAACTAGAATACTGCAAAATCAGAAGTTTTTTTATTTATATATAATTCCTTTGTATAATTATTAAATGAATTTGTTTGTTACATATTTTGAATAAAAAATGGCTAAGTGAGACAAGATGAATTGTAAACCCTAGCATTCAGATTCACAGACCATAGATTCATAGCAAAACTAAAAAGCTCGCAAATTAAGTCCTCACAATGACACGGAAACAAACTAAAAAAAAATATATAAAGATAGTAACATAACAAGATTAAAACTGATGCCAACGTGTGATTTAAACAATTATCGCTGAACTAGCAGGCTACAGGAACATCACGTCTGACAACCTCTTCACAAAAAAATAATAATAGCATAACTATCTATATATATTGAAAATAATATTACAACTTCCAAAATGTGATGTTTTTTTTACTCAACAGAATATTCTTTGAAATATAGCAGGGGCATGTTCATTGGGATTTTAGGGAATGTTGATTTGTTTGTATAATTTTGGCCCCGCCCACACGTCTTTGATTCATCATCAAAAAAGAAAATATTTATATATATTCTTAATTTCATTTTTTTTTTTCTTTACAGGTAAGATGCACACGATCTAGCTGGCCAGCGCGGTGTCTCTTCATTTTTTTCTCTTTCTCTTCGGGTGCGGTCCCCTCTCTGCGCCTCCTCCGGGTGGGACGTCTGTCCAGCAGTTGGTGATTACGGCTAGCAGTGGCTGGCCACCTCTTCACCTCCATATCCATTTGTCACTCTCTCTCTCCACCATCACTGTCTTTATTTTCTTCTAGTGGGGGCGTCTGTACCTTCCAGGGAACTCGTATACAGACCCCTTTAGACCATCTTTCAGCACATCTCCTAACGGCTCTTCATATCGAAGACTAATAACACAAATGAATAGCAAGTATATTATATTATATATATTATATGTATTTCCAACTCTGCCAAGAACCCTTGTTCTTTACTTCCCTTACGAGAACTTAGCATGGTGACAATAGTTTGTACCAGATGTTACTACAATTTTCATTGCTACTGTAAAATCATAATAAATTAATTTGGAATCTCATTCAAACAAAGCTTTTTGATGAGATTGTTGGCCAATACCAAGTTACTGAATTTTTGTTGTAATAATAAGTGTAGTAAATATATTATTTGGGCAGAAACTATGGGTACTGTGTTCAGTTTTTGTAAGGATCACTATAAATATATAGATTGTATTTCATTTTTGTTCATTTTAACTTTTTTATTGCCTCTACTTACATGTCTGGCCAAAAAGGTACCTATACATATAATTCTCTGTAGTTCTCAGCTGAAATGAACACTGGTGGCAGTAAAACACCAACAACTTTTATTCTTTTTCACACAAATTATGATTACAGGGGTAGATTATTGATTAATAAAGACTTATTTTATCATGAAAATATGCTATGTCCTCAAAACACTTATATCGTAGTTCATGATTTGTAAACTACTACATTTGATTTTGTTAACACTATCAGTGTATTAGTTATTAGTATTAGATTTCCTGTACACTGTAAAAAATGACAGTGAATTTAACGGTAAGACTGTAAAAATGCTACAGTAAAACCTGTTAATTGGTTATCAGTGTTTCCATACTATATACAGTGAATAACGTCTAGGTTACTTGTGTAACCCTCGTTCCCTGAAGGAGGGAACGGAGACGTTACGTCAGTGACTGACGAATTGGGATCTCGCCCGAGCGCCCAATCACCTTCGAGTGTTAACTAAACAAGCCAATGACAGTTGGCGTTGCTTGTTTCGCCACGCGCACCCCGCCCCGCTGCGTGGGTTTAAAAGGAGAGCGCGTGCAAACGCACAGCAGTTTTTCGCTGAGGAGCCGAGACTATGTGCCGTACAGCGGTGGTAAAGCAACTGTGGCGACGTAACGTCTCCGTTCCCTCCTTCAGGGAACGAGGGTTACACAAGTAACCTAGACGTTCCCTTTCAGTCAGTCACGTTCTACGTTCTACGTCGTGACTGACGAATTGGGATCCGTATGGAAAACGCCACAATTGCTGACCCCCTCCAGTGCCATGCGAAAGCCGGCAAGTCCCCCCACACCAGCTGGGCTGGATAGGAAAGCGGCTAGGCAGAGGTGTCCGCCACTGATGTTCCATACAGTGGTACATTGGATAACATTGGGAAAGCGTACCCAGTTGGGACGCTACGGAAGCCACATCCCGCACATCGGAGGTATCATGTGGAATTACACATAAGGACTGGCCCAGGGCAGTACTACATATGGAAGTCTCTGCGGTAGACTCAACCCACCTGGGGTGAGATCACTACACTGCAGAGATGGCAGTGAACGACTGCCAGGGAAAGACACGGGCTTACCGTGAGGGGAGCCGTACCGTGGAAGAATACACATGTGGGATTACCCGAAGGGGGAATCACTACACACGTGCACCTAGCCCAGCACAAGGGCTGACCATGGGCATGCACACGAGTTTTGAGCCTGGCGTCTGGCGCCCCGCCACGCCTGACCGCAGAGGGTGCGGGAGGAACTCAGGGCACAGGTTGCAGAAGCCATGGGGAACACATGAATAGGAGCACCAGAGCGTGAAGCAACGTAGCAAGTACTCTTACACAGGGGGACATTTGCGCAGCATCTGCGGATCGACGTACCTCAGAGCAGCGTCGTGTGTTCCACTCACCTACCGAAGTAGGATGCTAGGTACACGAGAGGACACGTGCTCTACACGGAGATTATAGAATCTCGCAAACGTGTTAGGCGTCGCCCAGCCGGCATCTCTACAGATGTCTGCTATCGAGGCGCCCGCGCCAATGCCCAAGAAGATGCCATTCCTCTCGTAGAGTGAGCTCTCACTCCTAGGGGGCATGGTAAACGTTGGGCCTGTTATGCCAAGACTATAGCCTCCACTAACTGGTGGGCAAGTCTTTGTTTGGAGACAGTCTTTCCCTTCTGCTGGCCTCCAAAGCAGACAAAGAGCTGCTCAGAGATTCTGAAGCTCCGCGTACGTCCCACTAAAGGCGCAGAGCGCGAACGGGACAAGCGAGCGATGTCTGGGTCTGCCTCCTCCCGGGGCAGCGCTTGTAAGTTCACCACCTGATCCCTGAAAGGGGTGGTGGGAACTTTGGGCACATATCCGGGCCGGGGTTTCAGGACAACGTGAGAGTTACCCGTTACGAATTCTAGGCACGAATCGTCGATCGAAAATGCCTGCAGGTCCCTACCCTCTTGACCGAGGCCAATGCGGTGAGGAGCGCTGTCTTTAATGACAAAACCTTAAGCTCTACTGACTGCAGAGGATCGAAGGGCTCCTCCTTCAAGGCCGTCAGGACCGAGGAGAGATCCCAATAGGGTAACAGGTGAGGGCGCGGAGGATTCAGCCTCCTTGCCCCTGATAACCTGATGATCAGGTCGTGCAGGTCGACTACCTCTCCAGGCGGCGGCGCTTTGCGGGCAGAGCTGCATGGCAATCGCGCGCTCGACCGGAGGGATGTCCACATACCCTTGGGCCGCCCCCCCGTCAAGGGTGGTGAGGACGGAGGAGGCACCAAGTCTGTTTCGGGCAGAAAAAGGTGCCTTCCATGACTTTGTAACCTCCTCATGCACTTCCGGGAAGAATGGAACCGGAGGCGGCTGCCGACCCAATCATCCAGCCTCGAGCGTTCGGTAGAAGGCGGAGGCCTCCAGTGCAGCCCGATGCTCTCGGCGGCCCGGGAAAGCATAGCGGTCCGTTCTGGATCTGACTCGGGCAATGCCATTCTACCTGACGGTGGCAGCGCAGCCGAATCCTCATCTCCAGAGCCTAGCTCGCCCTCCGATGCAGCGATCGACATCCTGTCATCTGCCTGTGCTCCGCACAAGATGCTGGGCCCCGCCCTGTTTGAGGACCCAGCACACTCGTCCGGAAACCCTAGGTGGTGCGCCATGCTTGAGGAATGATAGGCCCGCGGAGACGTACTCGACGGGTAAGCTCTCACCGTAACCCTCAGTTCTCCCTGACCATGAACCGAAGTAGCCCTCCGAGAACCAGAGGAGCTAGATCGGGGCATGGCAAGGTGATAACCCCCCCGTTTAATGAGGAGGTATCTGGACCGCAATGTCGCGATGGTCATGTTCCCGCAGTGAGAACATGACTCATCCATGAGCGCTGCTTCAGCGTGCTGTAACCCCAGACATGAGAGGCAGTGATCATGACCATCAGATGGAGGCAGGAAACGAAGTAGGAAATGCACGAGCGGGAAGCCATCTTTAAAAGACGCCCGTCGCTCGTGAAGCTCTTTTAGAATTTGCTCTTTTAGAAGAAAACAACACTCTTTTAGTGAAAGCGCCGAAGCGCTCAGGGGAGGTCGCGGCGAAACCGCAGAATGAAAGCTGCAGCACGCCGAGGTTTCTAGCAGCACTGAATGGCATCCCCCGCTGATACGCCGTGACACCAACGCCAGCTGTTTCCAAACACTCACGGAAATTCGTCTTGTAGAAGGCTCGGCTCTGAAGCAAAAAGCTGATGTGCGTTTGAACGCGCTCTCCTTTTATACCCGCGCTGCGGTGGGGTGCGCTTGGCGAAACACGCACGCCAACTGTCATGGGCTTGTTTAGTTAACACTCGAAGGTGATTGGGCTCTCGTGCGAGATCCCAATTCGTCAGTCACTGAACGTAACGTTGACGTGACTGACTGAATGGAACTGTCATTACATTTAAATGTATTTTACAGTAAAATACTGTTAAAAATTCTTTTTTTGGAAGTGAAAGAAAAAGTCATTGTATAATTTACATTGAAAAAACGTAATTTGACACTCCCAGAATTCCCTGCATGACTCTTCATATTTTATGTTTTTTTTGTTGAAATAACTATGTTCCTTCTTAGTTTTTCTTATCGTTGTGTACATTCGGGTTTTATCTTACATCTAATGTTGTTAAATTAATGTTTATTGCATTATTTCAGGTCATGTGTTGTCCACCATGATGGGGTTTATGTTTGTGTAATATACACTGTGCACCGTATATATAATCTTCACAGAGGTCCGTAACAAAGTACCCACTCCAGGGCTAAGTGAACGTGCAGATACTGCTGGCAAATATTACTCCCTTACAATAAAAGTTGTAAGACATATTTTTGTTTACTTAAGTTAAAATACGAGTGCTTGCTTTTAAAAGTACGTAGTACCAAAAGGTACATTCCTTTTTATATGTCATGCCCTGTTTGTTGTCTGTACGTAATACTTTGCAATACTTTATGAAGCCACTTACAATACTTACACCTACTGGAATACACTGCCTATGCTTGTATATCTTTGGATAAGAGCTTTTAGAATGTTAAAATTACGGCTGGAAAAACAAAAACAACAAGAAATAATTATTGTATTAACAGCCCTCACTCTTAAAATTAAAGGTGCTTCACAATGCCATAGAATAAGCTTTTTGTCTAAATGGTTCCATAAAGAACCTTTATTATCTGAAGAACCTTTCTGTTTCACAAGGTTCTTTGTGCGAAAGAAGGTTCTTCAGATTATACAAGGCTAAGAAAGAGATGCTTCTTTAAAGAAACTTTGACTGAATGATTCTTTGTGGAACCAAAAAATGTTTTTTCTATGGCATCGCTAGAAGAAACTTTTGAAGCACCTTTATTTTTAAGAGTGTACCCACCCCCACCAAGCAGGATGGGTAGTGATCTCACAGAAGAAAAAGGTAACGGAAAAAAAAAAAAAAAAAAAAAAAAAAAAAAAAAAAAGGAAAAAAGAAAAAAACAGCTCTTGAATCATCTATGTGTAGCCATTCATCCCCATTTGAACAGAGTGGACAGTGAAATTGCTGTAAATACAGACTGCTAAGGAAGAAAATAAAAAATAAAACTGCTTTAAAACCCAGCAACACAACAGTAGCTGTACAACTTTACAACAGCAACACAGCTTTAACAAAACAGCAACAGCAAGTCTTATTTGACATCAAAACAAACATTTTAAATGCTGTCTAATTGCTCTCGCTGTTCTTTGATGTCATACACAGAATGGTCTTTGCAGTTCTGCTTCAGTCAAACACCTATTGTGCTTTATTAGGAGACGCACAACAGTTCTTCTGTGGCTTTATAGGTAAATATAACACTTACACAATTTAGCAAAATCAGACAATATTGTGTCTAATATAAACCACAATATTAACTTCTTATTATTGAATTGTTGTAAATAAATATCACATTTGGAACTGGTCAGTGCTAAAAAAAAAAATGCTGGAAATCACTTCATGTAGCCCCGCAAGTAAGGTACTGATAAACCGTCTGAAAAAAAGAAAGTCACGTTTTAGAGAAGAAAGTCACCCACTGACTTTCAAAGCTGCTACGTAGTAACCATTTTCTACTTTGAGGACCTTGATAGAAATGTAGTATAGTGAAAAGTACAATATTTGTCTTTCAATTGTAGTGAAGTTAAAGTCATAAGTTCTCAGAAAAAAATAATACTCTAGTAAAGTACAGATACACAAAAAGTGTACTTAAGTACAATACTCAAGTAAAAGTAAATGTACTTAGTTACTGCCCGCCTCTGGTAATATATATCTATATATTATATATAGATATATATAGAGAGATAATATATATATATATATATATCTTATATATCCCTTCTCGCTTGTGTGAAGAGCTGTTTGTGATGAGCTTTGATTCATCATGTGACTCTCATCACCACCGTTTTTGGTGGTTATCAGTATTACAATGTTTCAAAACTACTTCAAAAATACTTCAGTATGCTGGTTTATTAACATTACATCAGTTAATGAAATACGTTTTTTTATTGTGAATTTAAGTTACGTCTGTAGAACCTAAAATGTTGCTATTATATATTTAACGGTGAAGTTCTGGCAACCACAGCTGCCGGTATTTTACCGTAAACGTCTCAGATTTTTTTTTACAGTGTAGGGTTTAGTTGGTTAGTTCTTTTCAAGCGTGACTTACTGGACTTTTCATTTCTGAATTGTCATGATACGTACAACAAATAGCGTTGCTAGAATAAAACATTGCTAGATTCACATTCATCTGTTTTGAATAGAGCTAAACACCTTTTTAGTGCCCATTACCGGACAAAATGTGCAAAATAATATCATTTTGCTGAAACGTCACCACAGGTGTGTTTTTCTAATGAAAAAACCACAGTTGTTACTAAAGCAAAAATGAGCCTGATATGACAAAACAGCCTGTTTTATGATTAATTTACAGCTATAAAGAGTCAAATTTGGACCAGTTTCACTGTGGACAGAGCTACACTACATGAGGCCGCAACAACTACATCTCCGTCACTTTTTGCAATTTGTGAGAACAAAAACTTTGCAATTTAGTGGAAGCGTTTACCGTTGTATATTTTTGTTAGAGTCACTATAAATGCACAGGCATTTAGTCCAAAAGTTGAGCAAACCAAAGTTACTAAATCTTCTTTTGACCATCCTTTACAGTATGTGTTCATTATTTTATTTATACCTATTTATATAGCTGTCCATGTCCTTCTTAATCACATATAAGACACTGAAGGTATCATAAACCCCTGTGGTGTGTTTCCCAATGCGCCAGACGGTTTCCGGTATGGTGCGCTTCCACTATGGTGCTCTGCGTGAGAAGCAGCTAGTTTGTAAAGCTAAAGAACGGTGTACACAAAAGAGGAACCAGCCCTTCCTCCCATAAACCATATTCCCCACTGTCCTCCACGCAGATTTGTGGGAAACACAGGCAGACGAGGAGGAGGAGGCGAGCAGAATTCCCTGAGACTGGAGAATCAGTATGCAGGAGCGGCCGGCCGGTCATTTGTATGCTACATGTGCGGCAGGGCTAGGAGAGCCAGAGACAGGAGTTAGAAAAGCAAAGGTTAATTTCATACATCAACTTCCATCTGCATATTTCTTTCCACAGGAGCGCCGCGGCCTGTGTGCAGTTTTTTTTTTTTTTGCTCTGCGGTTCATATTTTACGGGAGGCGAGGTGCTCTGAGGATCTGTTTGCTCTGCTGATTCAAGATAGAAGTTGAATAGAGAGATGCGTAGATTACTCGGACTCCTTAAAGAAGATTAACACTCGCATTTCACATTTAGAGGCCTCTTATATAGATACACATCTGTGCTAGTTACGATGTAGATCATTTGTGTGTAATGTTTGTGAGCAGGGGCTCGTTACTTTATTTAATTGACTGTTGTGAGTATGTATATATATGATGTTATCACGTAGCATGTCACATGTAAATACAGTCGTTGTTTAGCAGTCTAGATTATAAAATCACAGGCTGCAAGTTCCAGAGCAGCTGCTTATTGTCATGGGCTCTATAATAAATAAATAAAAAACATTCTCCATACTGTATATATTGTGGGAAAAATACTAATATCACACTTACAAAGAAGTACCCTGGTATTTTAGTAGTTCTCTGGGCACTGTAGCGTGGTAATAACACAGAATTTGAATATAGTGATAATTCAGTATTACAGTCCTAAGCCAAAGTACCACGGTATTACCCTCTGATACCATGACTATACCATACAGTAGATCCACCACTGTATTATTTTTTACGTAATACATGATTGTTCAGTCTAAGTCCAAATAAACTACAAATATTAATATTTCAGGAAAAACTATTTAAACAGCCTAAGAAATAAATAATTATAAAAGAAAATAATCATTGAACCATTAGGCAAAATTTAAAAAAAAAATTGTGTTTTATGTTTTGTATCATATTTGATAAACTTGTATGGCTCATATTGTATAATACAGTGAGAATATAGAGCTCACATTCAAGGAGGAAAAAAAATAACTCTTCGATTTATGCCCAAACTAAGCAAAAATATGAAAAATAACATTTATATGGGCAGAAATTCTATTGGTACATCAATCTTTATAACACTATATCAGACTACTTAGATAAAAATACATGTAAATATCAGTTGTCACTCTTTATCTCCCAATAAGGTTTTAGTAAAATAGTGTTTAAATTCTTAGCTTCATGATCAAAACTCTTTCATTTTAATTGTTGGTAGCAAAATATATAATGAAATGCAGTACAATGAGGAATGACAGATGAACAAAAGCCTGATACATTTGAATGATTTTATATATATTTTTTAATGATGTATGTATAATCAAATAATCCTAGGCTGCTTCAGTCCAGTAAATGCCTTGAAATATACTTCTTAAATGTACTGTATGAATTTATTAAAAATCCCTCATCAAAAAGCCAAGTCAACTGTGACCTGGACATTTTTAGAATTGTCAAAGACTTCTACTTTCTAAAAAAAATAAAACAAAAACAAGTATAAACTATCATTCAGACAACAGAAGGCATGTAGTAGATTGTGTACAACTGATTTTCCAGCAATGTTTTGATCATGTTGATCATTTAGAGGCCTTAGAAATGCATGTATCTAATAGCATACAGTAGGCTTTACAGGATTCAGATGGTTTAGCTTGCGGTCTCGCAGTACTGTAGATCAAGTGAGTAAAACCCCTCTAAAACCATCAAACCAAACCAGCTTGGGCAGACTCGAAGCTAACCACTTAATTATGGTTTTAGGCAGAAATATGTAGCCACTAACATCTCAGCTTTCTAAAACTGTGCATGTTGAGTAAGCCGTGACTGACGGCTCTGGAATCCGTATACTGTGTCATCAGTGAATGCTAGCGCAGCGCTAAATGATAAACATCAGTAATTTAAACCACACAAGGGCAGGAAAAATTCCAGCCTGAGACGCCTTTCCGCACTGTCAACAAACTAGCGCTCCTCTGGTTAGCCCACGTAACACCCCCTCAAGGAAACAATCAAATATTCATACGATATTATCCTTCCAGAATGATTCCCGCCGCTTGTTTAGCTTTTGGAATTTAAATGCCACTGACATGAATAGAGAGCATTTTTATGTATGATAGCATTGTAGCAGCTGGCCTCTCACCTCGCACGATGTTCGTACACAGCGCTGTATTAACTAGCGTAATAGGTCATTTGAATGCTAACGGAGCAAGATTAGCTTTGGGATATGTCTCAGGACGAACAAATGGAAGTTATTTCTGGAATAATAAATTGTGATATGCATCTGTGTTCAGGAAGAATGGTGTGTCTTATCAGAGAAGAAGCAAGAATGAATAAATGCACTGTATATTCATCGTCCATGTGTTGTTGTTGTTGTTTTTTTTAAAGCTAATACTATATTAATCTCTGGAGTCTGCTTTTAATGGATTCTTTATGTCCAGTAGGCCACATACTAAATGCTTGAATCTAATGGCTGTAGTTTGTGGTTTACTCTCACTGCTTATTTAACCCTGTAAAGTCTGCTGTATCATATTTGATGTTATTTTTTAAGGCCTCTATGATCAACATGATCAAAATCTACTATGTGCCTTCTGCTGTCTGATTGATAGTTTAGACCTCAGCAAGATTTTAGCAAGACCTTTTAGTGTAATTATACAAACATCCACCTTCAAGTGTTTTTTTGCTGTGAAATCTTTACTGATTTTTATGAATTAAATGCAATAATAACTAATATTTCAAGATGAACATTTTCTGAAGCAGCTTAGGTTTATTTGATCATCCATACATCATTTTGTAGAATTTTTTTTTTTTAAATGAGTCTCAAATATGATCATCAAGCGTTTGAGGAACGTTTATTTGTTTATTTGATGATCTCTCAATCATCATTGCATTGCATTGCATTATATGTTTTGATCATCAAACTGAGCATTTAAATCTCATCTTACCAAGACATAATATTGGGGAGACAGAGAGACAATTGATATTTATATCATTTTATGTAAGTCTGCTATACATCTCATTGATTAACATTACAAATCAGATTTTGGTCTTACTTTTTGGCTATATAAATATCAGCAACTGCACCAAATTACACATTTTTGCTTAGTTTGGGCCTCTGAATAATTTTTTTGTCCTGCTAGAATATGAGCTCATCTCAATATATCATACTATATGAGCCATAAATGCATGATGAATAAAATCTGATCTGACTTTGGGCCAGATATATCTTGTCTTCTTCAGTTTCCGGAGTTTGTCTCTGATGTTTGAGCGCACTGCTCCCATGCTTTTTTTTGTGTTGTGGGGGGGGGGGGGGGGGTGGGGGGGGACGTGTCACCACTGCATCACTCACCATCTCTCATGTGGTAGGCATGTCCTGAGTTAGAGGGCAGAGGTCAGCAAAGGTCACGAAGGCCAGCTCTGACGGCAAACATTGTGACACTGAGGTCACGGCTTTCACTCAAGCAAGTTTTTCATGTTGCTCCAGTTTACCGAACTTGCATTGAAACTTTCATTTTGCTGTAGAGTCTTGTGCAATTGTCTTTAAATGTTTTTCCAGAGCAAAAAGGCCAATGCACGTCATATTTGCATGATATTTGACCAAACTGTGATCTTGTGGCTGAGGCATCACATTCTTGGTGTGTTGTTAAAAAGCTTACATCGGCAGTTTGATTTGGAGAGGATATGATGCGGGTGTCTAAATGGAAATATTAATGTTTTAAAAAAAAAACAATTTGGCTCACCAAAAATTGTCCTCCATCACACCTCCCAACTCACACACACACACACACTCACACACGCTCACTCTCTCACACACACACACACACACACACACCAACAGGTTTTACATTTGTAAAATGGGGACATCCCATAGGCGTAATGGTTTTTATACTGTACAAACTGTTTATTCTATTGCCCTACACCAACCCTACCCCTAAAACCTACCCCTCACAGGAAACTTTGTGCTATTTCAGATTTTCAGATATTCTGTGTGATTTATAAGCGTTTTGTAAAGTGGGGACATGGGGTAATGTCCTTAAAAGTCACCTTCTCCTTGTAATACCAATGTCATACCTTTGCCATTATACAAATTTATGTCCTCATTAGTCACAAAAACGCGTACACTCACACTCACTCTCTCTCTCACACACACACACACACACCACACACACACACACACACACACACACACACACAATACTCTCACACACACACACACACACACACAAACCAACACACACACTCACACACCCACTCTCACACACACACACTCACACACACACACACACACACACACAAACACACACTCTGTAAAACACACACACACACACACACACACACACACAGACATACAAACACAAAAACAACATTTTCTACTCAATTTAATACATTTTTGTCTGAAAAGCTGATTTTTGGCTTGCTTTTCCTTGATGTGAATTGTAATATTTCATTCTGTGTATTTATCATTTAACCCAATTTGTCAAGAAAATTTGATATTAATCTGATGTTCTGTTGTCTTTTGTTACTTTTGTATCATTCTTGTAACTCATTTTTGACCTCTGTTTTTGTGTTTTAGGCCCGTTTGACACTCGCATTGTGCTCTAATTTGATAGATTTGAGGTTAGAGTCTGTTTCCGTACTGTGTGTGTGTGTGTGTGTGGAACTAAGCCTTTGGGGGAAAGTGCGTGTGTGGCGATTGCTCAATCCTCAAAAACCTCAGCGACGGTCTCTGTGCGCCAGATCTTAATCGCACATGGCGTTCAGGTGCAAGGGCACTTTTCTCAAACACAATGAAACACGCATGCATGCGGCTTAGCTATCGTGTGTGTGTGTGTGTGTGTGTTGGTTTGCAGAGTTGTTTTACATATACTGTATGCTCTGGGAGCTGCTTGCGTCTTCTTAGAAGATCTCAATAGCAGGCAGAATAAATATCATGAGGCCTGTTTGACTTTGAGGACGGTGTGCGGTTGTTTTATTCCAGAAGCAAAGGAGTGAGCTGCAGTCGTGATTGAGCTGGCAGAGAGAGTGTACTTCTGTTTAGAAACCTAGAGAGCTGTCTGTTGCCTACATAGGGAGCTACCTTTTAAGGCAGAAGCTTGTCAGTGACTGATTTGGAACGCTTTAGGCAGCAGCTTCACATGAGACACAAATAGCACTCCTTATGTGAACACAGGAGACTCGACTCAAAATGATGTTTTTGTTTGTTTTCTCCCAGAAAATGTCAAATTTCTACTTTTTTTCTAAACTTTCATTTGAAACAATATATATATTCAAGGTTCAAAGGTTTGTACATATATTCCTGTTTGAGGGAATGAACTACTCATCCTATAAATCAATCAAATAAACTGCACAAAAACAGTTTTCTAACTCATTATTTTTGTCTTGTTTTTTCAGTAGACATATCTAAAGATTTTTAAGTGAAGATACATTTACTTGGGAAGCAAACAAAACTAAGATATTACGTTTTGTTTTCTTAAAAAAAAAAAGCAACTGTGGATGTGGTAAGAAATGTATTCAAAAGGGAAAATAAGTTTATTATTTTGACCCCATTGTTCTTAGACAATAGTCTCTAAAGTTTTTGAAAATATAAGTTTATATTTTATTGTTTTTCTTCTTAAGTAAATGCATCTTGAGTTTAGATATTTATACTGGAAAGCAAAACAAAAATACTGAGTAAGAAAATCTTTTTTTTTTGTTACAATGTATCTAAAAAAAAGTTGATATTGATTATTGACTTACTGATAATATGTATTAAAACAACATATTTTAACAGTAACTTACAGTGAATTCTCTGATTGGTGGATTTCTCCTCAGAATTGTGGGTAGTGCAGTTCTCCACTGGAAATTTGGCTAATAAACACAATTTATTAGAAATCAAGTTAAAATGATACTGATTTCTGGCTTTTCTGACTGAACAACCTCTGAGCTCTTGTCTTGAAAAGTTTATCCATTATTGTTAACGTTATTGTTATCTTTGAAGAAAATTAATTGCAATGTTGCACTCTACAGAATTTGATGTTAGCATGTTGCTGAAGTAATGGAGTATCACTCTAAACATAAAAATGGGCCACATGCACAAATACGGAGTAAAATACATATTGAATTAGATTTAACTCTTTTTATCAGTATATTTTAGTCGTGAGTGACGCGTAAGTATTTATAAACCACATTTCTCTTGACTCAACCTCCATCCTGGCTGAATCTTTTCACCGAGCTCACTGAAAAAAAAAGAGTATAATGGCCAATCTTCAAAAACAGTATATGATGCTCTTCAAATTTAACCAGAACCTTCAGTCTTCACATAAAGAGCACATGTTTGCCTTCAAACGCTGTGTAGTAGATGATCTGGGAGCCTTCAGTCGCCCTCAACGAGGAAAACACTTAGAAGAACAGGTGTCTGTCGCTCTGCTCATGTGTATTATTTAATAACAGTCAGTGGGGAGGTCTTGTACTTTTAATATTTAATCGTATCTCTCCAGCGATATGACTATCTGTGATCTCTGAGCCATGCCGCCCACTTTCTTTCTTTCTGTCTGTCTGTCTCTTTCCTTTCCTCTCTCTCTCCGTCTCGCTCACTCTCTCTGCTCAGTTTTCCACCTCTAATTCTCTGCGTGTTTCCGCTGGGCGGCTTGCGTTACCGGCTGTTTCCTCGTGTTCGTAGAACCACCAGAACCGCCATCCGCCCTGAGCCAGCACACACATACACTCACACACACACACACACACACAGGTTTGTTTTTGTGAAAAGTGGGGACATCCCATAGGCGTAATGGTTTTTCTACTGTACAGACCGTATATTCTATTGCCCTACACCAACCCTACCCATAAACCTACCCCTCACAGGAAACTTTGTGCTATTTCAGATTTTCAATACACTCCATTCTGTGTGATTTATAAGCGTTTTGAAAAGTGGGGACATGGGGTAATATCCTGAAAAGTCACCTTCTCCTTGTAATACCTATGTCATATCTTTGTCATTATACAAATGTATGTCCTCATTTGTCACAAAAACGCGTGCACACACACACACACACACGCTCACACACTCTCTCTCTCACACACACCCCACACCACAGACACGCAACACCCACACACACACACACATACAACACACCACACACACACAACACACGCACACTCAATGCAGGATTTCAGCACTACAGTGGTGCCGCGATATTTATTGCAGTAGTGTAGTGATTTGTGGTGTGTGTGGTGTATAAAGCATCAGCTTGTGACGGTAAAGCCGACTACATACAGTACTGTGTGAAATTTGCCACAATTTTGCTGTCTGAGAAATATTTATTTTTAAATTGTCAGTCTTTTTGTGTGCTTGGTTTCCTTTGCCTTGAATCTTAGCTGTCAACGTGTCCATATTCACCTAATTTTTTTCTTTCTTCACACATCAGATCATGTCTCATTTTCATCTCCCTGGTAAACAAGTGCACTTTTCACTACCTTTGTTCGGGTAAATGTTGTGCTGCTGTTGGGGTAACCAGCACAACCAACAAAAGAACTGGTGTTGGATTTACTTTGAAACAATTTTCACTTGGAAATTGCTAGTAAATTTCACAATTTAAAAAACTGCAAGTAGCATTAAATAATATGGCAACATTCACTCTTTATTTAGATTATATATATATTTTTAAAAGTCGTAGATATTTAATGATGGATTTTCATAGTTTATAATTGAGTCTGGGATGAAACAAAAAATAAAAAATAAAATGCACTCAAAAAGTAGCAAAAATAAACTATGAATGCTTGCCAAAAAGTTTCCAACACAGTTGTAATCTTCATAAAACAAAAAGAAAAAAACTTAAATGTTAGTTTCAATAAAAATCAACCCTTATAACATATAAAATGCTTGTAGTCCCAGAACTCGTGTGTAGGTGTGTGTGTGTGTGTGTGTGTGTGTGTGTGTGTGTGTGTGTGTGTGGTGGTTTGTGTGTGTGTTTTGTGTGTGTGGTGTGTGGGCGGATTATTGTGTTTATAACTCTTTATTTGCAGTGGAAGTTTGTCAGGGTCATTTTGTTCACTTACACTCATCCACGTCATGATGAAGGTCAGTGGTATTACTGACTGTCTCAAAAGGTCACCAAATACCTACGTATGAATATTCACACTGCACAATGTATCAATATTTGCTAACAAAGTATCATTTTTCCAGCACAAACAGCACAAACAAAAAAATTAACTCAAGAACAAAATGTCTTAAGAGATTAAGACTTGTTTTCAACATATCTTGGACTAAGTTTATGTGTGTTAGAAAATCTAAGTGTTTTCTTATAAGGTAAATGCATATTGCTTAAAATTAATATTTTTTTCACAGTGTGAAACATGGCAAAAAAAAAACATTATTATTTTCAGAAAAAGATGCGATTTAGGTTTTACTGGTTTAGTATGAAGCAAAAAAAATAAATGAAGTAAACGGAGGCGTTTGTTCGATATTGCAGTTTTGCCATCACTGAAGTCAGCAAAACTTCAGAAATCTTGCAGAAACACACACACACGTACGTGCGCACCGAGGCCCGGATCTGTTTATCAGAGAGTTTGAGGTTTAGCTGTTTCAGCTTAAGCTGCTGGGTGAAACACCAGTCATTCTTTTGATAGAAACCCCTTTATCACCCCGTTGTCTTTTTCAACACTGAAGAACACACATATTTGGTCTTACATCTCAACTTTCCCATAAAGCATTTTATTGAGCGTGCATCGCTTGGATGAGAGAAAGTTAATTGTGCAAAATTGTTTATCTAAAAACAGACAATTAACTACAGTAAAATGAGGCCTATTTATCCTGGAAATTAGAGTTTAATTATATCAATACTCACATTAATTATCTGCTCACCGTGGCTTATGGTCAAGCACATTATTGGCTCTCAGACTAAACAATAAAGCTTCATAAATTAATATGCTTAGCAGCTATAAATAGTGTTTGCATTAGATGTGTGTGTATGAAAGGCTGTAGCATATGTAATTACTGTATCGTACATGCAGTTAATCCTATACAATGCTCGCCGCTGTCCATCTGTCAGACACGCAGATGTGCAGTAATTCATGGTGCTGTGGAGGAATTCTGGGGGATTTTTTGAGGCAGGGATGCTGGTCATGTGAGGTGGGTTTGCAGTATATGTTTCAGATGTAATTATAATGATTTAAATGACATGAAGTATTGTACATGAATAGTACATGAATGACATATCCTGAGCAACATTTCAAAGGAAAGCTTAAATGTTTTGATGAATAATTCAAACTTTTTTTTTTTTTGTAGAACACGAAATGAGAAGTTTAGCAAAATGTTCACGCTGCTCTTTTCCATAATAATGAAAGTCAATGGTGACTGGGTCTGTCAAGCTATATATACAGTGGGTACGGAAAGTATTCAGACCCCCTTAAATTTTTCACTCTTTGTGATATTGCACCTTTGCTAACATCATTTCAGTATTTTTTTTTCCTCTTAATGTACACCAGCACCCCATCTTGACAGACACACAGAAATTGTTGACGTTTTTTGCAGATTTATTAAAAAAGAAAAACTGAAATAGCACATGGTCCTAAGTATTCAGACCCTTTTTTCAGTATTTAGTAGAAGCACCCTTTTGATCTAATACAGCCATGAGTCTTTTTGGGAAAGATGCAACAGTTTTTCACACCTGGATTTGGGGATACTCTGCCATTCCTCCTTGCAGACCCTCTCCAGTTCTGTCAGGTTAGATGGTAAACGTTGGTGGACCGCCATTTTTAGGTCTCTCCAGAGATGCTCAGTTGGGTTTAAGTTAGGGCTCTGGCTGGGCCATTCAAGAAAAGTCACAGAGGTGTTGTGAAGCCACTCCTTCGTTATTTTTAAGCTGTGTGCTTAGGGTCATTGTCTTGTTGGGAGGTAAACCTTCGGCCCAGTCTGAGGTCCTTAGCACTCTGGAGAAGGTTTTCATCCAAGATATACCTGTACTTGGCCGCATTCATCTTTCCCTCTATTGCAACCAGTCGTCGTGTCCCTGCAGCTGAAAAACACCCCCACGGTATGATGCTGCCACCACCATGCTTCACGGTTGGGACTGTATTAGACAGGTGATGAGCAGTTAGCCTGGTTTTCTCCACACATAACCGCTTAGAATTAAGGCCAAAAAGTTCTATCTTGGTGTCATTAGACCAGAGAATCTTATTTCTCACCAGCTCACAACTCCATGCGGGCTTTCATGTGTATTGCACTGAGGAGAGGCTTCTGTCGGGTCACTCTGCCATAAAGCCCTGACTGGTTGAGGGCTGCAGTGATGGTTGTCTTTCTACAACTTTCTCCCATCTCCCCGACTGCATCTCTGGAGCTCAGCCACGGTGATCTTTCGGTTCTCCTTTACCTCTCGCCAGTCTCTTCTCTCCCCCGATAGCTCAGTGTTGGCCGGAACGCCTCTAGGAAGGGGTTGGCTGGTTTCCCCACGTTTCCATTTAAGGATTAATGGAGGCCACTGTGCTCGTTGACCTTAAGTGCACAGAAATTTTTTTTAACCTTGGCCAATCCTTGTCCCTACCCTTGCCACAATTCTGTCTCTGATCGCTTCAGCATTCCTTTGACCCTCATGCTTCTCATTTGCTCTGACGGCCTGTAGCTGTAGTCTTTATAGACAGGGTGTGGCTTTCCTAATCAGTCAATCAGTAAGCAACCACAGCTCGGACTCAATAGGTGTATAACCACTTAAGGATGAAGAAATGGACAGCACCTGAGTTTAATATATGAGTGTCACAGCAAAGGGTCCTAAGTATTCAGACCATGTTACTTTCCGTTTTTTTTTTTTAATAAATCTGCAAAAATGTCACAATTCTGTGTTTTTCTGTCAATATGGTTTTTCTGTGTGTACATTAATGAGGGGGAAAAATTTACTTAAATGATTTTAGCATATGGCTGCAATATAACAGAGTGAAAATTTAAGGGGGTCTGAATACTTCCCGTACCCACTGGATATATCTTATGTCTTATGCTTTATATTCCAAGACTTTTGACTAGCTTTTGTGCAAGAAACAGACTTTTCAAGAAATTGTATTGTTATTCACAGTCAAATCTAAGATAAAGACAAGAATACAGTGTGGTCTTAAGGTCTTAAGTCGCATACAGTATTTGGAAAAATATCTGTTTTGAAAAAGTAACTTTAGAGTACATATTAAATAAATAACATACTTTAAAAGAATAGACTTAAGTGTGAACTGGATGTAATATTTTCAGACAGGCATATTAATTGCAATTAAATTAAAATGCATTATAATTTAAATTTAGATGCAATTAGTTGCATCTATTTAGAAATGTAGAACTTTAGGGTACTTTTGACCTAGTTAAGTAGGGCTAATGCACATCTTTTTATGTCATTTCATAATTACTTCTATTGTCTTTCGTAAGTGTAGTGTCGAATGTACAGGCAAGCATTTATGTAAACTGAAATATACTTTAATGTCATTGCTATTGGAACTTGTCATGTATTTAAACGTAATTGTAAAATACATATTTGTAATGATGAAGTTGGAATTTAGTACATTTAAAATATATTAACTTTAAATGTAAAGTATTTTACTTGCTTTTTTCTTCTGTGGAATACAAAAGGAGATATTTTGAAGAATATTCTGGCTGCTCTTTCCAATACAATGAAAGTCAGTGGGGACTGGGGATGTCAAGCTCCTAAAATATCAAAATAACTCCATAAAAGTAGTCTTATGTTCTATATTCCAATATGTTTGACTGGCTTACGTATGAGAGAAACACTGAAATTTCATAGTTATTCTCAAAAAATCCCTCTGCCACAGCTCTTTCATGTCACTTCCACATATTCAAATTTGTCACACCACGATCGACTGCGAGACATGCAAAAACCTTCTGAAATGACTCACTCAAGGGCTCAGTGGTAATTATTCGTGGATCGACTGTTAAAGGGTTACTAGCTCAGATCTTCAACCACTAGGCCACATCAACATACAAACAAATCATCATCTCCACAATTTGCAGCTCATTCACTGTCATGATTGATGTCAACTTTACATCAGCTGTGACCAGACTCGTTCCCTGATCTCTGTGATCCATCGCACGTCGTGATTAGTCACGTGAGACAGGAAGTAATGGCCACGTTGTGATTTGAGGACTAGCACTGACTGATGGCTGTTCATTAATACAAGTGTTGCGATCCTATCAGATCCATCTGTCATTCACACAGAGATTGGGCTGATCTGGTGTCTCTGACGTCACAATGACAGTTATGAGCAATTAAAAAAAAAAAATCTAGATTTACATAAAGGTTTATAAATTGCATACAGTATTTAGGACTAATAGCCCTTGTGAAAAAGAAGTAACTTCAGAGTACTTACTACATAAATAACATGCTTTATAAGAATAATCTTAAATGTCAGCTGAATGTAATGTTTTCAGACACTGCAGATTAATTTTAAGTACAGTTTTAAAAAGTGCACTTTGTGATAAAGTATGTTAAGAAACATAGTCATAAAAGTGTCTAAACACACTTAAGTGACCTTTTATTAATGTTATATACAGTATATCTGCAATATTTTTAATTTAAATATCAAATTCAATATAATTCTTATAAGTCATAAAGGAAAATAAATTTAAATGTAAGGAACATAACATAATGCAACAATGTAATGCAACACAAGATACAGCTGCACAACCCAATGTAACAATAAAGCGTAATGCAACAATGTAGAACAAATACAATGTAAGGTTACACTTTATTTTAAGGTGTCGTTGTTACAGTGTAATTATACATTTAATTACTGAGTAATATTAATTACTACATGTACTTACTATATGGTTAGGATTAGGGTTACTTGCTTGTAATTATGCATAATTAATTGTTATTACAATAGTAAGTACATGTAACAAGGACACCTTAAAATAAAGTGTTACCCAATGTAACATTACACAAGAAAGCATGGAACAGTGTAACACAATATACAGAACAACATGATGTAACAAAGCAACAATGTAGCGACGTAATAACAGATCCATTGGAGCGTAGCACAACGTAACAACGCAACATAAAATAACGCAACACAATGTGCAATTTAACATGATGTTACGGCGTCAATGTGGCGACGTAACAGAACGAATACACTGGAACGTTACAGCATAAAACACATCATGCAATTACTATGATGTAACAAAGTCATTTAAGTAATGTAACATAATGTGGCATAACGCAAAATAACGTAACAATGTAAAGTGACAACATTAAGGGATGTAACATCACGTCAAGTTATATAATAACGTTAACATAAAGCAATGTAACAGCATAACATAACATGATGTAAACTGTAAAGAAAAAAATTCTGACAATCTAAAAAAAATAGGCTTCATGTGGTAAAATCTAAATTAACTTGAGTTATTTTTTATATAAAATAGAATATGTAATATATCAGATCAAAATTGTCTCGTAAGGTAACAACTGCACAGCTATGGCATTTTCCAAAATCATATCATATAAAGTGATTTACATTTACATTACAAAACAAAGTATAATGTGAAGTAAGGTAACGTCATGTAACATATGGTAACATGATGTAACAACATTTATCAGCTTAATGTAATGTAACACACTTAACGTTTGAACACGCACCCTATCCAGCCCAGACCACAGAAAGAACTAGAGCCAGCTAACAGAAATGGAAATAAAAGTCTGGTTAAATAGAATGTGCAACAATTATAGTGCAAAAAAGATGGAATAGATTGTGTCTTATAATATAAAGTTTTTTTCAAAATTGTCTAGTATGGGAACAAACTCTGCACCAGCTATGGAATTTTACCAAAATCATTTTATGTCAATTTTATAAAGTGATTTCATTTAAATTACAAAACAAAGTTAATGTTGATAGTATTCATTTTCCTTTTTCTTTTTTTTTTTTTCTTTTAGCTGTAACGTAATGAAACATATGGTAAATGATGTTTGATGTAACAACATTTATCAGCTTAATGTAATGTAACACACTTAACGTTTGAACACGCACCCTATCCAGCCCAGACCACAGAAAGAACTAGAGCCAGCTAACAGAAATGGAAATAAAAGTCTGGTTAAATAGAATGTGCAACAATTATAGTGCAAAAAAGATGGAATAGATTGTGTCTTATTGTTTCCATCAAGTGCTTATCGGTGTGAACATGTCAGTCTCTGGGAAATGATGAGATTCCATTATGACAAGTGATGCTCACATTTCTATAGGCGGCATAAATCATAAAGTTAGTCACTGTCATTGTGACTTTCCTCATTATTTAAATGATTTAACAACTGAACACATAAACTGATGAGATTTTTTAGTTTTGTGTATTTTAGTTTGTCTAGTGCATGTGCCAACAAAATAGACAATGATATTACCAGGTGTGTGTGTCTGGGTGTGTGTGGGTGTGTGTGTGTGTGTGTGTGTGTGTGTGTTTCTGTGTGTGTGTGTTGTGTGTGTTTCTGTGTGGTTGTGTGTGTACGCGTTTTTGTGACAAATGAGGACATAAATTTGTATAATGACAAAGGTATGACATAGGTATTACAAGGAGAAGGTGACTTTTCAGGACATTACCCCATGTCCCCACTTTTCAAAACGCTTATAAATCACACAGAATAGAGTGTATTGAAAATCTGAAATAGCACAAAGTCTCATGTAAGGGGTAGGTTTAGGGGTAGGGTGGTGTAGGGCAATAGAAATACGGTTTGTATGTGACAAGTTATAAAAACCATTACGCCTATGGATATGTCCCCACTTTTCACAAAACAAAACCTGTGTGTGTGTTGTGTGTGTGGGTGCCTGCTGTGTGAGACGAGAGTTGAGTGTGAGTGTTGTTGTGTGCTGTGTGTTTGTGTGGGTACATGTGTGTGTGTGGTGGGGGGTGTGTGTGTGTGGTGTGTGAGAGTGAGTGTTGTGTGTGTGTGTGTTGTGTTGTGTGTGTGTGGTGTGTGTGTGTGTGTGTGTGTGTGAGAGAGTGAGTGTGAGTGTGTGTGTGAGACAGTGAGTGTGAGTGTGTGTGTGTGTGTGTGTGGTGTGGTGTGGTGTGAGAATGTAGGCCCTTCTGGCCGTGGTATCACAGTACAGTATGCTATCTAACGAGGTGATGATGTCATAAATTTGTCTTTTTGAGGCGTGATGAGTGTGATGTCACTGTAATCAGTTAATCCAGCCACACATGATCACATTATCCGCGGCAGTGGACAAGGCTCTCTGTCTCTCTGCAGGAGGATGTGCGCGAGCGACGGCCACTGACGTTAATGGCTTTTTAAATGTCACCGAATGTCATGGAATGATAAAACGGGAATCGGTTATCCCAGGTCGAAGTGATCATCTCCCCCGCTCTCTTTCATTCACTCGTGTTTCCTGTTCCTGTCCACTCTACTCTCTCTCTCTTCTTTTTTTTTTTTGTTTTTTTTTTACCGGTCGGTCTCGCTGAAGGACTGCAGCACGCGGCTATGGTGCAACTTTCACCGACGCTGATGTCAGCATGATTTATACAGCAAACACTCACACACAACAATAGAGGAGAGTGTGTGTGGCTGTTCTTACACCAGTCGTGTGTGATAGTGATTTATTGTTTGTTTTTTCTCATGTGTGTCTCACTGCATGTTTCCGGACTAAGAATTTTGCTTCTTTTTCCTCACCTTCAATTTTTTCCTCCTTTTATTTATTTGTATTTTTTTTTCTTTTTCCTTAATTTTTTTCTTTTTCCATCCACGTTTTTAACTTCTTGCATTTTCTTTCCTTTTTCCTTTTCTATGCACTGCCTTAAACAAATAAAGTATTCATAACCTCTTCTTTCTCAAGCATGTCTTCATGTGTCCTTCAGTAAAGAGGTTACTCATAATGCCATGATTTTGCCATCTATAATTCATAATATTATTCATAACTTCTTATATTCTCATATAAGGTATACAAAGTGATGAATTCCTGCGAATGCAATTATAATCTAACACATACAATTAGAGAGAGTAATCCTGACTGCTTATTGTTATTTTCATACTCAAATATGCTTTGCTTGCATGTGAGTGGATCTATTGCCACTCATATAAACACATCCCGCTGCATTGCATTAACACGCATCTTACAATCAATGCAGTAGATCATAAGTTTGATTTTTGAAATTCTGCTACCCGCTACAAAGTAATAGAAAGTGTAGCTCTGCTGTCAAAGTCTGTGAATCTCCCAGTGTGATTCATCATATAGTGTAAGTAGGTGTGAGCGAATCAGAACATATGGGCATAGACTGTATATACTATAGTAGAAGCAAATATGAACAGAGAATGAATATGGGACATCTGATCCCAGAGCAGCATTACAGGGACATATGATTTTAAGATATTTTTTTTTTTTTTTTAAAAGCCAAAGTACACTCTTAAAAATAAAGGTGCTTCACGATGCCATAGAAGAACCTTTTTGTCTAAATGGTTCCATGAAGAACCTTTAACATCTGAACTTTAACTTTCTGTTTCACAAAAGGTTCTTTGTGGTGAAAGAAGTCTCAGATTATAAGGTTAAGAAAGAAGAGATGGTTCTTTAAAGAACCTTTGACTGAATGGTTCTTCTATGGCATCGCTTGAAGAACCTTTTGAAGCACCTTTATTTTTAAGAGTGTAGGGTGTGATAAAAATTTTCATGGATGTTTTGTTAAGTTTTATCAGGTTGCTTTCGCTTGATACAGCACATGTTGATGGTTTGACTGTATCATTCTGAATATATGCTCTGTCTGTCTGTGTCTGTGTCTGTCTCTGTCTCTGTGTGTGTGTTGGTGTGTGTATTAAGGAGTAAGTGTTTGTGAGACTGTAGCAGGTTCTCATTCCTCGTGTAGGTGAGTCTTATTCAGCCGTCTGATCACTGACTTTATAATGAACACACACACACACAATCATTTTAATGGGCTCTTGTTTAATTAGAGGCACAGGGGAGGGTCAGTGTCATGGACACACACACACTCTCGGCAATGACTGTCATTATACAGGGTCTCAAAGCTCAAGTTAATTGCTGAAGATGATTTAATTAATAAGCCAGTAGTACCTGCCAATCAGCCAATCAGATGCAGCTGTGTGACACGCTCATCAACACCTGTTAGGTTATAGAGACATCAATAAACCTGCTATTTTATATTTTATTCTCACATTCACCAAGTACCATATATGTAAAAGAAGTATCTGACTTTCTTAATAATACTAATAATAATTACACAAAAATGTTATATTAAACTAATTCCATATTATACTGTTTTGTTTTGTTTTGTTTGGTAGTCCTATTTCAAAGTGACACAGGCTTCACACACAGACAGTCTTGTTTGTTTTCATGCTTTCATTAATGATTTAATTGAGCGAGTGAATCATGGGTAATTGGACGCCAGCAGACTCATGTTGATCAGTCAGAACATAAACAGGAAATGCAAGTGATCGGGTATCAGGTGACAGGATGATGTCAAATCATGTGTTTATATTTGTCTGCAGCAGAACTTGTGTGCTAATAAACCTGAGAGCGTCTTTGAGAACTGAATTCACATGTTTTAAAACAATATACAGCTATTAAAATCTACAGGAGTGATGGCAGCATATAAAAACTACAGCCAACGCAGTTATGAATATGACAGACTGTTGACTAAAAAAATGAAAGTATATGTCATGGAATTTTTTCTTTTTTTTTTTCTTCTTTTATTTGTTCTATCTGTCTGTCTGTCTATCCGTCTGTCTGTCTGTCTGTCTGTCTATCTGTCTATCTATCTGTCTGTCTATCCGTCCGTCTGTCTGTCTGTCTGTATATTCGTCTGGTAGTAATGTCTATCCATCTCTGTTACTGTACTGTCCCGTGTCTGTCTATCTATCTATCTTGTCTGTCTGTCTATCTATCTATCTATCAGAAATTAGCTAAATTAATTTTCAGGGAACAATGAACAATTTCATTATTTTATTATTATTATTTTTCAGTTTGAGTTATTTTGGTACATCAATTTAATCTAAATTAAACCGAGAGGTGAAATAAAAGTTTTATTTCACTTCATGTTTGTTTCAAACAATGGAAATGTTTTCTGTTTCAGCTTTAGTTTTAGTTAAAGGTAGGATGGTGATTTCGGAGAACCTAGCAATAGCAAGCTAGCTTTGAAAGCATAAGATCCCACCCTCCCGACACCCTATCTTCCAGGGCAGGGTGAACGGCCTATCATAGTCCTCGGAACCGAGGGCTAGGTGGACGAACATTTTATGGTCCTATGCCTTCCACAGATGATATAAATACATATAAATACATTTAGAGCACTTAGTAGTTATTGGGATGTGAAGAGACTTTCAGCCAGCAGAACAAAACATGTTTTTGAACCAGATCTCCTACCCTGCCTTTAACAATAATAACCCTGGTGACAAATACAACGAGTTTGCTATGTGAACATCTCTCAAGCAGTGTCAGCTCCTAAAGAAACTACCATTGCAAAGCCAGTTTAGATATTGTATCTAATAGTTTGTGAGGTGATCTGTCTGTGTTTTCTGGCAGTAAAGCAGGTGCCAGTCAGCAGGTCTGGCCAGTCCTGGGAACGCTGACCTCTCAGCGTCTCTTTCTCTCTTCCTGGTTCAATCAATCAGCTGAAATCAAACCCATCAGGTCACCTTTATCATTCAGGGCATGTGGGTGTGAGCAGGATGAAACCCAATCTGCCACCATGAAACGCTCGCCTATATTTAGTTCATCCATACGTTTACACATTTGCAAAAAAATAAAAAAAGCATAATTTCCACACCATGAAATTTTGCTGACGTGCCGTCAGTCAGAAGTCGATATCAACGTTAGCTTCCATATCAAGTCGTTAAAAAAAACCTGCCCTTCATAAAACACAGCTTATAACTCAGAGAGAGGAGAGAGCAAAATTATATAGAGTGCATTACTGCAAAGCATTTCATGCATTTGTCAATAATTTGACTACACAAACACCCTCTACATTTTCAGTTTATAGATGTTGGAAAACTGTTCATTATACACAGAAATACAGCAGCATATTTCAAAATATTTCAGTTTTTTTATTACGTATTATAAATTTATTTATTTTCTTTTATTATTAGGCCTATTTTTTATTATGTTCATTGTTTTTTATGTTCATCAAAGAATCCTGATCTGAAAAATGTATCACAATTTTCACAAAAATATGAAGCAGCAAAAACTGTGTCAGCATTGATAATAAGAAATGTTTATTGAACATCAAATCAGCATATTATTCTGATTTCTGAAGGATAATGTGACATGAAGACTGGAGTAATGATGCAGAAAAATCAGCTTTGCATCACAGGAAAAAATTACATTTTACATCTCTTCACATAGAAAAAAGTTATTTTAAATTGTAATACATTTTTACAGTATTGCTGTTTTTACTGTTTTTGATCAAATATAAAGGCCAGCAGTGGTGGAGACGAGATCGTCTAAAAAATTACAAATACAACAAGTAGGATATTATAAAATAAACTTACCATATAAAAGTACAAAACAAGAGATAACATTAACAAATAATCTTATAATATTATCAATTCAATTATTTAACTAATTATTTGAATTCATTAATTAAAATATTATTATAATTAAATATTTATATACAAAGTTCATGATTTACATATGTATATAATACATTAAAACTATATAATATAATATTTATATTTATAGTATGTGTTTCTGTGTTCAATAAATGTAACTCGCAGTCTTACAGAAATTGTAAAATATAAAAGCCTGCGCTTAAAATATTCTGAAGCCAAAAAGTGAAGTTCTCAACCCATTTTATTAATCTCAAAGATGCAGAACACAGAACATAAAATCAGTATTTTAAGATAAAAGCGAGGTTACTTAAATCAAACGCCATAAATGCAAAGCCAAGCATCGGCGAGGCCTGAGATCTGAGCATATGAAACCCGTCTCTCTGCTTTCCAAAGATCCTGAACACGGTCCAGCATTTTAAAAGCGTTGTGGCCGGCCAATATTCATTTTAGCCAGCGACTGCACATTAGCAAATTCATCTGAGAAATATATTACAGATCCAAGAGTAATGATGATGACTAATCTATAACACCATAAATCCAGCATTGTCAACCTGTCCCTCTTTCATAAGGGTGATTAAATTATTGTTGTGTCGAGGTGAAGTAATTTATTAAAAAGTGCCATTATGTTTATTTACAAGCCAAGTGCTGGTCTTATGCCAGTAATACCATTAACTGCACTGTTGAGACCCATTATGCAATAAAGTACACAATAGTAATTGTAAGATAACAAAGGCAGGGATTTTTTTTTCTCTATTTTTCCAGCTGATTATTATGTTTGCAAGTGTTATTATGCTCTTTTAAAGCACTATAAATCCCAACGCTGTGTAAATCACTGGGACTTGCTGAGCACGGGAACATTCTACAGAGTCCCGGACATTATATGTATTGTGTTCATCTGTTTCTTCAGTGAGATTCAGAAACTCTTGTGAATCCAAACTATCAGAACCGACTTCCGTCTGCCTGTTTTCTCATTCTGCTCTTCACTGTTTGTGACTTTGTCTTTTCTTTGACCTTAGAAAAAAAGGTACAAAACTGTGACTGGAGTGGTATCATTTCAAAAGGTACTCATGTACACTTTATTGGCTAATAAGTATTTTGAAGTACTCATTTTACATTTAAGATACAGAGATGTGCATTTGCACTTTGGGAAGCACCCCAATGACAGCTTTTGTACCTATTTTTCTGAGAGTGTGGTAGTTACAGTATATGCACTTCTTGGAATATAATTCCATTCCGCTCTGAATCACAGGGAACTTCAGGAAAACCCTGGATAGCGTGTGGTTGAGAAAGTACGTTTGGAGTTTGGTCAATTGGAACGGCAAGTAGTCCCTCGCTGTTGTTGCCAAATGTCAATGCAGCGCAAACAGGACAACACTAAAAATGTTGTGCGGCTTGGCAATGGCATGATGTGATAATTAAAAACGGAAGGCAAATATTGATGCAGAGATTAGCTGGAGTCATATTTGCCCAGGGATTATGGGGAATTAGGTTATCTCATGTAGAAGATCTCTGGATCGCAATCGCTCCCGCCTACGACAAACCCACTGCTGCGTTTAATGATTTCTTTTTTTTCTTTTGTATTATAGACTTGCTTATTTCATGCTTTTATTTCCACACCCTCATTTCAAACATACATTGTTGTTGTTTTTTATTTTTGTTTTGATTTCTATCATCAGACTCTACATGAAAATCTGTCGTCACAGATCAACGCTTTCAATTGAGCTCATAAACAAACAGTGAGTATTTACACTTTTGTTTGACATATTAGCAAACAGATGAAAACAGTCACCCTTTGCAAGGTGAGCGCTAACATGTGAAGCGCGATAGTACACTCTAAAAAAAATGCTGGGTTGTTTCAACCCAACTTTGGGTCAAATATGGACTAACCCAACCGTTGGATTACATTTTTACATTACATTTTTAACCCAAAAGTTGGGTTAGTTAAATATTTAAATAAAGTTTAATAATTAAATAATTAAATTATACTTATTGGATGTAGTACTTATTAGTTGTTCAGAAATAAAATTAATATATATTCACTGTAATCTAATATTGCTAACTCAATTCATAGCATTTAGTTATTTTATAATTGTATGTAATATTATAATATTACATACTATGTATACTATATATAGATATATATATATAATCAGCCATGTTCTTGATTTAGTGATTTAGTAATTATTAATATTTAAATTATTAGGAATTACTAATAGTAATATTACCGTAGTAATTAGATTCAATTTTTATTTATATAGTGTTTTGTAACATACATACCACTTTCAAAGAAACATTACAGTAGGAAAACACAAAAAACGCAAAACTAAATATATTAAAATTGTAAAAATAAGCTGGGAGTACAGCCCTTTTTCCATTCTTTTTTTTTTTTTGGGGGCGTTTATTACACAACTGTATATGTAAATAAACAATAGCATTCTGTATTACTTTGTAAATATAACACTTGTATTAGCACACAAATTGTATTATACATCCATTGTTCTCCATGTATTTGTAATAATATTATTTAATAAATAATATTAAATATTATCAATGAATAAGTGATCATTAGTGTTATTAGGTAGGTAATATACTGGTGTCTCACTCTGAACACAGTCACGTAGCGTTCTCCCGCAGCTATCAGCCGCTGTTGTTAAAGCACAAGCGGGATGTTTGTTAGCGGGATCTCGACGGATCTGGCAGCTGTTTCAGAGCCTGATCAGATGCTTGAGCAACACGCAGGTTCCCGCGGGCCGCTGTGTCGAGATGCGAGGGTCCCTCCGAGGGATTAGGACCCTTAAACACCACGTTCACTCAGACTGGGAGAGAGAGAGCGAGAGCTGTGAGGGGAAATGCAGCTGGCAGACACCATTAGGAGGAACTGGGCGGCATTTGAATAAATCGAGTCATTAGGTAGCTGTTTGTGTGAGTGCCGTCACCACCTGACAATCCCACCGTGCGCACTCACTCGCGTTTCTTCACTCGTCTCCCGTACGAAGTCGAGCAGATTGCCTCGTTTGCATTCGCCGGCGTAGCAGACGCTCAGAGAGACCCCCACCTCCTCTCCGTCCGTCCCTCCCGCAGCTCGGCAGTGCCTCGCAAACCTGTTTCCCTCCGCACTCGCCTTCTGGAGAGACAGATTCATCTCGCCGCGCCTGCCTGTTCCTCCGTCTTTCATTTTTCAGTTTTTATTTATCACATATGGCTCAGAAATTCATCAACATATGGATCCTATTGTCTGTTGCCCATGCGGCCCTACTATTATAGACAATAGCTGATGAGTTTGTTTGAACCTCGCGAGATCTGTCACGGCTGTTGCGGTCGCTTTGCTGAGAGGATCGGGTTTTGCGAAGACGTGAGAAACCGGCGTTTCTCGCTGTATGTTTGGAACACAACTCGCAAAACGCTGATGTCCACTGTTTGCAACTACATTAAGATACTTACTGTAGCGCGCAGTCAACAAAATGATCATACGGCTTATTAATGCAATGTGTTTTGGATGAATTATATATCAAAAGCATAAGGAAGGCGGTGGTGTTGAGGCGGGATTGGAGATGACCGGCACGCCGAGGATGGAGAGTCCAGATCTGTGGTGTAGGTGGATGCATCATTCATGGACTTCGTTAAGTATGTAGTGAATACTTAACGAAGTGTAGCCTAGATGAAATCAGAGTCAACCCTGTTTACGTTCCCGCTCGTATTGTTCAGGATTCATCCGTGCGTGTTGTTCAGATGAAAATAAAGTTAGTTTTCGTTATATAACTTGGGATGTCAGACTCTAAAACCTTTCTTGTTGGCTGACGTCACCCTCCTCCCTCAAACCACCTGTCATATAGAGACGTCCAATCAAATCCCAGAGGATTCAATCAAGTCCCATGACTCTGAAATACAGCAGATTATGGAAGTCAAATGAGCTGCGAGTGGCGTTTCAGACTGACTTCAATAGCAAGCAAACAAATGCAATTTACTGATTGATTGATTGATTGATTGATTGATTGTCAAATGTATTGCTGTTTTGTTCAATACAAGATTAGATGATATTTTAAACTATTGGAGTATACAGTATATAGTATATTACAATATACTTAGAATTTTAGTTTATTATAATCAAATTCATATAAATAAGTCATATGATAAATGATACATTCATATTATAAATTAAAATTGTATAAATATTAATAAATAAATTATTTTATAAATATTACAATATGATATGCTATATATTATAAGAATGTAATATAAGGTAAACAACTAGGATTTAGTAATGGTTGTCTCCATCCAAACACAGGCATGTGCTCTATCTAGTAATTATTATGGTTTTTAAATATTAATAATTACTGATTATTCATTAAATACAAGTCATGGGTATTTGTATCATACTTACAGCAGGTTATGACGTAAAATGGGTTGCGAGTGACATTTCGGTTGACTTTAACAGCAAAATTATTGCAAATTTATTATACATATATAAAAGTATAAGTACAAATTATAACTTGTACATTTAGTAATAAGTTAGATATTATATTCATTAATATATCAAGTTTTAATAGCAATTGAAATCAAGTAAAATGGGTTTTGACGACATTTCACGTGACTGCAATAAGAGCATGCAAACAAATCCAAACAAAATGCACAATATTAATTGACGTAAAATTTATCGTTAAAAAATCTATTTGTCGCAATTCCATCTGTGTAGCTCTTCGTTTATACAATACGTTGCTTAACTGTACTTTACAGTACTTTATATATATATAGTCTATATAATATGTAGTGTGTGTTAAGACTTTGTGCCAAAATAGCAGCTCTCTGCACACAGCCTCTTGTGGATTTTTGCTTTAACATATACCGCAAGCAGCCACAATATATGATTTCTCATGATTTGTTTCTCATTGACATATCCAATAGATGTAGTTCTAATAAAAATGAGGATAAATGATTCGCAGTCACAGGCGATTTGAGTTTCAGGTGCTAATCGACAGCATGGAGTGATTGCAGAAACGCGTCCTGTCGAAGCTGCTTTTGTGTTCTATTAGACACTGTAAACCGCTGCTGTCGCTGAAGCTAATTCTTTAGTTTGGTTCTTGTTAAGTCCTGTTTGGGTTGTTTTCTTTAGTTAAGGGCACCCGCTGAGGGGCTTTAGCACTTCAAAGGCAGGTTTGCTGAGCATAGTGTTCGCCTCAGGACTGAACGCAGACAAGCAGAGTGTTTAATGGCTCAAACGTATTCACAGACATCATTAAATAATACAGAGATGGACCAACACAGCCTCCTCGACTGCAGATTAATAACAGATTAAGATGCGATGAGCAGAGAGACTTGAGCGGGTGAGAGAATCTTGCATTAAACTACATCGTCTGATGCACTACATTCATCTAGTTTGATCAAGCTAACAAAGGGTTACTTCATCTAAAAATGTAAATTCATCTAAAAATAGAAATTCTCTCATTATTTTCGCACCCGTGTGTTGTTTCAAACCTTTGTGACTTCCTTTCTGCTGTGGAACACAAAAGGAGACGTTTAGCAGAATGTTCAAGCTGCTCTTTTCCACACAGTGAAAGTCAATGGGGACTCGGGCTGACAACAAATTACATAAAACTATCATAAACGTGATCCATGTGACTCGTGGGCAGTATTTCAGGTCTTCTAAAGTCATTTGATAGCTTTATGTAAAGAAACTGAAGGAAATGTAAATCATTATTCACAGAAAATCTGTTTCTGAATATTCATTGCGTTTGACTTGTGTTCAACATAAAAACCAATGCTGTTTTGTATCAAGTATTTATTTATTTATGTTTCTTTCTCATACAAAGATGTTTGAAATATAATACTTATAAGTCATATGACACTGCCAGTCCTCATTCGCATTCACTGTATGAAAAAGAATAGCTTAGATATTTTGCCAAATTATTTATTTTTTGGTCTAAAGGAAAATTATATAGGTTTGGAACAACATGAAGGTTAATGAGTAAATGATAACAGAATTTTTAATTCATTCATTTAGTCATTCATTCATTTAGACACTTCCTCCATAAGACAACAGGAGGTACTTTTAAATAAAATCAAAAATTGAATTAATAAACTAAAAATGATATTGACTATTTTATATAAGTGAATACAAAACAAAGCAGTAATTCACCTAAAATAAAAATCTATCGCTGCTTGCTCACCTGCATGTGAATGATTCCTTTAAATGGCTGCATCTCTATGCACTGGTGACAAATCTATTTATGTAATACTTTTGATCAATATTGATTGGACCACTTATAAAGGGAGAAAAATGAGCTTGAAGACAGAACATGACGGCTGGAGGGGCTCTGAACTCGAGATCTAATGAGGGGGACGGTGACAGAGAGAGAAAGTCTAAAAAATATAAATAAATAAACACCATTTCCATTGCCAATTTAAAGAGGTCAAATTCTACACTTTTATAGCATTTTATTATTTCCCTAAAGTCCACTGCTAAAGTTATTCAAGGTTCCTTGTCTTAATTTAGTTTTTTTTTTTCACAACGATGTTCTGCCCTCTTTCTGACCCTTACAATTAAACGGGCTGTTATTGCAACTGTTTCTTCTCAGTGTGCTGCTTCATATCATCATATCATCACTAGTTCAGTAAGTTCGTCCTGCTGCCGAACCGTGCTTCTTTACCTGTTCAACTGTGAGGCCACCCTCTGGCCAACTTTTCCAGTTCTTCATGATTTACTGGATATAAATGTTTTATGCACAATTTCTACCCAGTAAAATATTTTAAAGCTTGGCAAATGTATGTTCATAAATGTATAAAACTGCCCATGGAGTTGTATGATTTTATTATTTTACAGGACTTTCCCAGGTCTAGAAATTAGACTTAATTTATCACCTTTTATATATTCAGGTGTTCTAAGACTATTGTTCTTCAAAGAAAAAAATATGTTTTGCGGTGAATTAAAATAAATATATCTTTTTGTGGTTTTAGCTTATGTAATGCTTGTTCTGTCTTATTTTAAATCATGTTAAGTCATCTTAATCGTTTATTATTATTATTACTATATTTGTTTGAAATTTTTTATTGTATTTTTATTCATTAAGATTACTGTTGTAGGTAAAATATATAATTACATACGTAAGTAAATAAAAAAATTTTTTTTTTAAAGTTACAATTAGGAAGTATTCTTTTATGTTAATGTCCATAATGCAATAATATACAGCTATAAAATAAGACATGTTATGCGTTTAGTTAGCGTCATGAATTTAGTTAAGCAGACTTAATGAATGTGTTAGGCAGCGATTACAGATTGCGCTTATAATAATGACAAAATAATGAGAACATTTGACAGTTCATCAAATATTATATTTTGATCAAATATGATCCACAGTTGTCATCAAATAAATAAATACGTTTTCTAAAAACCTCTGAAAGAAATCACATTCACTTGTCAGTCCAATTAATTCAGTTCAAGCTGATCCTTCTAAACGAATAGGTTTCAAGCAGCTCAACAGAAACCTTCTCTTTTCAATTTGACATCAAGCTACAATCAATTTCTGAAAAAACTGAAGTCAAAGTCAAAACGTAAAAATAAGAATAAGTAGGGATTTGAACTCTGGTCTGTTTACTTGCCAAATGCATTTTTAGAAGACAGAAAGAAATGCTATGTTGTTAAAGGGGTCATATGATGCCATTTCAAGTTTTCCTTTCTCTTTGGAGTGTTACAAGCTCTTGGTGAATAAAGATGATCTGTAAAGTTGCAAAGACTAGTCTTAAATCCAAAGAGATATTCTTTTATAAAAGTTAAGAGTCAACCACACCTACCTAAAACGCTGTTCGAACAAGCCCCCCCCCCCACCCCCTTATCATGTTCTATACGTCACATGTGGATATTCAAACGCGCCCAATGTTCACCAAAGAAAGGCTACTTTTATTCTCGCTGTAGTATTGTTGCTGCCGTCATGTCGTGAAGGCGCTGTGTGTTTTTCGTTGTGAAAGTGAAACTATACTTTGTTTGGTCTTGCCAAGAGGACCGACTAGAAATCAGTGGTTAAGTTGTATTTACACACTGTTCCAGACCAGTTTAACCCAAATATCCAGATGTGAGCAACACCTTTTATGGAGGACTGTTTCCTGATCCATGTAGAGTAGACTACAATGCCGGCTGACTCAAAGACTGTAAGTACGTCTTTCATATTTAAAGGATTTGCCACTACACTGCTCAAAACTTGCTTTTGAATCATCAGAGTAGGGCTTGTTGTTTTGTCGTGTTCTCCTGATCATAAATTCATACAGGGTTTTATGTTTACGCGGCGCGATGCAATGTGTGAAAAGACAGTATAAGTCATTATAATGAGTAATTTATGTCCCCACTGGATGCAATGAATTCCTCGTTTATAATGGGTTTTCATGGTTTTTGTCTCGTTCTCTCGCTGACAGGGCATCACAGTAGGGTAAGGGGCGTAACATTTCCGTCACACGCTTGAGCTATTCGGCCAATCACAGCATACCTTGCTTTTCAGACCGATGAGCTTGTAAAAATCGACGCGTTTCAGAAGGGCGGGCATAGAGGAAAACAATAATGTACAGTATGTGGAAAATACTTTTTTTTTAACCTTAAACCTCATAAACACATTTCATTACACCAAATAATGTTCTTTTTAGCAACATCACATGACCCCTTTAGAAAGGATTTTTTTTTTGTCATGTTTTTTGGATTATGTTGTTCCAAGTGAGGCTGGACCACCACTGATGCCTCCTCAAAAACCGTGATACTGGAGTGTGTTGAGCCAACGCTCCTGTTCACACTGTTCAGTCTTGGTTGTTCTCAGTTGTGTGTGTGTGTGTGTTTGTGTGTGTGTGAGTGACCTTGAGTGGCGGCAGTACTTAACAGTGTGTCAGCGAGTGTGTTGAAGCGTGTCTGTGCCGATTATGAATGTTTCATTACTGCCACCTCAGCCTTTAGCTGTGAGCTTTCCACTAAAGCACACTGACAAATCCTCTTTCTTCTCGCCTTTTTAGCTCCTCTCTCCCGCTTGCTCTATCTCTCCTCGATGTCCGTCTAGTTCCTTTCTCTGCACTCGCTCGATTTCTGGTACTCTCGATTTTTCTTTCCGCAGTTTTTCCGCCACTCTCTCTCTGATGAATCTCCAGACAGCAGGGAATAATTGTACTTGGGGCCGAGCACTCGTTTTTCTTTTTGTTTGAAAGGCATTACAGGTACAACTTCTCCTCTGCTCTTTCCGCCCTCCCTTTCTCGTTTCCGTACAAAGAGCGAACAAAACAAGTCAAGGTTTACAAGGTCAACTCGTCTCGCGCTAAACAGAGCTTTTTCACCCACGGTATTTCGACTAAAACGTCAAGAGACAGCAGAGATAAATTTGGAAAAATGTCCCGGCTCAGGCGGTCGTACTTTACTCTGATTTCTGCCGCTTGAAATTCTCCTCTGAATGAATAAGAGAGCTTGTTATCTTATTGTCTTATAATAGCTAGCGAGCTCTAGCGCACTTCATCATGCACTGCCCTGTTGAGTGCATAAGATGTCCACTTTTCCACACGGCACAAAACACATGCGTGAAAAATAGGGGCACCTGCAGATTAGTATCTCCTTTCTGGGGTGTGTTGAAACTCTCCCCGCATTTTGAAACATTTCTTTGATGACAGAATCACTTCACGCAAGCATGGATATAATTCAGCTAAGATCTCTCAAAGGCCTTGTTCAAAACAAGTTAAAGCTTCTATAATCAAACTAATCATTCATGTTACCAAAGGTTTGACCATTTTTAAATGCAGGCCCTTAAGTACTAAATAGTTGTTTATTTATTTATTTATTATTTTTATAAGATTACTTTATGTAAATGAATAATAAATAAGCTAAGATCTCTGAAAGGCCTTGTTCAAAACCTGTAATTAATCTAATCAGGATTCAAGATTTTTTTATTTGTCACATACATGGTTATATAGAGAATATATGACCAGCAGTGAAATGTAAGTAATCGTTCATGTTACAGAAGCTGACTGTTTTTAAATGCAGGTAAATAGTGGTAAGTAGTAAATACTTGGCTCTTTATTAATGAATGATTCACCCAAACATGAAACGTTTTAATTCACTTACAATGATGGCATTACAAACCTAAAAAAAGGGTATCATCAATGTCTTCTGCACTGAAAAATAAATAAACAAATAAAAAAATGGAGTAAAAGCTATTTTCACTCAGAAATTGGTGGTAAATTTCACAATTAATAATAAAGAACTAGTAAGTAACACATTGAATTAACAGGAAATGTTGAAGTATGCAGACTGAAAATAGTACTTTCTTGTAAAGTATATTCAAATACCTTTGTTTTATTTCCAACTTCGGAATTTAATAGAATTATAGATTTATGTGAGGAAAAGATTGACATTTACTTCATTATATGCTGAAAAGCTACCCTTCATGGTGCTTTTTTTTTTCATTTTTCGAGCTTGGGAGCGTCAGCATTCACTTTTATTGCATGTAAAAGAGCAGCGTGAACATTCTACAAAACGTCTCCTTTTGAAATAAGTCACACTGGCTTGGAATGACATGAGAGTGATTATGGTTCATTTTTGGAGCAAACTATTCTTGCTGGACTGAACATAGCAAGCTGTTTTCATTATTTTAAATCTCATTCACAAACCTAGCAAAAATAGATTTACTTACTATACAGAATATAAATGCGTCTCCTATAAACAGTGTCATGGTGCGCACTACCTCTTAAGAAATGTATTATCTAGTCATAAACTTCTCTCGCAGTCAGCTACTGGATTTCATAAAACTAACATTGACTTTATAACGGCTCTTAATAAATATTGACCTACATTTTAATCACATGCTAATCTCGAGCGCTGGAGAGGTGACAGTTTATGGATGGCCGTGGATCATAAATTTTCCAGGTCGCATCTCTCTATCGAGTGTATCTGTTCCTTCGAGAGCCGTACGATTGATCATATTCATTAAAAATATCTACACACTTTGGCATTTCACAGCCCACTAAGCCTGTGCAAGTTTAAGAATAAGATGTAATTATTCTCCTACAGCCAATATTCATTTCAATGGAATAATAAACTACTTGGATTAAAAGATTATTGTGCTTGGTTGTTTTAAATAGGTTTTTAAAAAAACACAACTAACAGTAATATATTATCATAATCCTTGGTGTGGTGTGTGTGTGTGTGTGTTTGTGTGTGTTTAGTATATAACAGTTGGTCCGGAAAGTACTTTCAGACCCCCTTAAATTCATCAATTCACTCTTTTTTATATTGCAGCCATTTGCTAAATTCATTTAAGTTATTTTTTTTTCCTCATTAATGTACACACAGCACCCCATATTGACAGAAAAACACAGAATTGTTGACATTTTTGCAAATTTATTAAAAAAGAAAAACTGAAATATCACATGGTCCTAAGTATTCAGACCCTTTGCTGTGACACTCATATATTTAACTCAGGTGCTGTCCATTTCTTTGATCATCCTTGAGATGGTTCTACACATTTATTTGAGTCCAGCTGTGTTTGATTATTTTGATTGGACTTGATTAGGAAAGCCACATACCTGTCTTTATAAGACCTTACAGCTCACAGTGCATTTCAGAGCAAATGAGAATCATGAGGTCAAAGGAACTGCCTGAAGATCTCAGAGACAGAATTGTGGCAAGGCAACAGATCTGGCCAAGGTTACAAAAAATTTTTCTGCTGCACTTAAGGTTCCTAAGATCACAGTGGCCTCCATAATCCCTAAATGGAAGACGTTTGGAACGACCAAAACCCTTCCTAGAGCTGGCCATCCGGACAAACTGAGCTATCGGGGGAGAAGAGCCTTGGTGAGAGGTAAAGAAGAACCCAAAGATCATTGTGGCTGAGCTTCAGAGATGCAGTCGGGAGATGGGAGATAGTTGTAGAAAGTCAACCATCACTGCCGCCCTCCACCAGTCGGGGCTTTATGGCAGAGTGGCCCGACGTAAGCCTCTCCTCAGTGCAAGACACATTAAAGCCCGCATGGAGGACTCCAAGATTGTGAGAAATAAGATTCTCTTGTCTGATGAGACCAAGATAGAACTTGTTGGCCTTAATTCTAAGCAGTATGTGAGGAGAAAACCAGGCACTGCTCATCACACTGTCCAATACAGTCCCAACAGTGAAACATGGTTGTGGCAGCATCATGCTGTGGGGGTGTATTTCAGCTGCATGGACAGGACGACTGGTTGCAATCAACGCTCCGGGAACGTAGTGGAAATCGCTCAAATTTCGTTCAAGGGATATCCTGACTAAAACCTTCTCCAGAGGCTCAGTCCCACGACGTGCCAAGTTCTAACCTTCCAACAAACCAACTGACCCTATAGCACACAGTGCTAAAATAACGAAGGAGTGGCTTCAAAACAACTCTGTGACTGTTCTTGAATGGCCCAGCCAGAGCCCTCTCTTAAACCCAATTGAGCATCTCTGGAGAGACTAATGGCTGTCCACCAACGTTTACCATCCAACCTGTCAGAACTGGAGAGGATCTGCAATGAGTAATGGCAGAGGATCCCCAAATCCATGTGTGAAAAACTTGTTGCACCTTTCCCAAAAATACTCATGGCTGTATTAGATCAAAAAGTTGCTTCTACTAAATACCGAGCAAAGGGACTGAATACTTAGGACCATGTGATATTAAAATTTTTCTTTTTTAATAAATCTGCAAAAATTGTCAACAATTCTGTCTTTTTCTGTCAATATGGGGTGCTGTGACAACATTAATGAGGAAAAAAAATTAACTTAAATGATTTAGCAAATGGCGCAATCCTAACAAAGAGTGCAAAATCATAAGGAGGGTCGAATCGACTTTTGCCGTGTACTCCAGTTATGTATGGTTGCTTTTAATAAGGGAACAACATGTTGCCTTTATAATGCATCACTAATTACAGTATAAATGGGTCTGAATTGGGGTCTTCAGCATTAAAAAGTTTGAAAAGCCCTGCAATTGACAATTTTGTGGCATAAGCACATTGTGTGTAGTCAAAAGGTCTGTTCAATGCATTTCTCCCTTTGCTTCCTGTTCGTTTTGCATAAATAGGTTACTGAAATTGTTTCCAAAACACTAAAATCATATTCTTTTTATATTTTTAGCAGCATTAATTCTCCATATTCACCAATAAGTGCTTCTCTAGCCAGCTGTCTCGAAGCTCTCCAGCGCTATTAAAATCGTGTTTCACCGCAACCCAGGCGGTTCCAGAAACCTGCATCCATGCCACCGCTGAGCATTGTTTAAAGCCATGGGGTATTGTGGAATAGAATGAGGTCGACCAATCTTTTCAAAACTAATTATAATGTTTAAAAACCTAAACACCAGAAGCAATATTGAACCAATAAAACGGAATTAAAAGCTAATTTCTTCTCTCTCTGCGGGTCATTGCACCACGCATGCTGATATTAACACCTGGCATGTGGTACAGCTCCTCCACCTGTTCTGCGCTTTTTTCACAGATGTGCCAGGTGCCCGCATATGCTCCTTCTGGACGCATCGTCCTCACTCCCTTCCCACGTGTCAGAATGGTCAGAATTGAAGTGAACAGGTCAGAGAGGAGGCATGCAGTGGCAGACTATCAGCTGCAATGATGGCTTTGTTACAGGACATGATGTCATACTGCCTCTCTTCCCCTATTTAAACAGGCAGAGGGAACGGGAGAGTGATACAGATTGCGTGTGTCGTTGTAAATGGGGGTAGATTAAGCGGATATATTGTGTGTTCAGGGAAAGGCTTTTGGTTACAGCCAGAGCTGTACATACAGGAAGTGATGCAGACATATGCTGGGGGTCAATGGGAGATCCGTTTACCTCTGAAAGTCACCTTTTGTCTTGCATCACTACACTGGCCTGCCCTGGACAAGACCGTATAATGCTTATCAGCATATCGGTAACTCTGAAGTTCTTTACACTACGGTTTGCCTCGGAAATCTGGGTGTATTTGTGTTGTTGCTGCATAGATGGTATGTACCACAACTAGACAGTTATTTCAAGTTAGACACAGAGAGGAGACAAAAAAATAAATAAATAACCCGAAGCTTGATGGGAAAAAAAAGAATGTTAAAAAAAATAGTAGTACTATGGTAAATGTAGAAAAAAGCTGTATGTCATCTGCTCGTCTTACATACCCAATCCGCCCAATCCCTATGTTTTCATGTTAAAAATACTCTTTGTTGTAGTTGTATTAGGTTACTCTATTTGCGTCTTCTTGTGATCTTGATTCTCCTTGAGCTGTGAAATATGATTCAAGCTAGATTGAGTGCACTGAGGTGAGTTAGTGCGTATAATTTTTTTGTTTCCAGGATCAAGGCCTGCCTTTGAAAAATGGTGCACTTGCCTGGTGTGCTGAAAGAAAAAAAAACATTGATTAACTATCAAATGATTCCAATACAATGATCAATAAGGCTCTGTTGAAGAAACAAGAAAAACATCCACTCATGAGTCTTCCAGTGCTTCAGACACAAAGGCCTTCTTGGCAGAACATGCATGGTTATAGAAGCAGTTGAGATCATTTTTGCAGGTTTTCACACAGTGTCTCTCTAGGATTTGGGAAAAGAAAGCTTGGATTACACAAGTGTTTTACTTTAAAGGAGTCTTCTTGATCTCTGACTTGTAGGATAAGATCTTTTTGGGATTGACCTCTACTTACCTGTCCATCTTAGCCTGACTATCTTTTTAGGCACTGCTGACCTGAGCTGAACACACTCAATCAAACTTTTATCAAAGGATGCTTATTCTCTAGACTCCCAACCAATGATTAGTTTCCAAATAGCTTAGCCCTGTAGTCTAGTTGCATATTTGGCAAATAAACTCTTTTGAATCTGAATAACAACTAGTATTTCATTGGGACCAAACTTGGCACAACTCTAGAGGTAAAGCTTTTGTTTTTATTATATGTGAATCTATGCCTTGAGGAGAACAATATCACCAGCGTCTGCCTAGACCCAGCTGAGCATTTGCTCCTCCTGCTGGGGAGGCAGAAAAGGGTCATAAAACCCAAATGATGGCCACCCAGACTTCCCCGAAGGTAGAGAGGCTTGAGCAGAGGATGTAAGCCAACATGGAGCCAACAGTTTTCCAGAAGACCCTGCGGCAGAAAGCTCAGATGCCCTGTCACCTGTGGCACACTGTCAACATCATGTAGCGCATGTTATTATTGAGTTTTGTTTGTTCTGGGTGCATTTAAGACGCATTTAGAAATCTTGTGTGTCCTTTTTATTGGTCAGGCGATTGTCAATCTTGGCCAAGTGTTTAAGGGTGGCTCTATGTGGCTGCGATGAAGAGTTGAGATTCTCCCATAACTTGCTATTGTAACCTCGATAGATCATAGATAGTCGAGAGGTTGGTAGGAGATGGAAATCAACGCAAAGATGTAGCACAGATCTGCTCCTCCTAGTAGATCTGTGCACAGATGCTCTGATCAGATTCTTTTTTATGGTAGGGATAAGCTGGCACCTTTATCTGTTTGAAATGTGCTTCAATGCAAGCCAACTGAGGCATTAAACATAATATCAGACATCGGGGATGTGTCCTACAAGAATCCCTCTAGTTCCAGTGCCCCCTGGATAAGACCTTGTTGAGTGGTACCCTTGTTGAGACTGCACAACTGGAAGCTTTCCTATCTATGTTCAGCTATTTGCAAACAATACCGTATATGACACCTGGCTGGCCCAGAAACACTACATCTGTGTTCCCACTTTATCTCCCGTTATCTAGGATCGGGGCGGTCCCACCGGTTCGCACACATACACAAATGGTTTAGTGCCACTTCAAGTTTACATGCCTCACATCATTAGCTATCCTCCCTCAATCTCAGACAAATAACAACCAGTCTCTCCTCTTCCTCCTCCCCCCCAACTCTCTTTCTCTCCCTCCATCAGGGGCCCATTCATTACATGGTGACACTTTTACTGCCTCTAGCTCTCCCAGACCTCTCTACCTCTCTAGAGAGAACAGATAGAACAAGAAAGAGAGCGCAAACAGGGAAGAGACTGAGTGGAACCAGAAATAGAGTGCCACCCCACCTCCAATCCCACACACGCTCAACTCGAAAATATAGAAGGAAGAGCTTGTTTGTTTATGACTGCTATAGTTTCAGACAACCTCTTTTCCCTTGGATGTACAAGGAATACTGGGAACACCTTGTCCATCTTCCGGTATCATACCCCAATTAATGTGTGAAATTTTTGCATTGCATCACGGTCTCCTTATACAGTGTGTGTGAGCAAACACAGATAGGCCACCTGCTCTGAGAAGGGTACGGCGTCTACATGTACATTACGCAACCCTGTTTGTGCAAGAGAGTATGTACTCTGAGCATTACACAACCAGTTATTCAAATCACATGCTGGGTTGCACATTTCTCACATGTTGGGAACAGATCAAGCTTATATTTTGTAGCTTTAGCCTGTTTCATTTGTGACACACTAAACCAGATCTGTATTGCATTTGTGTTGAAATGCTGTCTGATTTTCTGGTGTGGAAATGTGCTAGAGTTACTTTTATCCTTGTCTCTTGGTCCAGGTTATTGATTCCATTGGCTGCACAAGCGTGAAAGGGTGGGAAAGGACTCTTTTATGATTGGTTTCTTGATGTGTCAATTACTCTGTTGGAGCGAGTAATGCATGTGACAGGGAGTTTGTTTATGGAGTTGTTCCGGGTCATGGTCAAAGCCTTGCTAAACACACAGGTGAGGAAGGGTTCAGCTCATGTCACTCCTGGGGAACTCGCTCACCCCTGACGCACAAGGAGACTTTCTTTGTTTAAATCTCAAGAGAAGTCCTCTGAACTGGGCCTCGAGTTTAAAAGACTCTTGCTATTTTAGTTATCACAATGTGTACGTTTCTTCATCACTTACAATAATAAATGTAAGTAGTGTGTAAAAAACATTTTGTACTGTATGCTGAGCATGTATCATTTATTAGTAGTGATGTCTATGAACACATTTTTTAGCCAGTTATTTTCAATTAATTTATTGAATAAATTCTCAATGCATGTGCAACTCACTTAACTTTTAAGATAGTAGCTGTGATGTCAGTTTGACGGCATAACTCCATATTTGACGCAGTCAATCTAATCTGATTTTTAACTATATTTATTAGATACAAAAAAGTAGTAGTAAAATGTCACATAGGGACTTTTTTAAAATTCATGAATAGATTTATTAATGAATAAAACGAAGAATAGATTAATAAATGTTTAACTTGAATCGTCAATAAATGAATTTCTCAGCGCTATTGGCTAGCACTAGTTTTAGGGCCTAGAAACAACTTAAGATGTGATGCAGACTAATTAATCTTTGTGTGAGCGTGTGATATTTGCTGGGATGTTTTGATTGACTGAAATGGTTTCATTGAAACAATTAATATGAATTAGAGTCTGTATGTTAGAGGTGTTAAGAGTGAAGGCAGGAAAAAAATGTTAATCTCACCAGCAATATACAATGATCACGTTAAATCATGTTTAACTTTTTCAATGAATCTCTTTTTCTCTTTCTTTACAGGCAGTGTAACACTGGAATGATTCTGGCTTAGGGTGACCTATGGCTCCAAGATTGCCACAAAGCACAACCTCTCCAAAATCCACCCCTGATGAAGACAACGATGAGGAAGATGATGGAGGATTAAGAGAAATCAGAAACCCTTTATCGACCTGAGTGCCATTCCTCAGCCTTACCCACGATCCCCTTCTACTGACTCTACCCTGATTTTACAGTCAGATGTCTCGCCAACAATGAAAAACAAATTTAGAAACATCCCTGCATGTTTGATGATGCAATCCGGACAATAAAAGGAATTCAAAATGGAACTTCTACCAGATATTTCCAGACCACATGGACTCAAACTCTTTCTGTCTCTCTGCCACTGACGGCCCTCCAGTTCTCGTACCAGATGTTGTTTTATTGTACTTCACATTAGCCCAGCATTTTAGAAAAGGTGGTTGGGAGGCTCTAGCCAGATGGGGTAAAGAAAGACAACAGCATTCAAATTCTTTCCGAACAGCATCTTGTGTATATTGTGTACAGGATATGAATACAGGCTTATTCTTAGCAATGTGAAGACACCATGTTTGTAAATAGTTCACAAATTGTACATTTCCTGCATTATGTCTTTATAGGGTACGCCATTACAACATTTATTCAATATTTTTATCTGTACAGACGTAAAGGTTAACATTGGTCTCCAAACAGATGAGTATTTGTATTCCGTAAACATCCATTTAAACCATATAGACCCCCACTAAAGACAACTCAAATGTTATTGCTTGTTAAGGAGACATTTACAGAGTGATCTAAACCCTAATGCAGGATTGAGTGACTACGCCTTTGAGAACAAGAGAAACACAATTGAATTGAATCTCTCGCTGTCTCTCTGCATCTCTTTATCTGCTGCAGAAGTCCCAGTCTGTGTGGTTCTAGTTCACGATTCCCAGATAACTTCCAAGCTTGATTGCCAACGTCCTTGTACAGTTTAGAATTGCATCTTCTCATCTTTTTTGCCCCTTTAAACAATGATTATCTTATGCCTGAATCCTCCATGTAGCTGTGACGTTCATGTAGGTGACCCTACGGGGATCACGGGGCCAGGAGGGGTCAGAGCACCTGAGGGGGGGTGGATCTCTCCTGGATGAGCCTCTCGCTGAGTTCCCACAGGCTGACGGCTGCCGTGGGGTCCTGGGCCTGCAGAGAGGGCAAGCAACGGAAGCAGTTGTTGAAGTACATCCCTCCGATACCCTCCAGCTCTGGAGCCACGGCGCAGTAGACTGTAGTGGCCGCTCCCTGTTGCTGTGGAAACAAAAATGAAAATATCAGAATAAACTGAAGCAATGTGAGCAAAAATAAATACTGTTGTTCTTGTATGGAGCCTGAAGAACTGGGTGACCCTCTTCAAAGGGTCGGGGCAATACCAAAGACACCTCTAACCATCCGAGACTTGCTTTTTCTCCCCTAAAACTGATCATGAGATGGGGGAAGTGATTCACAGCCTGTTAAAAGACACCATGGGACAGACTGTGAACCTGTTCAAATGGAGTTCCTGTTGTACTTGTACATCGGACATATGGCTGTCAACAATCTGCATGCTTTCATATAGGTACCTGCCAAATACTAGTCTAGGAACCACCGAGATGAGCTGGTTTATAGTGGAAGTGTTCAATTCTGGCAAGTTCTATAAAAGCTTTTAAGGTGGACTCAAACCTCATGATGTCTGAATGCTGTATCCTCTCTAGGGTTCAAGGGTTAGCAGAAAAACCAACCTACTACAATAGCAATGACATGTTATCTGCTCTATAAGTAGGAAAAACAGGATAAAATATCTCAGAAACTGGAACTGAGAAGTGCTCAATTGGCAGGTTTATTGTATATCTCTTGTACGCCTGCCAAGAATCACAGACAATGATCAACACACACACAAAAACAGTATAGTTGTAGATACTGTACATAGCAGAGAAGACGTGCTTTGGGGAAGTCTTGCAAAGACTGTGGGGCAGCCTGCTAAAACTGTCCATTCATCTCATGTCAAAGGGATTTCTGGATGTCACCCAGTCAATGGGGACTTTCTGTCATTGCTGGAGAAGGCGTCTACACGTACACACACAAACACAAATTTAAATCCTAAAAAAGGGATCCAGCACAAAGCTATCCAATGGAAGGGTACTAAAGACAGTTTGGAGACGTATACCACAAATCCCAGTATGCTCTGTAATGCATGCATAAATGGTCAGGCCCCATGTAAAGCTCTAAAGGGCCATTCACACTGACAGCAATTTGAAGCAGCCAAGCAACTGGAAGTCAGTCATTTTCAATGAGAGTGGTCGATTTGAGGAGACAAGACCGACAAAGACCTAATTGGCGAGTTCAAATTAGGTGACCACAAATGGGAATGCAGATACACAATCCCCCATCTAATACAGATGGACACTGCAGTTGCTAATAGGACTTTGGCAATCTCCAGCGACTTAATCGTTTTCAGTGTGAACCCCTTTCAAGACAGGAAGCAATTACTGGAATTACTTTTTTTAAGATGTAAAGGTGAAGGTCAAGTTGTAACCCTAACCCAAACTAGCAGCTACAAGTGAAATTGCGGAAAACAGTCCTCCATTCTTCCACTGTTCGAAAAATAGTTAGTCTTCAATGTCACACCATTGGTTGAGTCAAAAGTTGAGATGCTGGCCCCCCTCAAATCTGAGAGAAAAATATATATTACACCCTTCAGCTTCAACATCTATCATATAACTAGTTTAAGATCATAGTGGTATCATAGTGTTCAGCCAAGGTTCAAAGGTCAGCCTAGCAATTCCACCCTCACCCCCTCACATTAATGAAGTACTCATGAAATATCAAAACCACTCATTTGGGTCCGATTCGCAACATGTACGCCCCCAGTCATGCCTCTTTTGTGTTTATTTTGTTCATGCCCTCGGGTTTGATTGTTTACACAAAAACAAATGACTCTTCACGTCTTACAGATGCTCTGCACTTTTCCGCATGGCTGATCAGCGGCTAATTGTTGGGGATGGTTGGCTATCCTGGGGTTTTAACTGTCTTGGGGAAAAGAAAAACATGTCAGACAGAATTAGAGTTGACGTGCAGTTCAAATGTTTCCAGACTCGTCTTTTATGTCCCTCCTCTCACCGAAGAAGCCGTCCTGTGCTACTTCACACGCAACTCCTGCAGGAAGTTAACTTCTGTGAGATGCACATGAAATAGATGGCCGCTTTATCTTCAAATAGTGCAGGAGCGTCTCAGATCTGAAAAAAGTGCAGGGCAACATTAAGGAGACCGTCTGGCAGACGTTTACAGGAACGTGCACCGACGGCCAACTCTTTAAACAGACGCAAATACACACGCGTCGCAACAGTACAAAGACTTTGGCTCATTTAAGGAGCCAAATCAACAGCTGTAGCTCAAGCTGGCAAAGACTGTGACAGAACGCTTGTTAGATACACACACACACACAAACTCGCAGGAAGAAAGCCAAGGCTGTAGTCAGAAATTCAGCGCGCAAACTTCTAGCGCTCATCCCCATTTAACAGTTTGTGTGTTTTTCTGTATCTGCGTGTGTCGGACCGAGTGTCTTTTGAAGTACACAGATGCTGCATGTTGCTTTGGTTAGCATGGCAATAAACATGACATCAAAAGGATGGATCTTTCTGGAGTCTTACCTGCTTTTGCAGTGATAAGTTAATACATATTTGAAGCTGGGAATATAAAAGGATGGAAAATGTCAATCAACCCCTCTAGCGAACCCAACACAGTGAGTCAATATGCAAAGATGCACTTTATGGATTCACTGCTCTTGTAATTACATTTAATGTTGTCATATGCACCAAAAAAAAGTGGTAGCATTATTTACCTGTTTATTAAGGTGAGCTTCTAATAGGAAAATCCGCTAGACTGAGCAAATTGCCCAAAATGCCTCTTGGCTTTCGATTAGCTCATTAGGACTAACAAATGTGCTCTGAAATCCAAACCCAGAATAAAGGTTTAGAAACCATATAAATGGTCTGCAAGTATTGATTTTCATAATGTCCCAATATTTTATACCTTTATGGTCACGTGTGTGTTTTAAGCATGTATGCTAACGCTAGACTCAACATTTTTATTTAAACCAGCCTGAGGTAGTTCAACTGATCTTGTATCCTGACCAGGCTGGTGTTTAACTGGTTGGCCATCTGTTCTCCTGGCCTAACCAGCTGAGAAGTACCCAAAACCAGCAAATCAGATCAGTCTGACCACTGAAAACCAGTTTGGTATCTAACAAACAACCATCAAAACGCATTTTTCAGCAGATTCCTATTCATGTGTCCTTCTTGTCACCTCACCTTGATTAGAATACAGTGCCCACCAGCTCAAAGTTAACGCTAATACACTCACGAGCGCACATGCTCCATTGCAGCCGCCACTTGGTGCTGCTAATGCCTTCTGTAATGACGCACTGTGAATACTAGCGTGACTGAGATTACCAGCGCTAATGGATGTAGAGTGTGATTTCAGCGCTGGCTAGCGTGCTGCTGTCCCTTAGCCAAACAATGGGCTGAAATGAATCCGAACCCTCTTCCAAATGCGCTTTAGCCCATTTCCAAAGCCTGCCTAGTCTTCCTGGCGGATGTGAGAAGCAGGGAGAACACATGGTTAAATCCCAGCAGCCCCATATTAGAGCTGCGCCAACTGAATGGGGCTAATGCAGAAATAGCAGTTAGCTTAGGCTACTTTATTACAGTAATCTACTGAATTACAGCTTAACTCAGATATGCTTGCCATACAGTCGACTCGATTGTTCAGTTGGGGTTTAGTACATGTGCTTTATTAGAACTTTGAACGTTGAATACATTCCCATCAAGCTTTCTCAGATGCATCCTCACTAAATATAGATCTGCGATTGATCCATTGAGGCTCTAGACTGGAACACCATTTCCTTTATCCGTTAGCAGCGGGACAATAATAGCGATTCTAACCATGAGCCTCCTGCTTTGGTGTATTTAGCTGAGGGAGATGGTGAGATTGGATTGTCAGACTGAATAAGAGAACATGGATCTTATTGCCGTTATGCTGAACCTCCTGGCACTCGACCCTGATGGCCCTTTTGGGCCGATCAGCTATATGATAAAATGCATTAACATGCTGGACCAGGTACTGCTCGCATTTATCAAGAGCTCAGCCCAGAAAACAGAGATAGCGATAGAGCTACAGATCAGTTAAAGCAGTGGTTCTCAACTGGTTTTGGTTCAGGACCCAAGATTTATCACTGGACATTAAGTGACGTCCCAACACACGACTACAACTGTCTGTCGTACAAGTCTTTTATGTTTGCATTGCTTTCTTCATGGTTTCTCAAAGATGAGGGTGAGGTGTGTTGTTATCTGCCTAATTTTGCTAGCTTTTACCATGTGAATCACAAATGTGATTGGACAAATGTCCTTTGATGCCAACAATGAAAGACATGGAAAGCTTTTTCTCCAAGCACTTGATAAGTATTTACTTTGCTGTGCTAACCATGTGCAATTATATGGTTAGAATTTAGCATAGTTTTTCATTGCTGTCCACAATTTGAACAAAATCGGGTCGTGAGCCAGTTGAGGAACCATAAATACTGAAGTATTCAAACTTCTAAAAAAAAACACAAACCGCCAAAACCATTTGATCATTTTTACAGCAATACTAACAACCAAACCAAAGCAAATGAAACAAAGAGCAACACTTCAACATGTCCTCTTTCAAAAATAATAAAGGCCGAAAATGGACATAAGATTCTTCCATTCACTCCGAAGTCCTGCAATAAGTCTATTTGTCACTTTTACGTGAGTAAATATCTAATGTCTTCCTGTATCAAATGCAATTTTCAATATGAAACCTCATACATACAGATCCAAATAAGTCGTTTTGTTTAGCAATAAATAATTGAGATGATAACACCATGTCCTAACCAGGCGGAATACGATAAAGCAACATGCTTGGTTTCTACTTCTGCGATTTTGTACTGGGTAGTCCCGCCCATCGTGAAATTTCATTGGTCCAAAATCCTGCTCCGCATAATTGTATATTTACCATCAAATATGCTCGTAGTGTCTGGTTAGGTTGTAGTAAAAGCGTGCTTCTTTTGATTAAGCGTTATACGAGGTTTAATATTTCCAGAAAGGAAATGACCTACAATTTCTCGCCTTTTATTTGTTAAACCCAGGAATGGCGCCCCCATCATGCACACCTGGTAAAATCTGCCTGTATCTAGTGTACAAATTGTGATTTAATTCCTCTTTTACCATCAGTATTAAAGTCCTGTGCTGGCTGAGAATTCATAGTTGGCAGACACAGTTTTTTCGCTGTTAACTAGTACCCCAGTTTCCCGGTAGTGCTGGTGTCGCTCTACAGCGTGAACGGACGTGATCCTTTTTCCATGTAGTTTCTCCAACACACTCACAATGTTGAGTATCTGTCATATAGAGCATCACGTTATAATCAGCAGAGAAAATCACTTGAAAATGCAAGTGATGACCTTACTGAGTAAGAGTAATATCCCTTTGTTTCTAGAAAGGTTGTGTTTAATTTTCTGTCATTGCTGCATGTAAAAGGTTAAGAAAAATGGTGTATATTTTCCCGTCATTGGGCTCATGTCGTCGTGACAGATCTGTCCACCTCCGCTGTCAGTTCTTCGGTGTTGTACATACATCTGTAAATATCGAACAGCTATGCATGCTGACACTCTAGCAATTGTTTCAGGTACTTTTATAATCAAAAACGCATATGGCATGTGCTAAAAAAGAATAACTGAATTGAGAAAAAGGAACATCATAAAACGATTGGTCAAATAGACATGATCTCATGAACAGATTAGTGATTTTTATTTTATTTTACCTTGTTTTTGGTATAAGCAATTATATCTATGGCTGTCATTCCACAGTGTTTTTTCCCATGTTCCTTGTTATCCTTCAGACATTTTTGTGAGAGGGTTGAGGCAAACACAATATCTGCATGATATTGGGGAGGGAGGATGTTCAATGTTAATTGTCTGGATTTTGAACCATGGCCCTACATTTCAAAACCAAACTTCATATACTCACAGAACATAAATAACAAATAATTATGTGTATTTTATTGGTATGTTTTTGTCTGTTACAAAGTGTGTCCTGGTTTCCTGACTGTAACAACCAAACAAAAGGCAAATGTCTTTTATTTTAGCACTTTTTCAGTACATATCATGCATCTTGCTCTATTTTATTTTATGGCCATGCAGTGATTGACTTCAGCGAATCCCAAGAGTATTGTGGTTAGTTGCCTCAGCCCTATGTAATGACCTGTACATTTATAACCAAACCAGAGACTATTCTACGAAGGAGATCATGGATCCAATGGAGGAAGAGGGACTGTTTTTTAGGAATGTTTATTTTCAATTCATGACAACCATGATAGTTGGAGGTGTCTGATTTTTAATCTGTGCTAAAGATATTTTAAATTTAATAAATAATCATTGTAACAAGATGTTCACTGGTTTGGTTCTTTGCCGTGACGTGTTCTTTTATTTGGATGGTTTAGCGATATTAGGGCTGAAAGTGAATCAGTGCATGCATGTCAGCTCTGGGTCAACTCTAATGTTGAGTCACCTCATCAATGTGCAATGTAATTATTTCCCATGTTACCCACAGTTCAGCAGTCTAAAATTGACAATAGACGTACAACAATCACTTGGACATCTGCCAGTGATGAAGAAAATAATTAAACCATACAAAATATTATTTTACTATATTTAGACATTCAAATTGTTGTAATTATTTTATAAATAAATAGAAATAAATAGAAACAAATCTATTCCTATAATATTTAGACCTCCAGAAGAGTAAGCTCTAAGATTAACTTTTGTTAATAAATAAATAATAACAATAATAATATACCCTTAAACCTTCGTTGTTGTGTCCCCTATATAATTATTAATAATAAAAATAAATTAATGAATTTTTGAGCTTTTACAAAACATCCCCACCCTCAGTCACTGGGACAGCATGGTAATTGCTTTAATTAAAATAAAGTTTAAGGGGAAACAAAGAATATAGAATTTCACAGATCTTGTTTGTCCATTATCAACCTCCCCTCATCCAAACCCCCAAAAGTCAAATCTCTATCACCAAAGAGCGTGAAAAACCAATCCCGACAACATTTACGCAGTTCCTCTTTTTCTTTCACCTCTCTCTCCATCTGTTTTTTTCTCTTTCCCCTCATTTTTGTTTACCTTAGCATTCAGTGGCGGTGCTCTCAGCGAGCCGACAGCTCATCTGAGCGTGCTCCGGCCAGCTGTGAGGGGGGCACTGGGTAAAGAGTAAACAGCCGCCATGGCCATTCTTTCTGCCCAATGAACCGCCGGAGAGAGGATTTACACCACAAAACACACTTCACATACTCTGAACACACACACACACCCTCCACGGCCTGTGGCCCGAAAAACAGAGGAATAATGGTCCTTTCAGAGCGCAGGGGCTGGGATTGAACCATCTCCTCTCCCGAGGAGAACCGTGATAATGTACACAGTTGTAGAGCAAACAGATGAAGCAGGCAGACAATAATATGGTGCATCTACACTGAAGCTGTGAATAGCCTGCAAATGAATAGGAACAGACCTGGAGGTCAAGGCACAGAAAAAAAAGTAGCTGAAAGAAAGAATAAACTCAGAAAAAATATATATAAATTAGAGCCAAACAAAGGATTAACCATTTGAAAGAGGTGAAAGGCTTCAAATTTTACTAAAAAGAGAATCAGGTCCACTATATACAGTACGAACTGCATAAAAACAGAAACCACAGTCCTGAAACATAACGTGTAATTCAAAATATGTATTAACACAGTACCTATTTTCACAGATTTATCTAGTGTGTATAATGAAAAGTCATAGGAAATGATCAGGGAAATTGGAAAAAAAAGATGCATTGTACGTCAGACTCAAACCTTCGTCACCTAAATGAGTGCCAAAGCTCAAAACATCTCTAGCAAGAGTGCTAAGCACTGTGTCACAGCTCAGAACAGATCACGATTTTATAAAGAAGGTGAACAATAAAAACATGGAAACTGGACAGAGACATTTCTGTATCACTGCTGTCCTCTAACCGACGAGAATCTTTCTCCTCCAGAAGGGAAGGATGTAAAGGATGATCAATGTGCGTGCAGGACTGCCGGTGAATGAGGCTTGATGATTACACTCTCGTATTCTTTTGTCAGGGCCATAAGGTAGCAGGACCTTGCCCCACCACATGCATTAAATCCTATTAAAATCGCCTTCATTATAGCGGAGGCCTGTGTGTAATGGAATGGGGAAAGGCACCCTCCGTCTCCCCCGAGTCTCGTTCTACTGATGGTGGAGCCCATTCCCACAAACCCATTCTCACTCTCTCAAGGGTGAGTAATAACATTCATGTTGGCGAGGTGTGCAGAGAGAGCGGCCCATGTAGATTTCCACAGCCTTAGGACAACCAGCTAAACACCAGATTTGATTATATTTCAACTCTTTATTGTTTTAAAAATTAAAACCTTCCCTAGATCACATGCTCAGAAAAAAAGACAACATGAAATCATTGTAACATATTCCCACATTCATATCTTCTATTTTTTTGTTTTACGAGGAAAACTTATTTAATATACAACCAAAGTAAATGGGGACCACAGCTGTCAGGCAAGACTTTTAATAAAAATGGCTTAAATTTCAGGCTTTTCTGCACACAAATGATCATATGACTTCAGAAAGCATGAAATACAGGGTGTGTGTTGTTTGAAGCCATTTTACTTTACTGTTATGTTTTGTTTTTCTTTCTTTTTTGTAGCATTACAGGCCTTGGTCACCATCCACTTTCAGTGTATGGAAAAGAGCATCGTGAACATTTTTCAAAAAACTAAGTCATATGGCTTTGGAATGACATAAGGGTGTGTAAAGGAAGACATTTTTGGTTACACTTTATACTACAGTGTGTTTACTTGCAGTGTACTTACCCAAGAAATTAGTGGGTAGTATAAGGTAACTACTTGGGTTAAGGTTAGGTTTAGGGGTAGGTTCAAGATTAGTACATAGTTATTGCCCAGTTATTGTAATTGAAACAATAAGTACATGGGGTTACACTTTATTTTAAGGTGTCCTTGTTACAGTGTAATTATACATTTAAGTAATGAGTAATATTAATGAACTACATGCACTTACCATGTGGTTAGGGTTAGGATTAGGGTCTGGCTTAGGATTACTTGCCTGTAATTATGAATAATTGTTATTATAATAGTAAGTACATGTAACGTGTAACAAGGACACCTTAAAATAAAGTGTTACCGTACATGGTATGTATACGCAGAACAGGACTGTAAAATAATGTGCTAACCATTTTTTGTTATACATTTAATAAATGCCCTCTGTTATTGATGATTAAAAAGTACATGTTGTTCTGAAGCGTAATATCTGGGAAATTTCCGCAAAATGATATTATGCTGCATCTTGAAACACTTTCAAAATCCATTTTCAGTTTTATCTGAAACAGATGAACATGAATCTGGCAGCAGTTGGTGTATGCATCGCGGCCGTCTGGAAATGAAATGTCTGGTGAGTGGTGGTAAAAGGTTAATGCTCATGTTTGAAAATAATGTACCACTTACATGAAACCCCACCCTAATCTCAACCGATAGTGTTAACAAAAGCAAAGGTGAGATAAAAACACATTTGTTGAAACAACCATGCCATTTTAGCCTGCTTCTACAAGTCTTTGAGCTCTTCTAGTTTCATGGAACTCATACATGAGTGCTCTGACATCACAAGTGGAGCATTCTGGTAAATGAAAAATGGCTGGTTATGTTTAGCAAAAGTCAGAATGTGTCAGTTTAGAAATCATGCGCTATGGTAAAACTGTTTTGAGGTGATAATACAGTATTGTGCAAGGAACTGTGCAAAAATAAGTCCTTATTAATTAAAAATCTGCCTTTCGTAATCATAAATTTTGAAATTAAAGGGTTAGTTCACTCAAAAATGAAAATTAGGCTGCAGTTTACTCACCCCGAGGCATCCTAGGTGTATATGACTTTCTTCTTTCAGACGAATCCAGTCGGAGTTATATTAAAAATTGTCTTTGATCTTTCGAACTGTTTAATGCCACTAAGTGGCAGTTGCATTGCTTCAGTCCAAAAGAAGTTAAACAAAAATCGGCCATCCATAAAAAAAAAAGTTTCTCACACCGCTCCGGGGGGTGAATAAAGGCCTTCTGTAGCGAATCGATGCATTTTTGTAAGAAAAATATCCATATTCAAAACGTAATAATCACTTGAATCTAGCTTGCGCTCACTGTCGTACACAGAAGCAGCTCCGGGCGGATGACGTAGAGTTCAGTGTTACGCATGCACCGGTGAGTCTCGTGAAAACCAACGTTTGATTACAGGAGCAAAGGAAGCAAAGGAGCAAAGGAAGCAAAGTTTCCTCTTGGCTTATATCGAAATCATCCTACATTCTTCTTTACAAATCCTCGATTTGTACTTGACCGTTGTTTTGTTTTAATCTCTCCCCTGCTCTTCCGCGTTCGTCACTTCTGAGCGGCACATGCGCAAAAGCCGACCTCATACGTCATCCTCCCGGAGCTGCTTCCGTTTATAACAGTGAGCGCAAGCTAGATTCAAGACATTTTTACGTTTTGAATATGGATATTTTTCATACAAAAACGCATCGATTCGCTACAGAAGGCCTTGTTCACCCCAGAGCCGTGTGAGACACTTTTTATTAAATGGAGGGGCGCTTTTTATTTAACTTATTTTGGACTGAAGCACTGCAACAACCGCTGAGAGTTGGCATTAATACAAGTCCGATTGGATTTGTCTGAAAGAAGAAAGTAATATACACCAAGGATGCCTCGGAGGGTAAAACACAGCCTAATTTTCATTTTTGGGTCAACTAACCCTTTAAGAAATCATCACGTTCTCCAAGACGCAAAAGCGGTGTCCGATTCATGAACGAACTGATTCCTTTCAATGAACCTGTTAAATCTTTTTGCAAATCACACCTAACAATTAATTCGTGAATTGGACTGATCCGATTGCAGCAGTTCTCGAGTCAACAACTCACTGATTCAAACGATCCGTTCAATGCTCACTTAACTACAATTGATTATATTTCCATAGTTATAAACATATAAGTCTTCTATTTGCATTGTTACTTGGTAATTTACTTAAAGCAGACTAAGCCACTTATATTAACAACAACAAAAATAATAAAAACAATCTTTTTTCCTTAAAAACCATAAGATCATAATTGGATCAGAATGAACGTGTAGAATGCACATCGGATTTTAAACTATATTTAAGGTAATATCAGTAAGATTGTTACAGATCTTAAATAACTAATGTCAAGATATGAGACTTATAATCCATTATAAATTAAGTGGATTTAACATGATGTTTATTGCATGTTATAAATGTTCATACTCATAAAAGTTATAACCACAAATAATTAAGTTTTATAATGTATTATAATTGTTGTTGATTATTTATGAGATTAAACAACATATTATACATTTTTTTTTACAATGCATTATGCATTCATTATAATGGATTAAGAATACCCTTATAATGTATTATAAAAACGGACTTCATAGAAAGTGTTACAATGCCACAATTCTGGACAAAGCCATTGCTCAACATTTGGAAGCAAAAAATCATAGTCCAAGCAGTTTAGCTAAAAAGAAAAATGAAAACGCAGATACAGTTGAGTAAATATAAATGTTTATTCATAATCATGCTGAAAATAAGTCAATAATGTTAGCTGATGCTAACTGGCTAGCTAATTAGCTACCTGATGCTAACTTCAGGTTATTTTTTAAATATAAAGTCCAAATATTTTAATTCAACCACTTTTAGATAGATTACATTTGATGGAAAAACAAAGGATGTTATGTTCCGAACATGGTAACTACAGTAATTATCAAAGTGGAAGCATTTTACCCCAAGGGGCCAGGGGCGTTTTACCCCACAGACTAGGCTTGAAAAAAAAAATGTATATGACATTATGAAAATATAATTATATTTTCCTTAATAAAATGTAATCCCTAAAAGCAGGTATTTTCTCATATATAACTGTTAGGGGTGTAACGATTCACTCGAGTTTTCTCGATGTTTTTCCAATGGCTCTCGGTCATACCGACGACAACATTACCCGAGCAGTCGAAGGCTGCAAATTTTTTGCATGAGCAAAAATGTAAGTGTCTAAAGCACACGCACAGTTCCATTGAATGATAAATGCGTTTTAACCGAATGTACGAAGGAAACTGTTAAAATAACCACAGCTTTAACAACAACCTTGAAATAAGAGCGCAAGGTTTATCTGACAATCAGATGCATGAAAGTAGCGTTCGCTGCTATAGCAAACATACATCGGGCGCGTTTTCTTTCAGAATCATCATTCACCGATGGAGAGGAAAAGTTAAATACTATAGCATTTTATTTTATGAAAATGAGATAAAGAAGTTTTCGCACTGAAAGAGAAGTGATCTCGTGCTCATAGAACTTAAGACGTGCCAGGCTATATTTGCAGCTAAACTGAATAAAAAGCAGAATGAACTGAAACATTAAGACAATAAACACAATAAATAAAATTTATGAATGATGCAGTGCTAATCGACATATCATTTATTACAATACAGAAACTGTAAAGTATATTTTCTACCTAATTCTGTGCAGAAAATTAAAATAAATGTTTGTAGTATATAAAACAATCATAAAAATTGCCATAGGAACAAAAAAAAAAATGAGAGATACAAATGAGCTAGTTCCGCTGTGTAGTGTATTTGCTTATTATAGCAAATTCAAAAGTAAGAGATAAGAAAGAATTCCTGAAAAAAAAAAAATCTATATAATAATAATAATACAAAATACATACCTAAAATTATTGTATTAGGCATTTCTGTCACTTCTGAAATGATGGCAACGCCCCTGGTGTGACAAAATGTTAGCCTATAGGCTACATAATACTTTTAAAGCTCTTTTTAAAAAAACCTTGGCTTACATACATTTCTACATATACCATGTCATGCCATAGCATCATTAAACAAGCATCTAACAATGGACAAAAGTGTTTTCTTTTCTTTCTCTAACCTATGGTTCTGTAACCATAAAGGCTGCTGTGTAATTTGCCCCCGACTAAGCATTTAAAGAATTTAGGGGAAGCATTTAAATAATCCAGTGAATGCACTCAAAGAATGCAGAATCGAATCGTTAATCAAATCGGATTTAATTGTGAATCGAATCGAATTGAATCGTTGTGAATTTGCAAAAATCGTTCTTGAATCGAATCGAAAACTTAGGAATGCGATGATCGATCGCGTCTACCCAAGATCAAGCCCTATATAACTGTGATGTTCTGCAAAACAACAGGCTTTAAAACACATTTTTCTTACTGGTGAAAATCAGATGATCAAATCTGTTTTCTCTCAGGTACTTCACAGTGTAAGCTTCACAGTGAACATTACATCACTCTCGTCAACGTAGTCCATATCAACAACAAAATTGACTCAATGGGTATATAGTTAAAACCCAGGTATTGTGAGGCGTATATTATCCCCTAATTTAATTTTCATTTAATTAATTTAAAAGATAATATATATATATAATATAAAGTATATAAGAAGCCTATATAAATTAACCAAAAAAACATCAATCAATCATGATTTTACGTACATTACAAGTACATTAAAAATCAGTACTTTTGTAATTCAATCAGTAAAATGAAACAGGAGTACTCCTCTTTTACTGGGAAACTGTTTATTATAAATATCTGTACCTTACTCAAAGTACTTGTTGTGTACTTCGGCCACCACTGAAAAAAGAAAAACAGAGTTGGTGGGTTTACTGCACTTTTATATTAAATTTTTTATACAAATAAATAAATTAAATAAAAAATAATTAATTATCTATTATATAAAGGATAACCTTTCATGGCAAAAAAAAAATCATTAACTTATATGAAAGAATGAATGTGCAAAAAAGAAAAATCCGGGGGGAAAATAAAAAGCCATTCAAATTTATATGAAAGAATTAATGCACAAAGAAGAAATCCAGCGTGGGAAAAATAATAAAAAAGCCATTCAAATTTATGAAAGAAGTAAGTTGCCACAAAGAACAGAACAAGAACAAAAACAAAACTTTCAGATTTTAACAGCATCTACAGATGGTTTTAAAAATGTGTCAAAAAAGTAAAAACTCTATTGACACGCTGTCAATTAATCTGGAATGTCAAGAAAATGTTGATCCGATTTGCCCTACCCTTCATGTGCGTTCCTTTTAAAAATTGCTTATAAATTTGATGTTATGCTATATTATTACCAAATATTGGATTCAGCCTTTTTATGAACTTGTTTTCTTTCAATTAGCACAATTTATTATTATTATTATTTTTTTTTTTTTTTTGCGCACTGATTATTGTAGGCCTCATTGATCTGAGCTTACACACCTACATTTTTGAGTGAATTTTGCCAAAATTATCCTCAAATAATGCTTTTTTTCACTCTAAGGTGCATAAGCTCAGATCAATGAGGCCTATGACCAATCAGTTCTAAAATGAAATACAAAACATTAAAGAAAACTAGCTGACGAAAAGACTGAATCCAATTGCTGATAACAGCATAACAAGAGCTTTTCAAGCAATTTCTAATTGTTGACTGGTAACACACAAAAAAAATAGTCTTGCCTTCAAAATACGCAGGTACTTCTGAATGCATGTCAATGCCGAAAGATGATTTTTTTCCCCCCCAAATAATGGTGTAGTTATGACATCTATAAGCAGGGGCAAACCAGATCACGCTAACCAGACAAACCTCAACCCTTTGGTGTGGACGGATAAATTACTCATCCCTAGATATGAGGGTTTTTAGTTAAATCCTATATTTCAGGTCTAACAGTCTCTGTATGACACCAGAGACACTTCCTGACCGCTAAAAGCAAGGTAGACGAAGGAAAAAAAGGGCGCCTAGTGCTCAGACAGAGTTCACAGCGGTGTAAGTAATGGCCAATCACTGTGAAAGAGCCTCCTCTCCTTTCAGAATAAAGCGCCGGCGGTCGTCACCTCAAAGCAAACACAAGAAAGCGAGAAAAGTGAAATCGGACACAGTCTGACAAATGAAGCAAGTTGGGAAATAAACCCAGTTGAAGAGGCAATCGTTCAGCAGTCTATGCCTGGCTCTCTCCAGGAGAACATCGCCCCGGTGTGGACCGCGCTTTCCGATAAGATGGAGCGCGTGTCAGCTGTCACACTCCAGCCTGAGATGAAGGGAGGGGGCTGGGCCGGGACGGGATGAATGAGTGTGGGGGTATTAGGACACGGAGCACCCAGGGGGAAAACGATTGGACTCGGAAGGACTTGTGCAGCCACTGTGAAACTATCTCGTTTTTATCTTTCGGAAGGACTTCCGAGGTGATCCGAAGAACGTAATTATTTTCAGCTAATAAAAGCAACATATGCTAAGACAATAAAAGTCCTTATTGGACATCTATTCATTAAAACGGGGGGCTGTAAAAAGAGGGGAACTTTTGCATGCGGACGGGATTTAAAACGAATTGGGAAATCAGCTTAAAGCCGGGCGTTCGGCTGCGCTCTGAAATGAGCTGAATAAAACATTAGAGGGGTGTGGGTTTATTGGGCGTACTCGCCGCTCTCAAAGATCTTTGAAGGAGGAAGAAATTGGCAGCTATTTAACCCTGCTCATTCATTTCCACAGAAGGTAATGACTGCAGGTCACCGGAATAAAGAAAGTCGGGGAAAAAAGAGTCCGGTCTGGTTGTGACTGCAGGTCTTTGGGGTTTGATAAAGGAGCTTAAAAGTCTCTCATCCTCTGCACCTGTGTCCACTTCAAAAACCTGCACTAATTTTCGCTCCCTCACTTAGACGCCATTATATTCTTTCCAAAAGAATATGTTAAAGTATGGCTGAAGGCACGATTTGATGATATTTGATAGTGCGGTATCTGAAAGTGGCTTAATAATGGGCCGGTGACGGCAGCACACACACACTCTCTCTCTCTCACACACACACACACCAATGTCATATTTCACCCAAAATCTAAGGAGAAAAACTACTGTAAGACATTATAGTTTTATCTTTATACCTCCTTTTGTTACTGAGGAAGTCGGATTTATTTTAATGAATCAGTTCATTGCAATGGACCATTCAAAAATGATTGACCAATTCATCTCTCAATAGATCAATATTTTATTTATTCATTGTTAATTTTTTATGCTTGTTTAAATGCTGATAATATGGTATAATTCATTAAATTATTAAAAAAATATATCTAAACTATATGTATCTTCTATCTTCTCCTCTATGCACACTTTTTATTTTGGCTACTTGTCTCTTTTGTCGGTTTATAAAGTTTATACACTGGCTGTGTTCAGCATACCAAGCAACCATACTACTCTAAGTGTATATAGTATATACTATTTCTGCTGTGCAATCTATATGCACTTCATTTGCCAAAATAGAGTATTCAACACAGCACACATTGTGAGCTATTGTATCCCACGATGCATGTTTATTAAACCGCTTCTCTTGACTGATTATTAACTCAGACTGCCAAGAGATATTTAGACACAAATATTTAATTAAAATAACCACATTTACTTCCATTACAACAGGTCAGTGTTAAGAGGATTACAATGCTCATAATCACTCTCACTGTGACAACAGTGTAGCAATGTACTGTTTGCAAAGTTTATCTCTGCATAATGCATGGCTTCCATGCTATTTTAAGCAGTCAGAAGCAGTGTTAAGTGTATAGTGCGCAGTAAGCAGCATGCTAGTGCTCCATACTGCACACTGTAAGGCCCAGCGCTGGAGTTAGTGTGTGATCAGTGCACCTGATTGCTGTGTAATGGAGGTGTTGGGACACTAGCGAACAGCTCAGAGGCCCAGTCTAGCTAAGCTCAGCTCAGCTAAGTCAAGCCCAGTAGAACACAGGTGGATTAATAAGGCCAAAGACAGGTGCTCTCTCCTCCAGAGCGCGCACCTCTCTAATTGGTCTCATAAGACCCCCTTTGCTCATAGACTGTGCTGCTGTCCTGAAGAATTCCTTCACACACACACACACACACACACACACACACACACACACACACACACAGGTGTTAGAGAGACGACTAACACTCACAGTCTCCCATTAGCAGGGTTGAGGAGTGTCTACCTTAATAAAGTCATTATCTGACTCCAAGCTGAGAGACAGACAACTGAAAAAAAACACACACACACACACAAACCTGAACAAGAGACTCAGAATAGACTTCAAATGAAACTGTTATTGTAATGCATTGAGTCTAACTCATATTATGCACACGTCTGACATAATGCAGCAATTTGCAAACAGTTCTGCTTTTATTACAGTTGTAGGGATTTCATATACAGGACACGGAGATGCCACTGGATCACCATCATGAGGCTTTGAATTAATCTAATCAAGAGATACCACAGAGACCTTTTGTACCAGAGCTGAAAAAGCCTTTTGACGACATATGGATGCCTCGTGAGCGTGGATGCATAGAATTAGTGTCCAGAACAGGAAAAAGATCTAAATGACGCCCTCAGGCAAGCACAGGATATACCGCGCGACGCCACATTACGATCCCATATTTTCGACCACCACTTTCCCGCATTACAAAACAAAAAAAAAAAAAAAACAACCCTTACACTTCCTTTTGTCACAGACAAAGAAACAGAACATTGTATCTATTTTAAAAGACAAATTGTTTAAAAACGTATAAGTAGTGAAAATTTAGCCACTTTATGTGTTAGGCCACTATATATATATATAATATATATATTTTATGTGTATTGAACCATGATATCTTAATCGTTGCTTTATAACTTTTCTTTTTAGTTAATTACGATTACTGTATATGCCAGATACGTGAAGTTTGGGCTTGTAAGAATGGTCATGATATTTAAGTAACATTGGTGCTGGTGAAAAAGTTATATTTGTATCATTCTCTGATGATAATACTGTTATCAGAAGAGATTTAAAACTTGCAGAAATACTCTCCAAACAACAAACCACACAGGGCGTGGCCAAACCCCGCAGCCACTATCTGATTGGAACGGCGACCAGTGGGATGGACTTACGCCGCGGATCAAAACCCCACTGCAACACGGATTCGGTGCTTGCTTTTACCCGATCAAGACGTCTGGCTTTCCTTTTGGTGAGCGCGAAAAAGCGCCCCGCCATACCACCGCCTAGCAAGACCATCAAAGAACTCAGACATTTCAGTGAGACTTCGCGATCTTCAGAGAACTTGAAAGTCTTTCAAAGTCAGACTTTTAGCAGGACTGCTCAAGCCTCTGTGTCAAACCGGCAACCAACTACTACGAGGGGTTTCCCAAAAGGACGTCACCCATACGTCATTCCGACGTCAAAGCAACAGCCAGTCAGCGAAGGAATTCCCCTCAACAGATATCCAGGAAGTCCGATACAGCGACTGAATCACCTCAGCGTTTCAGCTCTCAACAAAGCCAAAGAACGCAAGTAACGAACAAAATCTTCAACTCAGCTGACCTGGTGTAGAATTAAGTTAAGCAGTAAAATTAAGACCGATTCTCTGCTTGGTTTTTCTCCTAGGCTGAATTTAAAACCACTCGTTAAAACGAGTTAGAACTTTGGGAACTTCATGCAAACGCAGCAACTCATTTCCTGATCCTTTTGTGTGTATGTGTGTGTGTGTTTTAGTTAGGTTTTAATGTAATCTAGATTAGCCAATAAAATTCATGTTTTATTTATAAACATATGTCTTGGCTCATATAATTTTAAGGTTAAACCTACGCCAAAACGATCTTTGCTTGCTACCTTAACTCGTAGCCTAATTATAATTATTACCTCATTGTGTGGACTGTGGCCAAGTAAACACATATTAAATTTGTTAAAAGATACCAAGAATCACTGGCTCGCTGGACGACCTTGATTTGAAGTAAAACTAACAAATTTAGAATGGTTGGATCAGGTGGACTTGGGACATTCAGACCAGAGTTCTAGCAAAACCTGAATAAATTAATAATCATCAATTAAAATTCCATTATAATGAATACATAATGATATGTCATTACATGTGGTGGAGAATAGAAACGCTGGCATAATTTGACTGAAAAATTAATGACCCAAGATAATATTATGAATTTTGTCTTATTTTTATCCGGAAAAATAGACAAAAGACAAAAGAAACTGAATTTGTTGTATTAGGTTATGTATGTTAGCACGGAAGACGTGCTGTTTGAATATAGAACTCGAGTTGTTCTTTAAAAAGAATTGAACTGCAGAAAACGTTTTAATTTTGTCCACCGAGACAAAATAAGTCGCTCTAGAAAAGCGCACGAAGGAAGAAACGAGCGTTTTCCTCGTTTACTTTCTCTAAAAAGGCCTTAATAGTTTGATTTGTTGGTGCGTGTCCCACCTCCAAATGTGTCTATGATAAATAAATCTCCCGGCTTCAGACCATTAAACTAGCTAATTAATGCTCTGGCCATTTAATTCACTAGAAACTAGTGAACTTGAAACGCGGTGCTTAGGAAGAGTGCCCGGACGATATTTACTTTGGGAGAACTATGAAAACTGGATAAAATGAAATCTTGGTTAAATCCACGTGTGTTTTGTCTGAAATGGTTGTGATGTCCGCTGAGGTATCAACAACAGTTATTGTATTAAGGGCAGTAAAAACTGTACATTTAATTTATCTCACTATAACGAGTGAGTGTTACACAGCACTGTAAGATAAAATTCTAAATAGTGTTTTCTGGTTTTTCAGTGTGGAATGCGCCGTCATTCCCACGTGAAAGACGCAGCGTGTGTATAACCGGTAAACTGTGTGTGATCGCAGGACAGTAACCATAGAAACCGTTTCCGGAAGGAACTTCCAGCGCCATTTTGAGCTGTTTGTAAACAGATAGCCAAGCTAAGCTAATAAGCATGGAAGGCTAGTGGCTAGCGTGTAGCATTGGTGGTCAGAGGCAAAGCGTTGTGCAGTGTTGAATTTCTTTCGAAAATTCTTTCGCTTTCATACTGATTTCATTCTATCTCCCTATCCTTTTCTCCTCTCAGTCAGAAGGAACACTCCCAAACACGAACGTAATAACTTTGTGAACACAATCGTAGTTGAGTTTTAATCACGTTATTGAAGGTTTGCCTGGCTTAAAAGCTGTTGTTGTCTTTGTTTTAAGATGTTATTCTGGTCCTCAGCCCCATTACCGTAATGCTACGTTGTTTAATTCAGCTATAACGCCCTTATAATCTTATGGACATCGGTAAATATCAATTTGCTATACGTAAGGATTTGAAATTGTGAAGTACATTTAATAATTAATTACAAATTTGGAATTTACATTCCATTTCCTAAATTAATTACAAATTTGGAATTTACATTTCAGTTCATAAATTAATTACAGATTTGGAATTTACATTTCATCTCATAAATTAATTTCAGTTCCTGCTACCACATGGCAACAGTGTTTACTGATGAAATCTAATTGTGGGCGCTATTATAATTAAAAGACAACAACATTAAACGTTTAATCTTTAAGGATAACGAGTTACTAATACATGAGATTTTATAATTAATTACATATTTGGAATTTTAATTTCATTTAATAAATAATTACGGGTCCTGTTTCCATATTGCCAAAATATTTGCGGATCAGTTCGACTATAATTGCTTTGCTAATTTTAATGACAAACATCATAAAATCTTTAATCCTTAACTGGCAATAAGGCAATACAATTTTAATTTCACGGTTAACATTAGGGTTCGAGTCATCCTGCTTCAAGATATAAATTGATTAATAGTAATTTTAATTACTCTCATCAATTTTAATGATAACATCATTCAATTTTGACCAGGAGATACCATTTCTAACCCGAAATTCTAATTTAATTTGCAATTGGCCGACTTCAGTTTTAAATTCATTTAATACATTGGGAGCAAAACTTCTCTCTCTCCTTCTTCTGCTTTTCTCTCTCAGCTGTTTCCTTCTGAGTTGACTACTGTGGTTGTTTGCTGGGACTTTGCCTGTGGAAATCACAAAGCAGAGAATTTTTAGAAAGTGAACAGGTATGTGTGAAACTTGAGAACCGTGTTCAAAATTGTCTACCATTTACCTTCACTCTTCTGCAAACCCTTCTCAGTGAAAGAAGACGGACAGGCACCCGCCAAAATTTGAACAAGCATCCAGGAACGAAAAATTGGTGAATGGTGTCAATCGTAACAGCTAAAAAACCCAATACTGTCATTTTTATTGTTTTTCCTTCACCCAGATTAATTTTAATAACAATCACAGTCCTGGTTTTTAGAAATCCCCATTTCCAAACGCCGGTTTAGAAGCATCCTTTTAAATCAAACTTAAACAAAAGGAAAAGAGGAAAATTCAATTATCCTCATTTTCTGCTACCAGAAAGGGTATTTTGTTGTTTTATCTTTCACTTTCATCTTACCATTAACTTCCTTTCTTTACAAAAAAAAATCTTTCTCTTACAGAAAAACTGGAAGCAACCAATTACTATTTTGTTCCTTGCTTTGTTTGTTATTTTTCTTTTCTCCCTCCGTTCTCTAGCTGTGCTACCTGTGTGCTTACTAATTTTCCCCACAGAGACTAAGAATTAGGGGCACGCCCACCAGAGAATCACAGTAACCGAGAACGACACTCACCTGTCCCTTATACACTCACTGTCAAACCACAAGTGACATCGCACACTTACACCCCCGTTTTGCATTGTTTGTTTTGTTTTGTTTTGTTTTCTCTTCTTCAAGGCCTGTGTCAGTCTAGGTTTCTAAGATCTCCCTCGCAACACCAAAACATGTCTCGCACAACAGACCCCGTTGGCCACTGGGAAGACCTCGAGACATGGCTAAGTGTTGCAACAGACAGCCTCCTACCTAGCTGCTGAACCACTGATACACAGACACATACCACTTGATACCACATAGCCAACTCATGAAACAAGACCCAGGTCAGAGCTACAGTCACAAAGAATTAGCAAAGATCACCGGCTCCTTAAGCCACACACTCATCGCCACCCTCAAGCTGAGCGACAGGCATGCCGCCCATCTCCAGCAGGAGCTAACACGCGCACAACGACGCGTCGAGCAGCTAGAACTGGAGGCTCAGGAACAACAGGAAGGGCCTGATGAAGTGGAACAAGGCGCCGAGGAGGAGATCGCTAGGCTAAAAGAGACCCTAGCAGCTACTACCCGAGAAATGGAACGAGGCAAGGCTGACTGCGCTGATCTCTTCAGCAAGCTAAAGTATGCCGAACAGCTCCTGGAAAAGGCAAAGGCCGACTTCAGAGACAAGAACGGCCGAATCAAAGCCCTTGAAACTCACCTGGATGAGTCAAGAAACGAGATCAGCCGCCTAACACGACAGCTGGACTACATCAAAGAGAAGTCCGACAGCATCAGAGAGGAACTCAGACATGCCTACGAGCTGCGCCCTGAGCCTACAAGGACCCGACGAGCACCAGTCTCACCCCTGCCTAGCAGGACCGGGTCACCTGTTCCTCGACTGACACGTGAGCAAAAGGGGGAGGGGGCAGTGCTGAAACATTCACCGACTCCCTCTGAAGAACCTTACCTCACGACAAAGCTAAAAGAACTTGCTCCAGCCAGCCACAGAGCATCGCATGGCTTGGACCTCAAAGACCTCGACAAGCTCGCCAGAAACATTGGCAAATTCACCCCAAGTGTGCCAGGTAGCCAGGATGTCCAAGCTTATCTGCAAGACGTCGATTTCCATCTGGAAATGAGGCTCAATGTCACGGACAAAGATAGACTCTATTTGCTCCGAACAACAGCCAGCCCTGACGTACGCAGTTTCCTGGACAGGCAGCCTGCTCACACAAAGGCTGACTACCACCTCCTCAGAGAGGCCCTCATTAAAGAATTCGCCGACCCTGAGTCAGAACAAGGACTAGTGGCTGCCCTGGAGACGAGACAAGGACGTCATGACTCTCCCCAAGCCTACTACAGCCGACTCAGACGAGCATACTTCGGAACTCGCAACGAACCGAACATGGAAGAGGATCTAAACTTCAAAACTCTCTTCCTGAGAAACCTCCATCCTGGAGTAAGCCACCATCTGGGTGTTCTCGCATGTCCGCGGACAATGAATGCTCAACAGTTGCGTGACTTGGCGCATAAAGCCTACGGCAAACAGAAGATGGCCTCAGAAAAGGGCGCCAAAACCCCAACAGTTCTTGACTTCAACACTCAAAGTCAAGGTCTGGCTCTAGAGGGCGCCCAACCTCAAGACCATGCCAAGCCGCCACACAAAGAGTGGAACACACCCTCGCTTAACAGAGAACGAGACTCCCATGCTGGTACCCGACCTAAACCGAGGAACAACCACTGGGATGGACCGCGTGGACGACAACACTCACCTGGACGTCACTGGGAAAAATCTTGGGACCAATCCAGACCTCGTGAGAATCAATGGGACAGATCGTGGAATCAGCCCAACTCGTTTGGAAACTCAAGAGGAAAAGGCTCATGGGAATCCAACGGAACCTCCAAGGGAAAACGACAGACACACCCTGGAGCCACCAGTCCAAGGAATCAACGAAGGAACTCGCAAAGATTCCAAGCTGACCAAGCTCAAACTGAATCCACACAAGAACAAAAGACATCACCGTGTTTCGACTCACAAGAGCTAATGAAAATGATGATGAAAGAGTTCTTCCACCGAAAGGAGGAGGACCGGAAGTGGGAAAAGAAAGAGAAACCAGAGTCAGCCTGACTAGCAGTCGGAAGAGAAGGCAGCGACCAGCTGACCCAACCAGCCACAAAGAACAGCACTCCTTCACCTCACTCTCAGAGAACCGTAACCTCCATAACTTCAGACGGACAAGAAGTTCTACCTGAACAACCCGCAAAACAGTCAGAAACTGACCCAACACCTGATGCGTCAGATCACAGCAGTGTCCAACAAACACCTGCTGACAAAACCACTCAAGTTCCTGAAAGTGCTGTCCTGGTCATCTGCCACTCCTCCGACGAACACCAGATCAGTCCTGACATCCTACCTGTCTCATCCCAAACTCCAGTCCCTCAACTACTGGGCGACCTCATTGAGAAAGGTATAGCACGAAAGTTTTACCTCTCCATCATCATCGAACGCCACATCAAAGTCGAAGCCCTTTTGGACACGGGAGCCGACATCACTCTAATGTCAACTGAACTCCTTGAAGAAGTCCAAGAAAGAACAAAGAGGTCTAATAGCACCCTCAAACTTCAAAGGTGTGAGCTGAACCTTCAAGCGTATTCCCACACGGGCCTACAACTAAAACACATGGCCCCAATTCACCTAACTGTGGGACCAATGGACCTTGTTCACCCAGTATACATCTCACCACTCAACACGTATCCACTCCTCATTGGAAAAGACCTGCTTAATCGCTTTGAACCCTTAATTGACTTCAAGCAACTAAAGATATGGACGCAAGTCCGTGAGCCTCTACCCTGCCAGTCAGTAGACTCCAACGAGTCGCAGTGTCAAACCACAGACACCGCCGCCAACTCACTGACTGATGATGCAATGTCAAAGCCAGGGCCAGGGCCAAGCTCAACTCCAAGCAGCAAGAACCTGGACCCTTTCCTCTGCTCATTGCAGGCGCCTGACTCAGACTCAGGCCTCCTTCGAATCATGACTGCCATAAATGTCCATGACACATCAGTGTCTGACGCAGCATTAACCCTGTGGGCGGAGAACTCGGCTATCAGCCTGAAGCTATTCAGAACACTGAATCAAGGACAGCAGAGCCTCCCACATGTCTCAAGACACAGCCGCTTCCCTCTCAGTCCCTGGTCGACAGCCATGGCTACCTCCAAGATAATCTGCGCTGTGGACATACGATGGAACAACAGACACCTGAGTCACTACTTCCTCGTTGTCCCCAACCTACCTCATGACATCTGCATTGGAGCAGACATCATGGTCCGGCTCAATGCCTGTGTGGACATTGTGAACGACGTCATATGGGCTCCCCCGTCGCACCAACTGACCACTGCAGTCAACCTCAAGAACCTTCGATCTGGTCAAACAATGCCAGACGCATGTGCCATGATCAGTGAGCAAGAAGCTGCAATACCTGCCTACAGCAAGAGTGTCAGCGTCCGCCTCAACATGCGACCTGGCCACTCTCTCGACAGTAAGCTAGGCTTCTTCCAACCTTCCAGGACCTGCCTAAGACTAGGACTGACCTTGGAAGCCACACCTCTCATTGAAGTGTCATCTCGTGCTGTGTACGTATTGTTCAACAACTGTACGGCCAAAGACATCAACATTCCCAAAGCCAGTCACCTGGGATGGCTCATTAACCAGACGTTCCATGACTTTGAGCTAACGGTACCGGTCATAGGCCACATACCAGTCCAACTACTGTCAGATGAATATGATGACACAGTAACGTTCACAAGACCCAATGGAACCATTGCCATCACTTCTATTCTGCCAGTGCCCAGAGACAGCGTCTGCCGTCAGAAATCACAGACTCACTCACCTTGCGTCTACGCTTCATCAACACAGCTCGCACAGAATCACCTTCACAGGTGGTCCCATCATGCCCTAGCCCTCCCTCCATGCTAACCCTGTAGAACCCTACACCGGGTTCGCCGCACAAATCCAACAGATCCTGAGTGAGGCGGATGCCCTCCACAAGGAAGCAGACCGCCAAGGACTCAGAGAGGTTCTGTACAAGTACAAGGACTCCTTCGCAAAGGACTCCCTGGACTGTGGACTGACCAACATCCACAGTGTGCGCATTCCGACAAGCCCAAATGCACCACCCACATTTGTGCGACAGTACAAGATTCCAATAGCGTCATATGAGCCAGTGCAAGAAATTGTTGACTCCATGCTGGAAAAGGGGGTCATCCGGCCCTGTAACAGCACATACTCTGCTCCGATATGGCCAGTCATGAAACCCAACGGCAAATGGCGACCCACTATCGACTACCGCAAGTTGAACCAGCAAGTACCCTTGTCACGATGGCCAATGACCCAGTTGGACCAAGAGATTCCCAAAATCAAAGGCTCAACGATCCTTTCCACAATGGACGTCGCCTCTGGATTTTGGACGATCCCTGTCCACCCTGATGACCAACACAAGCTGGCATTCACCTTTGCCAATCGACAATACACCTTCACACGGTGTCCCTTTGGCTATGCCAACTCACCAGCTGAATTCAACATCTTCCTGAACAAAGCATGCCCTGATGCCAGAACCAGAGGCAACCTCGTTTACGTGGATGATGTTCTTTTGAAAAGCTCAAATGTGGCAGACCACCTCAAAGAAATCGATCACGTCCTGAACCAGCTGACAACAGCAGGAGCAAAGATCGCCCTCCACAAAGGACAATGGTGCAAAACCAAAGTTAAATACGTCGGTCTGCTAATTGGACAGGACGGTATTGAACCCCAGTCCAGTCGCACCCAAGCAATCCAAAACATAAAGACACCCACTAACATTTCTGAGCTACGAAGCTTTCTGGGAGTGTGCAATTACTCACGACAGTTCATCGAAAACTACGCTGACATCGCACGACCACTAACCTCCCTCCTGAGAAAGGACGAACCCTTCAACTGGTCTGAAGCCCAGGACATGGCTATGAGCGAGCTCAAGCAACGTCTGTGCGCTGCACAATGCCTGGCCTACCCAGACCCAGGAAAAGAGTTCTATCTGGACGCTGGATTCTCCAATCACTGCCTCAGTGCAGGCCTGTACCAGCTCCATGACAAAGACAAGCGAGTGGTCGCTTATGCCAGCAAAACACTGCTTCCCCCAGAATGCAAATACTCAGACTGCGAAAAAGCTTTGCTTTGCACTGTGTGGGCCATCCAGCGTTTCTCCAACTACATTGGAGCTCAGAAGGTTATCATCGAAACCTGTCACCAGCCAGTAACCTTCCTCAACAGCCAATGAATCAGGGATTGCGTGGTAACCAACGCACGCATAGCTACTTGGCTAATGACGCTCCAAGGACGGGACGTCGAAGCAAGATATGCCCAAAACCACAGATCATATTTAGGAAACGGGCTAGCAGCCTGCCAGAACTGTTCAACGGACACGCTGCACACAGCAGCAGAACCCAAAGAACCGTTACCGCCACAACTGACAAACCACAGGTACTTTGAGGAGAATGTGTGTGAAGGGATGACCACAGCATATGTCGATGGCTGCTCCTACAATCAACAGGGCAACTTGAAAGCTGGAGCGGGAGTGGTCTGGCTAAACAATGACCCTTGCCCGCCGCAACAATTCAAATTAGGCCCTCACTCATCGCAATATGCAGAAATAGCGGCCATCCTCATATCCCTACAATGTGCTGCATCCCACAACATTAAAGAACTCCTCATCTGTACCGACTCGAACTATGCCTTTTTAAGCTTCACATGCCATCTAGCTGGATGGAAACAGAATGGATTCAAGACTGCTAACAACAAGCCTGTCAAACATCAGGAACTCTTCCAAGCATGCGAAGCCATTGTCACTGAACATGACATGATCGTTTATTGGAAAAAGGTCCGAGGCCACTCACGTCAACCAGGACAAGACAAAGATCTCAATGACCAAACTGATGCCCTCGCCAAAGCAGGTGCATTACACGAGGAGTCCTGGACATTTCCTGCCCTCCCACTCACCCCATCAGTGGCTGCTATAACCCTCCGCCAGCACGCCACTGGCGTGCAAACCCCCGCCTGCTCCCACATTGAACTCTCACCGCAATTCGCCACTGAGGATCTCCTCACCCTCCAAGCTTCGGATCCGACACTGCAAACTATTGCAGCTCACCTTTCAGACCCATTAACTCATCCCATTCCCACCTCCGACCTAGCCACTTCCTATGATCTCCACACGCTGAACTCTATCAAGCACATGCTGCATCTCAAAGACGGCGTTCTCACATATGTCCCTGAGCCCCTCACTGCGCCAAAGCTCGTAGTCCCTCAGGGCCAAAGGGGGATAATGCTGACGCACGCCCACGATTCACCATGCGCTGGACACCATGGCACCAAGGCCACCTACGAAACGCTCAAGCAAGTAGCATACTGGCCTGGCATGCAGCAAGACGTGGCGGAGTACGTAAAAGGATGCCTGGTGTGTTGCCAGTTCCAACCGGCAAACCCAAACCACCGAGCACCACTGCAACGGAAAGGAATGACCTTCCCATGGTCGGACCTCCAAATAGATTGGGTGGGACCCCTACCACGGTCAACACGGGGTAACAAATACTTCCTCACCATGGTTTGCAAATTCACAAAGTGGGTAGAGTGTCTCCCAGCTCCCAATGATACAGCAGAAACGACAGTCTGCCTTTTGATGAACCACATCTTCTCAAGGTTCGGACTGCCTTTAAGGGTCAACTCTGACCGAGGAACCCACTTCACCGCCGAAGTCATGCAAGAAGTGTGGAAACTCTTGGGTATACAGGCCAAGCTCCATATAAGCCATCACCCAATTTCCTCAGGTCAAGTGGAACGTACCAACAGGACAGTGGTCAGCATGTTGAAGAAGTACGTGTCTGCCAATCAAAAGGATTGGGATATTAAGCTTCCTCTGGTACTGATGGCCGTCAGGGCCACCCCTCACCGGTCTACCGGAGTACCCCCGTTCGAGATGATGACGGGGCGACAAATGACACTACCGTTACACCTGCTGTACCAACCTGGTGACCTAAACCTCGTCACTGCCTATACCACTCACCAATACCTGGAAGAGTTGCATCAACATCTGAGAACCACGTTTGCCTTCGCGCAACAACAACTCCAAAGAAGTGCGGAAGGTCGAAAAGCCTACTATGACCAAAAGGCCTCTCACCAGGAACTTAATGTCGGAGACAAAGTATGGTACTACAGCTTCGCCCAACCAAGGCAGAACGCTCCCCATCGCCTGTCAAAGAAATTCCTACCTCACTGGACAGGACCCCATGAGATTGTGGACAAGCTCTCACCTGTTGCCTATCGAATCAAAATCAGACAAGGGCGCAGCGAGCCAGTCCTTCAATGGGTCCATCGAAACCAGATAAAGAGGCACCAGGGCTCCAACCGACAGGAAAAGGGGGAAGATCAAACCAACTCACACAGACTGACAATCTCATACTCTACACCACACCGACATAACTTCTGTCATTTTAGGAAGACATATAGCTATCTTGGCCCCCTTTCTTAAAACACACACCTCATACTCCCTCCACGCACTGCTAGGACCAACCTCAGTAAGAGGAGGGTACTCCCACACCCGTGACACTCTCGGTTGCTGTCTCCCTCATTCAGTGTCCTTGTGTTCGTTTTTTTTTTTTTTTTCCTCTTTGGTTTTTTCTGTACGGCTTATAGTTTTAAATTTTCTATTTTCATTTTTTGTTTTCTCTCTCTCCGCTTTCCCTCCTCTCACTACAATTTCCTTTCCCCTCTAATCCCCTCATCAGGGAACTCCCTTTACTCAACTTTAAATACAGGTCCCGAAACTAGGATTGACTCCTTTCACCAAAATGTTTTTTTGTCGTAAATCGTTGAAACCGATGGCTAGTCAACACCCCAGCGCGTACGGCTACCCTCACCTATGATCAACATGACACTGCCACGCGCATTTTCCTGCCCAACCAAACTTTATGGATCGATGTCCCTAAGGGCTTGATCATCCATATTGACGATTTAGCATTGTATCATCTTACCGACGACGAGTATCAGGCTGAACTCTAAATCTCACCCTTCTTCAAACAGCATTTCTTCGTCCTCGATCCAGAACTGTAAGAAAGGATCAAGGAGGAAGGAACGCAACGTGTTGATTTGACTCCTGTTGATACAGCTATAGAAGCTATCGCTCGCCTTCCACCCGCTGGTGCGCCAATCATTCAGTCTTGGTCTGCCGCTGACACAGCACTTTGTGTTTCTACTATTGTAGGATATGTTTTGACTCTGACACTTGCCTTCCTCCTCCACAAGCGAGTGAATGCTGTTCAAGAGTCTTTCAACAAGTGCACGTCCGGCATCCTGCGCATGTTCCAACGTGATAAAGCTGACCAAGAACCTGAACCTGAACCTGAGATCTCAACCAACCTTATTGAGATTACGCCTATACCGCCTCGTCGAACCTCTGACAATTAGAGCAATCTAAATGACTCAACAATGATACAAGTAATCCTAAATAATGCACCCCTACGTCTTCTCAAGTTTCTAACCTGATCATTCCCAAATTACCCAAGTCCTGCACCAGGATTCAGTCAGTGATGGAGATGTTGTTTGTGTCTTGTGTGTGTCTGTTCTCTCTATGCCTCTTGTTCCAGTGCCCGCTGACGTTCGCGATGGGAACCTCACCGAGCAAAAGGGGGATATATGTAGGATTTCTACATGAACAGACACTGATACGCCACTGATCACCATCATGAGGCTTTGAATTAATCTAATCAAGAGATACCACAGAGACTTTTTGTACCAGAGCTGAAAAGCCTTTCACGACATATGGATGCCTCGTGATCGTGGATGCATAGAATTAGTGCCAGAACATGACAAAAGACTAAATGACGCCCTCAGAAGCCACAGATGTCCACTTACGCCACATGACGATCCCATGATTTTTCGAACCACCGCTTCCGTCCCCGCATGACCAAAACCCTTACTTTTCCTTTTGTCAAGCACAAAGAACAGAAACATTGTATCTATTAAAAAGACCAATTGGTTTAAAAACGTTATAATAGTTAAATGTATCCACTGTATTGTTAGGCCATATATATATATATTATATATATAATATATATGTGTTATTTGAAACACCATGATATCTTAATGCGTTGCTTTCTAACTTTTCTTTTTAGTTAATTACGATTACTGTATATGCCAGATACGTGAAGTTTGGGCTTGTAAGAATGGTCATGATATTTAAGTAACATTGGTGCTGGTGAAAAAGTTATATGTTGTATCATTCTCGGATGATAATACTGTTATCAGAAGAGATTAAAAAACTTGCAGAAATACTCTCCAAACAACAANTTCGTTAAAACTTGCAGAAATACTCTCCAAACAACAAACCACACAGGGCGTGGCCAAACCCCGCAGCCACCATCTGATTGGAACAGCGACCAGTGGGATGGACTTACGCCGCAAATCAAAACCCCACTGCAACACAGATTCGTTGCTTGCTTGCTTGCTTGTTTTACCCGATCAAGACGTTTTGGCTTGCACCTTGGTGAGCGCGAACAAGCGCCATGCCATACCACCGCAGTAGCAAGACCATCTAAGAACTTCGCGATCTTCAGAGAACGTGAAAGTCTTTCAAACTCAGACTTTTAGCAGAACTGCTCAATCCTCTGTCATCAAGAACCAACTCCTCCCAGATGGGTTCCCCAAAAGACGTCCACCCATACGTCATTTCCGACGTCAAGCACAGCCAATCAGCGAAGGAATTCCCCTCAACAGACATCCAAGAAGTCCGATACAGCGACTGAATCACCTCCGCTTTCAGCTGTCAAGCCAAAGAACGCAAGTAACGAACAAAATCTTCCACTCAGCTGACCTGGTGTAGAATTAAGTTAAGCAGTAAAATTAAGACCGATTCTCTGCTTGGTTTTTCTCCTAGGTTGAATTTAAAACCACTCGTTAAACGAGTTAGGACTTTGAAAACTTAATGCAACCCCGTCAACTAATTTCCTTGAATCTGTGTGTGTATGTGTATGTTTTAGTTAGGTTTTTATGTAATCTAGATTAGCCAATAAAATTCATGTTTCATTTATAAAAAAGAATGTCTTGGTTCATATAATTTCAAGGTTAAACTATGCAAAACGATCCTTGCTTGCTACTTATCTCGTAGCGTACTTATAATAATTGCCTCTATTAAGAACGTACAACTAATCTTGATTGTGTGGACTGTGGCCAAGGAAACACATATTAAATTTGTTAAAAGATACCAAGAATCACTGGCTCGCTGGACGACCTTGATTTGAAGTAAAACTAACAAATTTGGAATGGTTGGATCAGGTGGATTTGGGACATTCAGACCCGAGTTCTAGCAAAACCTGAATAAATTAATAATCATTAATTCCCTATAATTACAAATTAATAATGAATAAATAAATGATACAAGTCATTACACCGTAGAGAAGTACGTCGCATCACAGACACCTGACACCAACGCCGTAGAGAAGTACGTCACAACACAGACACGTGACACCAACGCCGCAGAGAAGTACGTCGCAACACAGACACGTGACACCAACGCCGTAGAGAAGTACGTCGCATCACAGACACGTGACACCAACGCCGTAGAGAAGTACGTCGCATCACAGACGCCTGACACCAACGGCGTAGAGAAGTACGTCGCATCACAGACATGTGACACCAACGGCGTAGAGAAGTACGTCGCATCACAGACATGTGACACCAACGGCGTAGAGAAGTACGTCGCATCACAGACATGTGACACCAACGGCGTAGAGAAGTACGTCGCATCACAGACGCGTGACACCAACGCCGTAGAGAAGTACGTCGCAACACAGACACGTGACACCAACGCCGTAGAGAAGTACGTCGCATCACAGACACCTGACACCAACGCCGTAGAGAAGTACGTCGCATCACAGACACGTGACACCAACGGCGTAGAGAAGTACGTCGCATCACAGACACGTGACACCAACGGCGTAGAGAAGTACGTCGCATCACAGACGCGTGACACCAACGCCGTAGAGAAGTACGTCGCATCACAGACGCGTGACACCAACGCCGTAGAGAAGTACGTCGCAACACAGGACGCCTGACACCAACGCCGTAGAGAAGTAGGCCTACTTCGCCACCACAATAAATTAATATCTTACCCTCATGTTTTTTTTTTCTAAGTTTTTCCCTATTTTCTTGTGTTATCCTTATTCTCAATCATAACTTTTTCTTTTACTTTTCTGTGTTCTGATGACATGGAATCTATCCTTGATATAAATTGTGTATTGGCATACAAAGCTGTATGTCTTATGTCATCTCTGTACTGTTTACAAACGTAATTAAAAAAATAATTCATTCACTTTCTCTTGGAGATTAATGACTGCAAATTATACACCATCAAAGTCGCAATTTTATGTTATGTTGACGATTATTTACAACAACTTCAAATATAAACACGAATTTAATAATTATAATCTATAAACATAATATTCTGGGATATGTCATTCTGAGCTTTTACTTTTGGTGGTGGTAAGAATTTTAATTAACACAAATGACTATACAATGTGTGAATACATTAGCTCAAAATATCAGACTATATGCCATATTGTTTTCAGGAGATTAAGTCATTTTAATAGCCTATTATTTTCAAGAAATCAACAATGGCAAAATATATGACAGGAAAATACTACTCTAATCACAAATTTCAAAATAATGCAGGTTCATTTTCACATGTTTTAACTAGGGCTGTCAGTAATGATTTATTTTGTTAATCATCTGCTAAAGATTTTATTTATATTTTTTTGGTAATTAAGATAAGTGAACAATATCTTTTAGTACGAATTCAATACATAATAAATAATGAGGCAATAATAATTGGTTGAAATAAAGTATCAAAAGTAAGTAGTCATATTGTTTTACTGATCAACAAAAAATACATTAAGAAATGTATAAGCAATAAACTTACGTATTTTATGTATTATAACAAATGCCAGCAGAGGACGCCAGCGGCCTGACGATTGTTGTTACACTTTACATCAGGAGCAAACCATTGTTTATCTAATGTTTAATTGCATTTAGTGGGCTGTAGAGATGGAGGGGGTGTTGGGCCCCCATATTTATGATGAATATGCTACAGGTGGGGGGTTACCAACATGGTTTTAAGTTTTAGTTTTTGTGGTTTGAAGAGTCCTAAACATTTATTATGATCAGTGTTTTCTAAAGTGTACGGGTTGGAGTAGGGTTGAGGCCGGTGTGGTGGATCTATCGTCCTTGTGTTGTTTTTTGTGTGGGGCGTTTGTTTTTCGTTGTTACGTTTTGTGTTGGTTTTTTTAGCCGGGTTTCGAACGTGTCTGGAAATATAGTGGTGTCTCAGACAGTCACAAGTGGGGGTGGGCCATGCAGTCGCTGGCAATGTGTGCAAGTTATTGTGGGAAAAATAGTACCAAGCATAGAATAAAATAATACAAGGACTGTAAATGGTTTGGCCACAAACTCAACTCTGTTGAACAGAACAGTACCAGAGGGTTAAAGGGATAGAGATGTTGTCCCAAAAACGTATTTCTTTTTCTTTCTTCTTTGGAAAAAAAAAATTAAATGGAGACTTATGGAAGACATTTCCATGTCCTACAAAAATATGATTATTGAGATTTCCTTAAAATAAACACAATGGTTCACTGCAGAGAAATTGTGAAAGCTCTTGAAACCATTCATATTTACTGTTTTTAATAATTAATTGAAGACACTGTTTGTACTCTGCTTGCTCACGTTTAGGAAAACAGTGAATGGTAATGATATATATACATTGCTTTATTATATGTTGTGGGGAGTGGTCTATAATCTCTTAAGTTCATCATAATTACTAATTGAATTGTTAGAAGTTTTGGGTTGTCAGAATAGTAGCTGCATAAAAAATATTATGAATAAAATTCAGAATATGTTCATATTGTGATCCAATATGTAGCACCTGTGTACTCAAATGCAATACATAAGCTATTGGAGTTTTAGGTTCTCACGGAGTGGGAAATATAAAGTGATAAATATATAAGAAGAAATATAAAATTACTGTATACTGGAGACCAGATCTTAAAGATACAGTTATTCAGGTGAAGGAGTTCTTGCAAATGACAAAAGCTAAGTATTAAAAGTCTTCTTTCCTACTTTTTTTTTTTTGTAAAAATTATAAATTAGTTTAGAAATAAGTTGTAGTGGATCAAGCTGAGTTTGATAACTTTTATTAATACTATTCATAAAAGACTAATTAATTGATTATACTTATTTTGAATTTGATAATTTCAGTTAACTTTTTTTCACAGATAAGAGAACAAATTCATCACTCAACCTAATAATAAAAAAAACATTATATGATGACACTGAACACAAAATATAAACCCAACACAATAGAAATGTGGCACAAAATCGCTGTTTCTCATTCATATAATTTTCCTTTAGGTCCACAAACAGGTAAATATCGTCTTTCTTATCTTGCAGGGTCTTAAAATCAACTAATTAATTACTTATTTAGTGGGAAACATCCTGGATGTTATAAACATTCCCTTTGGTAAAGAAGTTATTAAGGCAATGATCAAAAATGAAATGATGAAGAAATGGCAGGTCAGGTGGGACATGCATAATAGTGGAAGAAAATATTACAGTGTACAGAAATTTGCGCTGGATGTGATTAGAAGGAACAGAAGGGAAGAATCCATTTAATCCAAGTGAAGATTTGATTTGATTGTTATTTTCAAAGCAATAGCCTACTTGCTCACATTTGGGAAATGTGAATAGCTAAGGAAAAGTTTTCTTAATTGCCCCTCTTTTTGGTCAGAAGTTACCATGTTAGTATTCCTTTGTTGTAACAAATTAAAGAAACAATAATTTCTACCATCACCTTTTTTTTTACTGGTAATACTTTTTGTAACCTCTTATTTGCCTAAAAAGATCAACTATATAAATGAAACTAAGCATGTTTGCTCAGAATAACCTGTTCTCCACATCATCCTAAAGAAAATTAAGGTGAGATCACGTGAAAAACAAGGAAGAAAGAAAAAATGTGCGTGGGATCTTGGGCTATAGTGTCCAAGTAAAACAGCATCTCTTTAATGTTCAAAACATTTTTAATTTAAACTTCATCAACGCTAACGTAACAACATGGTGTATATATATATATATATATATTATAATATATATATATATATATATATAGCTATATACATCAGAATCATACTAGCTTTATTGCCAGGTATGTTCCACATACGAGGATTTTGTTTTAGTGACAGAAGCTCCACAGTGCAACAGAATGACAGTGACAAAACAAGACATAGGTAATATATTATATTATATAACATAAAATATAATTAATCAAACCTATTGTCCCTTTTGTGAATAAGTTAACCCTATTACGTGAAAGCATAGCCTACATCTAATGCAAATATTTAAATAGTTTTAAAGGCGACATACATGGGCACAACATAGGCTATGTATCAGGGATTTTAAGGCGACGTACATTGATACGACGTATATATCAGGCGTCTTGTCATGCGACGTGCCTAGTTCAGACTAGTTCAGAATTTTAATACATTTCTCACATACGCCGTAGCTACGTCGCCGTCAGGTATAGTTCCTACCATGACGTCGCCGCCGGTCTGGCGTCCCTATCAATCCCATTCAAAAATCTACACGGACTGACGGCGACGGAAGGGTAGACTGTTCCTTCTCCTTCTCCTGCTTAGCTTAGAAAAGACACGAATCAGTCGCCATACAGATGCACAAAATACACCCCATACGCCGTCGCGCAGTTTGAGCGCAGCTCCGACACGTGACCGTGACGTCTAACGTCTCATATTTTACGTCTGACGCCTGAATACTATGGGATTTTGGCCAGACGGCTGGCGAGCGTATACACCTTAGTTCTCCTCTCAGTTTGCTTAGCTATTAGCAAAAACTGCATATATCACACCCCATAAAATCCCACCTCATATGTAGCCACGTCGCCGTCAGGTATTAAGGCTGATTTATACTTCTGCGTCGGACCTACGCCGTAGCCTTTACGCCGGAGGCTATGCGTCAGTTTTCACTTATATTTCTGCATCGTTGTCCGCGTCAACGCGCAGTACACATGCAAACCGCTAGGCTACAGTGTCCACGGGCATGTTGCTGGTGTAACCCGCAGTAACACGGCTAAAGCCGAAGAAGAAGCAGCTCGTCGGAGAAGCATTATAGCCGTGAAGGCGGCAAATTAATATCAAATCATTAAATCATTATTTAAAACTACATAAAGGAGACAACAACGGAACGGGAGAAGATGTCATTCTTTTAATCTGCACAAGGACTTGTACCACGGATCAACATTGTTTGTCGCAGACAACTACTGATGTATAATGCTATGTAGTATAATAAATGATAAGACACTTGTTCTTTGCGTTGTTTTATTTTATATAAGAAGGTGTAACATTAAAATATATTAAAGTGCAGATACACACACATAAAACTCAAGTACATATGGAGAGAGGGGTTCTTGCAAACCAATCACAGCGCTTGCGGTCTGCGTAGAATTGACACACTGTTAGACTTTTGGAGAGTGCACGTCAGGCTATGGCGTAGGGTGTGCGTCTATGCGTAAGCTACGATGTAGGTCCTACGCAGAAGTATAAATCAGCCTTAATTCCTACCATGACGTCGCCGCCGGTCTGTCGTCTGCCGTCCCTTTCAATCCCATTCAAAAATCTACACAGACTGACGGCGACGGAAGGGTAGACTGCTCCTTCTCCTTCTCCTGCTTAGCTTAGAAAAGACACGAATCAGTCGCCATAGTCATACACCGATCGGTCTGCGCAGCGCTGCTTCAAGTCGAACACACCCGTGTCTTTGCTTTGTCATCTTGCTTAAGCGCCGCGTAGTGGTTTCACTCTGTTTATCTTGTCCAAATATTTAGGTGAAGTAAGCGGAGCAATGGGGCGTGATCACACCGGTCTTAATTCTAGGCTCTGCGATAATGCACTTAAAATCCCATAAACACATGCACAAATTATTTTTATTTTTAGTATTTGAGGTATATTTCATTTAGTCTAAAACGCTGTTGATAGACTATTTACGCACATTTGTAGCCTATTTTACAGATTCAACGTAGGTAACACCCCTCGTTTGTTATTTAATTCTAGGCTCTGTGATAATGCACTTAAAATCTCATAAACACATGCACAAATTATAAGTTAACACAGGTAACGTTAACAGACAGTTTTGTAGGCTAAATAATGGAAATGAATGGAGGACACACATAATACGTAGGCTACTCACCGTAAGTGTTTCTTCAGAGGCTTAAAGTGCTGCGACAGGTTTGGGCGTTAAATCAAGAGTCACTGTGCAACACTCATTTTCATCTGCTTCAAGCTCAGCCTTCTTTCACTGTCGTCTAACGCTATGCACTAACCTCAAACTATGACAACACATTACATATAGCCTACGTGTTTTATAACATCTTGCGCTAGATAATAAACAGTAGCCTACAGAGAGAAAAACTTTAGTATTTGAATGATTTATTTAATTAGTTGATATCCCATATTACAGTTATAAATTAAGGTACGTGATAGCCTGTGGATTCTCATAAAGATATTCTGTTATTGTACTACTCAAATTCTCTTTCATAGGATACATTCAAGCACAACAACAAATATATTTAATAGTATTGTATGTAATAATAGTATCTTTAATAGTACCTGTGAGCTTAATCATCTGCTTAACCCAAGTTTACTCTTCTACGGTTTTATTAATGCATATTCATTCCAACTGGTGTTTAAACTTTTACTCATCCCACTTTTAAAATCTCATAAACACATTCACAAATAATAATGTAAAGTTTATACGAATCTTCCAGTGAGAGGGATATTTGGAAATCATCAAAATACACGAAGGACATACATTTGTTTCTTGCTGAGTTTATCATCAAAAGGCTAAGATTGATGTATTGATGGTCCATCGAGGCCACCCTATGGGCCTCGATGAGAATAGTCAAGACGCACTGTTTCTAAAATCTTGCAGTACGGTTTGCGTACTCATTTCTAGGACCCTATTCTTTTTTTCGTGACAGCGCCACCTAGCCAGCCATTCTACTCCTATTCAGACCTATTCGCCTCGTAATGCGGAGGATCATCCTACTGGAGAGTATGGAATAAAATCACTGTCAAAAATAATCGTACGTAATTCAAAGCATTTGTGTGTCATTTTAATTTACTCGTGCGTAATTTAGAAGTATTGTTGTATGTAATTCTGTTTTTTGTCAGATTTGGATTCCAAAATCTATGCCCACGACAGTTTACAGATACGATATTTTGTGTGTTTGTTAATAGTACAACTCCAAAATGTACGACTATGACAGTTTACAGACACAACAGTTGTTTTCACAACAGCTCTGTTACACGCACGACATGCAAATTGCGACACGAAGTGCGGTGTGCGAAACCACTGTCAAAAATACGTCATCATTGTCACAGGCGTTACTATCCGAGGGAAGATGAATCGATTCCACGAAGTGCGCATGCGCCCCGCCACCGTTTTAAACCACTGCATGGCGGCAAAATGGCGGATCAGCAGCCATGCGCTCACTCATCGTCTCAGGTAAGTTTCTTTTTCTTTTTCAAATTCCGCCATATGTTTAAGGTTTGCGACACGAATGACATAGAGGAGTATATTACATAGATTAGTTTCAAACTATAGTATGTGAGAGTTTGGCTCTTAGTGTACCGTTTAGGTGTTTTAAAGAATTATAATACAGCTTTTTAGGTATGTATGACCAAACCTGCAGAAATTAAAACAATAAATACACAAATAAATACATAATGTTGTGTATAAATAATAATAATGCAAATACTGAAATGTATAATACACGTAATCTTGTTACATACATATTATACCTAATTAATGCGTGATGAACGTAGTCCCAAATAAATTAAATAAATTGGTGGCCAAATGGAAAACTTTTAAGGAAATGCTAAACTCATCCTAACTTTCTTTTAATCACTCATTTATTTCTGAATGTAGTTCGCATTTATTTTTCCTCTGCACAACATGGTAATGAGAGGGTGTCAACCATGGACTTGCCCGTGTCTTGTGATAGCTGGGGGCGCGGCTTTCCCACTGACAGCATGGTGTTAATATAGTATAGCCTAGTAAAGTAACTTTTGCCATTCAACAGAGCAAGATACACAGAAAAACTGAGCCGTATTGTCCGTACAGTATCCGTGACTTTACAAACGACCCAACGGAACGGCCAGAGGTGTCATTTCCCGGCACTACTCGCCAAATATTCGTCAAACCTAGGACGCGTCTCTACATTTACATATGACTTAGGGGTGTGCGATGTTGACAAAAAATAATATCTCAATATTGTCTGAGATTTTATCAATAACGTTAATTAGATGGTATTTTGCTGAGTGTGTTATTGTGCCGGTACCTTAAGGACTGCCGCAGACAGCTGACTCCTAATGTCTTTAATATTCTTCATATTCTGTGTGGTGATCAGTTCACAGCATTGAGAGAAATTAATCTTTTCCAATATGTTTAAACTGATTTTTGCATTTTATGGGCAATTTTACCTTTATAAAGCCATTTTTTCTAAAATTGTGCATCATCTTTTCAGTCAAATTCTTACATTTAATCAGTCAATTAATAAAAGACATTTGGGCTGTTAGCGAGCAAATTAAATCAACACAGAAGCTGCTTCTGAAGTGGCATTAGATGTATTTACACACATGTATTTTGTTTAATGCAAGACATGAATGCATTTAACCTGCCATTACAAATGCATAAACTAATGTTTTGATATATAAACATGAAATGTTGAATACTGATAGTGAAATGTTTCAACATGAAAAAAAGAAAAAGAAAAAGAAAAGATACTTTAAATGTGAAATTTAAACTGTCAGTAGGTGGCAGCAAGTCACTGTTACTAAGTGAGTCATTGCGATTGAACCGAATCATTTAAACGATCGATTAATTCAGGAACGAATCACCGTCATGCCGCTCAGAGACACAAAACAGTGCTGTGGCTGTATTCGGGATGATTTTGTTTGGCCAAATAGTGAGCAAAAACAATCAATATGGTTTCTAACGAATGTCCCTTATTAACTTATTGTTTATTGAATTAAATGTCACATTTGTAATCATGGTAATTTTTTGGAGAAAAAACGGCACTCTTCGTTTGAAATTGATTAACTATATGAAGTGGTATAAATGTATAAATTTTCTGCCATCATGTTTTGAATTTGTGATCATTCTAAATGCATAGACTGAATCATGCAGTGAAAGAAAACAAACTAAATGCGCACTGGGGCGCACTAGGGTCTATTTACTTCACGTTATGCATCGTGGCCCTTCTTTAGGGGATGGTTTTGTATGGTTGGTTTGCAAAATACCGATAATGTTCAAATCGCACATATCTAAAACAACAGATTACATATTATCGCAGGCCGATATATCGCCACCCCTACTTTGGTATAAACTTTTCTAACTTCAATAGCATTTGAGGAGAATTACTTACAGTAACACAACCAACTGTGGTGTTCATGTAGTTCTCAGTTATAATTCACACCTTTTAGATTTTTGATCTTTATTCAAATAAACTGTAAATTCATATCTACACTGTAGATATGTATTCCTACACTAGGGGGCATTGGGAAAATTAAAAATATGAAGTTACACAGTTGTCATTGTTTTTTTCCCCCATTGTTATTTAATGGAACTGCCAATTTTACAATTTGTGCATATATTTTTACAGTAACTGAAAAGTGAAGCAAACCAGTTACAGTAAACTTTACAGTATAACAGTGTTTTCTATTGTTTTAAAATGCATTACTCAGGAAAGGACCAAAAAATGAATACAATAATACAATATTTTACAGTTAAACAATATTTCACTGTAAATACATTTACAGCAAGTTAAATGACACGGTAAAATAAAATACAGTATTTTTGCTACAAAATAAAATTACAGTAAGTTACAAGCGAACTGCTGCCAGTTAGTTACTGTAACTTCTACAGTAAGTTTTTTTTTTTACAGTGTAGATATGAATTTAATGTTTATTTTAATAAATATCAAAAATCTAAAAGGTGTGCCTTATAACCGAGAACTACATGACCACTTCACAGTTGGTTGTGTGTTTTAACTGTAGAGTAATTTTCCGTCAAGTTCTATTGAAGTTCGAAAGTGTATACCAAGGTCATATGGTAACTTTAGAGAGGCCCCTAGATTTTGCGAATATCAAATTCCGTGGAACTGACACCCAATCTGGCCGTTTTTCTCCATTTTGTGTACGTCACAGAATAAGGTGTCCGGACAACACGGCTCAGTTTTTTTATGTATCTTGCTCTGTTGAACGGCAAAAGTGACTTTACTAGGCTATACTATATTAACATCATGCTGTCAGCCGCGCCCCCAGCTATCACAAGACCCGACCAAGCCCATGGTTGACACCTAATGTACACCAATAGCTCATCTACCTACTACAGTTAACATCTATGAATAGTTGGAACCTCCCTCCACCGGATCTGTCATTAGTGATAGCTAACCCTTAAACATATGGCCGAATTTGAAAAAGAAAAAAAATCTCTTACCTGAGACGATGAGTTAGCGCTTGGTAGGAGGGTGGTCTTAATGCTTTAGATTTTAATATCATTAACCAGACTTTCAAAATTATCTGGATCAAGAATTGTTTATCTAATAATGAGTTACCCTGGTTTTGGATCCCTAACCTATTCTTCAAACGTTGTGGTGGCCTTAAATTTTTATTGTCCTGTAACTTTAAGTGTAGTAAGTTACCTATTAAACTGTCACATTTTCATAAACAAGCCCTAGAATCCTGGAAGACTGCTTTTAAACATAATTTCTCCCCGCACACGTGTATTCTTTGGAACAATGAAAATATATTTTCTGGTAACAAATCACTTTTTTTCATTGAATGGGTGAATCAAAATATATTTTTTTGTTTCTGATTTGTTCAATTCTGATGGGGACCTTCTTTCCTTTTCTGATTTTGTGTTTTTGAAAGGTGCATCAATCTCACTAAGATATTTTAATAAGGTGACAAAGTATCCCTGTCAGTTTAAAAACTTTGTTTAAAGCGCATTTATGTTATGGCTGTGTAAACAACCATTTTCCTACACTTGCATTTAATGGTGTTTATGTTTAAGAAATGCTCTTTCTTCAACTCCAGGATGACCCTCTAAAGCACAATCTAAATGGAGGATTTGTTATCCGAACTCTGAATTAAAAAAACTTATGGACCTTTCCTCACAGGCTATTTATCCCAAATGAAATTAAAGAACTCCATTTCAAAATTGCTCATAGATACTACCCTTGTAATTTATTTTTGAGCAGATTTTCTGAGAATATATCCACAATGTGTTCACTTTGTAATACTGATGAAGAATCTATTCTACATCTGTTTTATCATTGCCCATTCACCAAGTCTTTTTGGTCAGAAGTTACAATGTTAATTTTTTCCCTGCTGCAACAAAATGATAGAAATAACAGAATCTATCATTTTTTTTGTCAGATTTTCATACCAAGGACATTAATCTGGAACATATTGTTTTATTGCTTTGTCTTCTGGGTAAATTTCACCTTCATAAAGCCAGAACCATTCATTGCAAACCTAACTTTAGAATGTTTTCATCTGATATAAATTCCCTTTTTACTTCTAAGAATGTCAAATCCTTTGAACTCAAAGGCTTCTAAAACTTTTAACATTCTTGAGTCTATTGTAAGCTATCTTTAAAAGACTTTCCTTTCTTTTTTTTCTTCTTTATCATTGGTATATTTTGTTAATTTGTGTAGCTTGTCTAACTTCATGTGATGTTCGTTAGCACCACGTTACTTCATAACTGTTGTTATTCTTTCAATTGCAATAAAAAAAAAAAAGAGTGAGCGCTTGGCTGCTGATCCGCCATTTTGACGCCAGTGGTTTAAAACGGTGGCGGGGCGCATGCGCACTTCGTGGAATCGATTCATCTTCCCTCGGATAGTAACGCCTGTGACAATGATGACGTATTTTTGACAGTCGTTTCGCACACCGCACTTCGTGTCGCAATTTGTAACAGAGCTGTTGTGAAAACAAGCGTTGTGTCTGTAAACTGTCATAGTCGTACATTTTGGAGTTGTACTCTTAACAAACACACAAAATCTCGTATATGTAAACTGTCGTTGACGTAGATTTTGGAATCCAACTCTGACAAAAAACAGAATTACATACAATACTTTTAAATTACGCACGAGTAAATTAAAATGACACACAAATGCTTTGAATTACGTACGATTATTTTTGACAGTGATTTTATTCCATACAGAGCTAATACTGTTTTAGCCAGACGATCATTGCACAGCAGCTCGCTAGAGGTCAGTAGTGTGCACAAGCAGATTGAGAACCACCACAAAACAAGAAGAAAAAAAATCTCATTTTAAACTTCCGGGCATGACGGAGAAGAAAACAACAACCGGTAACCGTGCGTTCCAAGTAAACTTCTGTAGCCTTTGACTTATAAGAGCGCATGGCATAAATAACTCAATTAATTGCAATAATTGTCAATCTGTTTCCATCCCTACGTTTCTCATAATTTGCGGCCAAACATGTCAACAGTCTTGTTATGCATTGCTATCATCTGATCATGTAAATCCAGCTGTAGTTCGCATTCAGATCTTTTGCCCTCCTCAGTCCGCTCGCAGGATCCCACCCAGCGGCGCGTGTTTAACCCGCCAGCTCGAGAAAGACCATTTCCAGGACGACCCTCACGCGAGCCTCCCGCAGTTCGACGAGAGCAACGACTCCGGTAACGAATCGAGCCGGTGTTATGCATCAGTCCCCATCCTTTTGCTCGCATTGAATCCTTTACGAACTGTATCCGACGTTGACAGTTGTGTTTGTCTTTATTGTTCTCGCCTGATGGATTCTGATTTCAAGGCAAGCGGAGGAAGAAGACAAAAACTTCAGACTCTTCTAGAGGAGGTAACGCATCTGTCACTCACTAGTACTGCGTGCTGAGAAACATCCAGAGAGAAACTAGAACACCTTTCTTGGGTGAATTGTTCAAATAAAGCATAAAAAACAAAACTTTTCTTGGGTGAATGTCATCATAAAACGTTAAAAAAAAGTCTTCAATAGTAAACTGTATGTACACAATGTCAAATTATTAGTTCTAAAACTAGGCTTAAACAAAATATAGTTTCTTCTTCTCTTTTTGGAGTCCTGGATATATGTTTTGTACCTCTTTCTCTCTTTTTGTTCTTTGTCGGTGAGGGTCCGAACTGTGACTGCATGTGCTGAGCCCTCTAAGTCTCCTCAGCGACATTTCTGTGCAGTGTGCGGCCTCCCATCAAACTACACTTGTGTGTCATGTGGAGCTCGCTACAGCTGTGTCCGATGTTTAGGAACACACCATGAGACCAGGTAATGCACTCGCTCACACGTGTGTGGGCAGAAGGCAACACAATTCCTCAAAAGTGAGACCAGATAATAGCAACACAAACAATTGTGTTTCCACACACTGACGCCACAAGAAATGGTGACGTTAATCGAACAATTCACCCCAAAATGACATTTCTGTCATTGTTTACCTCATATTGTTTCCAAACCTGTATGACTTTGTTTTTTTGCGGAAAAGAAGATATTTTGAAGAATGTTTTTCAAGAAGAGAGTTATACAGGTTTAGGGTATGTAAATGACGACAGAATTTTTTAATTATCCATTTAAGATCAAAATGAAACATCATTAAAATAGATTCAATACTATGGTAAATGAATAGGACTAGGGAAAATGAATTAAGTGTGAATTGCGCTCCTTGTCTTTTCAGGTGTCTAAAGTGGACGTTATGATTTGTTCCTCAACTGAACTCCTATCAAAAGTAAAGCAAGCTTATGGGTCAAAATGCACACTTACGAGCTTATGTTCCTCAGAAGCATCAGTCATTTGCCGGCACAATAAACATGTTGAGGTGTAAATCACTAGAAGCCACAGACCTGACTGCTAAAATAATAACCTGTCATCTCTGCACTTCTTTGTACAACAAATGGGCTGCACTTCATTTGAGATTTCACATAATAGGATGAAACATAAAGCATTTGCAAAAAATGAGGAGCTGTTGAAGTATTGTAATTAGAGTTAATTCTGTGCCAAGCTTTGGCTCGTTCTTATTAAAATATAGAGAATGCCAGTGAAAAACTGCTATTTAAGTGTTATGTAGTAAATGACCACAATTGGCAGAAAGGAAAGACTTGCATCTTATGGTTACAAAAGTTAAAACATGTTCTTTAAAAAGCATAATGCCTATTCACGGATTTCTTTATCATAATTAAAGGAACCTGCAGCAGTTACAATGGTTTTTGTATATGAAGTTTTGTAATTTAACACAAAGTATTGCTTTTGTATGTAAATATGTGTACATGTTTATCTTATTGCTATAAAATTGTGTTGTATGAAACAAATAAATGACTAGAAGTGGTAAATATGTGCTTGTTTTATGATCTGTTTTGCAAGAAGAGAGGTATTTTGAAGACTTTGCACTTGAAAATGCCACTGATGGATTTAAGGTAAAAGCATCAAAATACATGTATAAATCATCCATATTTCTGATATTAAAATAATTATGAGCTGGAAATGATATTTTCACACTTAAAAATACCCTTTCCCCTCAATACTCTTCACACATCTTTTCATTATGAGCACTAACATGTTTTAAATGTCCAGCTGTTTCATCACTGTGATAAAGGTATTAAATTCTTTATTTTTGGATGAGTAAATTATTATTTTTTTTGCCGTGTTCATTTACAGCACATAATATACAGCTCCATATGAGCATCATTCTGATTTAGACCCCAAATTACATTAATTCGATTCATTTTGTGCTTTGAGCATCATTTGGGAGAAGCAAAAGGCTAAAAATTCACATGAAAACAATACTGAAATAAGCATGTTCTCCTCTTGTATCTGTCCCACGTTATAATTCTGGCAGCTGTTTCAATAACTGTGCTCTCCAACATTTCTATATGAAGCGCAGCTCATGTGTTTCGGCCAGTCCGCAGCTGGTTTTATGCTTGTGGAAAAGTTCAGACAGAGCCTTCATGTATAAACTGTGGTAATGATCCACCTGTTCCTGAGATGGACTGTCAACCTTAGGCACAGTAATGGGACAGCCCACTGAAATACATACCAAAATGTGTTACTTGTACTATCTGAATAACAGCTCAGCAGTTCTATACATTAACTTTACAAAAACAATAATTAAGCAAATATTATGATGTGAAATGCAAGTGTTTTGAACTGACCTACAGTGGTGACAGGACGTCTGAATGGCAGAAGCAGCCAGCGCCCCCCAGTGAAGAGACATGGAGCAAAACCCATAATCTGCTTAAAAAGAGCCTGCAGCCGTCGACCCACGCTGCCCTCAGATAGAACCACCTGTTGGAATAGCTCATTCTCACCAAAGGAGTACACGGGAACCAGGTCAGCCCTGAGTAAACAGCAACAAGACACAAGAGATGTTGTCATGTAAAAATGTGAAAAGTATTTCATAAGTTGGCAGTTGCTGCTTATGTTTGTATGTTATTACATGGTAAAGTTGCTATTGCTGCATTATTCAGGGTTCCCACACCTTTTTTAATCAATTTACTTCCATTATTTCTCCATGACTTTTTTGTTCACATTCTACCTCCTTTCCTTCTAGTTAAAATTATTTCCATTCTCTATTTTGAGCAGGGTTTCTCAGGAATCACATCAAGAAAGGCAAGAAGAATCATGTAAATTCAGTGGTAACAGTGTAAACCTTGAAGCATCACCAGTTTTTATAACTTCTGGAATTAAGTAATTTGATTATTTTAATTATTTAATTTTAATATACAGACACTCCTAGTTTCTGTAAACAAGTTTGCAAGTGAACAGCATTGTTATTACAGCAGAAGCATCAGAAACATCTTGGTGACCCTGAATAATGTCTTTGATAATGGGGAGCCTTTAAGAGGCAAAATGGGAGAATCACTGATTTACAGCACTCAGGAGAGAGGTGATTTGCCGATTTAAACCAGTGGTTCTCAACCTTTGGGCTCGAAGGTCCCACTGTCCATTTGCCCTTTTTCTTACAATTTTCAAGCCCCCCCCTCCCCATGTAAAGTAAAATATTTCCTCCAGTATTTCTGCTATAACAAAGGTACTTGTATTTATTTAATCCTCTTTTTTTTAGCATTTTGAGTAAATTGTTTTAATTTATTAATAATAATAATAAAAAGAATATGAATTTGTATATTCATTGTATTAATAGTAATATACTGATTTGAATAATTTTTGTCATCCGGTGTCCCCCATGGAAGTTTGCTGAGGCCCCATAGTGGGTCCCAATCACTGGTTGAGAACCACTGGTTTAAACTAGAGGTTTGTTTCAGTCAATCTTCTTGTCTTGTTCGTGTCTCTTCCTCACCCATGTTCAAGGGCCAGTCGTACAAAACCCTTCCTGTGTTTCATGACTACAGTGTTTACTCCTGGAGACGAGGTAAGTGATTCCTCTGCCCCACCAATGATGATGACCACAGCGTTTCCCACTCCAGTACGGCTCAGCAAGTAATCTAAACTCTCCTTACTGACAGGCAACAGACCTGAGAATGAAAAACAGATGGAGAAACACTTCATCCTTTTCAAAATGTTCTCAACATCTTCTCTCTCATTAAACCTCACTTTAGCTTTTGTTTTACTGACCTGCAGATAAAATATACTCTCTGAAGAGGGGAAGGCGGAAAAGTCCAGCCAGGATTGCAAGCACGGGGTATATACCAGGAAAGGTTTCCGCAAATCCATTACGGTATGTGCTGAAACACGAGAAGGCTCCCACACACATGATGCCATGGGGGTGACAACCCATAATATAGTTCTTACTGGGATTCAATTCAGCAGTCTTTACCAGCTGAATGAATAGAAAGTCAAAGAATGATAGAGAGGAAAAAATGGGTGGTATACACAAAAGATTCAAGAGCTGAAGTTGAAGAACAACTGTTAGTCCGTAACAAATTTGTTACTTTAGTTACTGGGAATAATGTTTACCTTCACAGGAAAATAGTCTCTGTAGTGTTTCCATACTTCCCAGTTTCGCACAAATTTTGTTCGTCTGCCACCTAGTGGACAGAGAAAATATCAACATTTTGACAATATTTTTAATTCTATCAGACAGTGAAAGCTGTTTTAAAGAATTAAATGGAATTATAATTTCTTAGGTCGACCTGTGAATTTAGATGGATATGTCACCTAAAAATGACAACTAATTTTCTCACCCTCATGTCTTTCTAAACCTGTATGGCTTAAATTTTTGTCTATGGAGCAGAAAATATATTTGGAAGAATGTTGATGACTTAGCAGTTTTGGTGACCATTGACCAAAAAAAACAACACAGACATTTCTCAGAATGAATGACATGAGTGAGTAAATGACGATGACAGCATTTTCACTTTTAGGTGTACAATCCATTTAACCATCCACATGTGTTTGTGTGTAACACATTTTGTGACTGTTAAGAATAGAAATGTGTGTTCTAGTGATGGGTTGACCTCTTTCAGGTGTATGCCAATCATAGATCTGCCAGGAGAAGTAGAGTGTGGGAATGAGCCACAGAGAGGTGAACATCAAATAGATCATCAACAGCAGACAGGCCACTCCTGCATACACACACACATACAGAATTACTGATAATGTTACAGTGTCAATCTAACACACAACGGGAAGCATCATGGAAATTTATATTTAGCACCCAAAAGTAACTTTTTTTCTGTGTGCAACAGGTCTCACCTAAAAACAGAAATGAGAACACCCATTGTAAAACACTTATATCCTCGATTAACTCCTTCCATTGTGACTTGTCCTCCTTCCCCTTTAACTCTGAAACTGAAAAAGAGAGGACAAAACAGAGAAGGCGAAACAGATTAAGGTTGGTCACACATTCTTCTCAGTGTTTTACTGCTGATCACACGTCACCCCAGATGAACTGTTGTTATGTGAGCAGGCCGTCTAATTCACTAAAATTACCGTTTTAAAAAAAGACTTTGTCAAATGTCACATTTTAATTCAGTTGGGGTTAGAAAAATATTTGCAACCAGGGGCAAGTCTTTGAACCAATGACCTGAACCTGTGAAGGCAGCGGGAGACATCAGTTGTCAGATTCTCTCACTGTGTATCGGTGTCATACAAGGTTAAATATCTTTACTGGGCAATTCAATGTAGTGAATATCTGTTTATCATCCGTTTCAGTGTGTTTTATTATTATGGGTTTAGTGTCTCTGCAGATGCTAGTAACCTAGCTGTCTGATATCTGTCATTCCTGTCTCAGTTTCAAAAGTGAGTGATTTAGCTAATATAATAGATTTTCTTTAACGAGCACTGAACGTCTATACTGGACATGAGTATATTGACAGTACTGAGCTGTATAATCTAATATAGGAACCATCTAGTTCATTCAAATCGATCCTAGCAACTCCTTTATTATGTTATATCTTGATAATTATTTACAGCTGTTTGATTTGATAACTCGAATTATTCTCTAATGTGTTTTTTGTATAAATGTGAGGCAAATTTTTTTTATATATATTATAGCCATAATTGTTCAGATTTTTCTCTAATGTTGTGTCTTCTGTATAAATTTGAGAGGGGGGGAAATCCCTTATATTGCCACTTATTAATTCATTTCTGGGAGCAGTAGGTGTAAGTGCAACTTGAAGTTCAGCAGTGAACCTGGACCTACTTTTGTGACCTGTTGCACCTGGGATGTGCGCACAAACTTGTTGGAGCAGCAGACCCCATCATTTAGTTTGCTGACAACTGAGGTAAAGCTTCTAAACATTTGAAAAGGGTTGTTTTATTTGCAAAAACAATGTGTTTGTGTATCAATATGGCGCCATATTGTTCCTCAATTAGCAAATCACCTTAAGATTCAAGATGCAGACTTTGAGTATACATAAACAGTATTAGTATGGGATAGGAATGCTATTTCAGAAATTGGTTAGCAGTAGGTTTCCTTACCATACACAGTGGGGGAAAAATATATTTAAATTAGAATTCAATTTTACAGTAAATGATCATAAATATATGCAACCAGATAATGTATGATCATATCATTACCTATAATTACTGTGAAAATCATGCATGCATGCGGCTTTCTATTTTACAACCTATGTCTTTATGGTGCTTATCAGCATCGCAAACCTGATTGTAGAACTTAAGAGATAGCCATTTTATATCATTATTGATGTATAGCGTTATCCCAGAATGCCTCTCATTAATCATTAAATATCCGTATTTAAAACGTGACATTCGAAACCAACTTGTTTCAGGTAAAGATAGGCTAAGCAAGTATCATTTTAATATGTACAATCTGACATCTTGACCCCACTTAATGCAGTGATATTGAGTAATGTGACCTTCCAGCAATTCAAATCCACAGTTGCATTTATTTTTTAAATTGTGAAATATATGTGTACCAAGTCAGCATATACTTGCAACGTTTAGTGTTACGACAGACCAATACAATAATGATATTTAAACATTTTAGGCCAACAGTTTAACGAGATTTAAGGTGTTAGTTACAAACTTTAAAACTTTCGGTTAAAGCTAAATTTGAAACCATTTTCAGATGTGTTGTTATAACATTCTCCAGTCAAATCCTGTCACGTTACCGTCAGCTACTGAGATTCGTAAGAGCCTACCGTTATCTGTTCCCATTAAGTGGCCAAATTTTTTAGTGTTCCCTGTAGCAAACGATTCCTCTTCCTCACCTTCCCTGACAGAAGCCTCTCTTGTTTCTCTTGTTTGCACTTTGATCGGTTCAATTGGTCAAACAGATAACGATTCGCTCTCTAATCGCGTCATTGTGAATGTATTGGGCACTTTCTGGACTGGCTATCTGGTGTTTATCTCCAACCACTTACGAATCCGCATGACTGAAAGTCGTTTAAGTCACCCTTTGCTTTAACATGAATCGTTCGTAAACAACAAAGAACGTATTTCGAGTCTTTGTTGTCACGCCTAGGCAACAAAAACGCCACAAACGCCTACTCTTATGTCAGAATAAGACATGAGATATTGTTTAAATAGCCCTGCTACACGGAACAGCCAGCGGCGCGGTTTGGTTGAATGAACGCTCCTCTCCCAGTAGCCCTCCTCGCGCGCGTGGCGTGCGGACATCTGTAGGAGGGAGGAGCGACCCATGAGTTTAAAAATGGTTGCCTAGCGCTCGCCACTGGTTGCTTCCTGATGAAGTACTCACAGGAAATATTGCGTTATCTCTATTTTGTAACGAGTCAAACCTGTTTTTCTAGTCAAAGGACGAACCTTAGAGATTGATATACAATTTTTGTTGTTGTTGTAAATAAGTCTAATCAACATCATTCTTTGATAGTTCTTTTATAGTTGTCACTTGAGTGCCTATGGAGCAAAGATTTGAAGCATCCAGGTTGTGCACTTTTGACAAGCCAAGAAACTAGCATTGAGATGAAATGTATTTCTCCAGAAATTTTAGACCTCAATTGGTTTCCCCATCATTCATGTCACAATTATGAATCACCATACAAAACTGCCAAATGATCCTTATATTGCAATTATTATGATCACAACATAATGATTTCTTTAATGTGTTCATTGTCTCTATATTCATATATGAATACATAACTAACTGCAGGATTTGTATTATCTCAGAGCATTACTTTGACGATCACCTCTGATAACATATCACTCTTAATGCATTTTCTGTAGCTGCTTTAAAACGATATTTGTGAAAAGCACTATACAAATTAAATGAAAACATGAATCAATAGAATACAATGGACTAAAGTTCAGCTAATATTTCATAATTAGTTCTCTTATTTTATAAATGTAGAAGTTTGTTTATACTATAGTGCATGTTTTATCTCTTTGATTTTACTTAACCCCTCTGGTTGGTGTCCATAAAAGTTTGGCAAAGTATATTTAGCCCTAGATTAAGAATATAGATTATTGGATAAATAGCTTTAATTTTAAGCTTTCCATTAAACTCATGTCTTGATAATGATTCATTCAGTTTTGTGCATACCAGTTCAACTGATTGGCAAAAAGAACTGGCTCTGGTTCACCAATTAGTCAATGCTACAAGAGTTGCCATTTAATAATGAAAATTATTAGAATTGAGCAGCCATTTGAGGAATAACCCATTTCATATATCCCCTATACCAGCGGTGGCGAACTCCGGTCCTAGAGAGCCGCAGCCCTGCAGAGTTCAGCTCTAACCCTAATTAAAACTCACCTGCCTGTCGCTTCCTAATAACCGTTCAGACCTTGATTAGCTTGTTCAGGTGTGTTTGATTAGGGTTGAAGCAAAACTCTGCAGGGCTGCGGCTCGCCAGGACCGACGTTCGCCACCCCTGCCCTATACATAAATATCTCAAACCAAGTGCATAATTTGTATACATTCATGTTTACAAGTCTATTGCATTGTCTTGTGTCTGTCCTATTATCTTTGTATACATATTCATGTAATCACAAACACAAAAGGTATCACTAATTATTTATTGACTATACTGTATATACATTTTCATGATTTACACTTGATTCTGGACCTGTGATTTCACAACTCAACATCTCTTTAGTCAATGAGCTGCAGGACCTCACCAAGTCAGGACAAACCAAATTTCTATGCAATGTTTGAACTCAGTCATAGATTACATGAAACAGTTTGGATTAACTACCAAATGTCTATGACACCAATATATAGTGTTCACATAGATTTACCCATTACTCAGCTGATGTTGAGAGGAGGCAACACATTCTGTTTTAAGTGTACCAAGTTTTTTTTTTGTGCAAAGGCAAAGTGTGATTCATTACTGATCAATGGTTCATCATGCCGTATGCAAGCTACTCCAATTAAATGAGTGATGACACAATGACTCTCTGCCATCCTGAAGTGTGAGTACTGTTATTTCTATCCTTTGTTTTCCATGTCTTCAAGTATCACTTCTCACATTTCTCCCTCATCACTTGTCTCTTGCTCAAATCACAAAATTGTCTCACTCCTGCAGCACATGCAGGAGATCATGTACATCTAATAATAAAGTGATGGAAGTGTGGGGATGTAGTGAGAGCAAGAATGGAGAATACATAGGTTTAGGGGAAAGTATAGGTCCGTCATTAATAATGAGTTGTTCTTGCTGTTGATAGTTGGTCTGTGATGGGTAGGTGATTATGTGGATGAGTTCTGTAATGTAGATTACCTGTTCAGGTGAATTAGGTGATTGTCACGACTGAGAGGTGGTTATGCCTAGAGGTTCGATTCAAATAGGCTAAACACAAATGTGTAAGTGAAAAGAGAGATTAGCATGAGAAAAATAATGTAATATGGAGTATTCAATGCCTCAGTGTTGGTGGAGTGTTGGGGTTCGTTGGCGCGCTTGACTCGCGTAAATACGTGCGTCGAATCAGCTGTCAGAAAGGTGGAGGCAAGGGCAGGCATGAGGATGTAAACGCAACAACGGCGTAACAACAGTCGGTGGAATTTATATTTAGTATTGCGAGGGCAGAAAATGTCTCCTTTCACAAAAACAGCAGCACGATACAACGTCAGTTTAGGAGAGCGAGGCGCGCATCAGAACGGAATCAGTAGCTCAGCATCTGCTTCTCCGGTGACCGACGAGCTCTAAAGCGAGACTATTCATATTAATACCACCGCCGACATATCTGTTTATCTGCGGGCTCTGCATTCATTACCGTGAAGTCATCTAGCGGTTAGTGTGCAGGCACTAACAGACTGCATTTGTGAATGGTTCTGTGAGCCTGCTTTGAACGGATGTTTTTTTCCTTCGCTAACGTCGCAGTGAACTGCACCATGTATAGCGAAGCGCTTTCTCATCATCGTGCTCCGCGCGGAGGCTGAGTGGGGATGAGGATGTTGTTTACAAAAAGCAGCCAGCCGTCAGCGCACTGATGCTCGGTCTCCTCGCACACCATTTTTCATCTAATCTTTTATGACACGGTTGGAAATTACTGTCACCTCCGTCTTTCCTCTTTGAAGAGGGCAATGTCATCGTCAGCAGACCGGCGTGGATTTGTTGTGGTCTGATTTGACTACTCTTGTCCGCTGCGATTCGACTTCTCACCGTTTATGTAAGTCAGTCTCTTCTGCACCATTTGTTTTCTGTACACTAAAGGCGGATATTTTTAAATCATAGAAATTGTGGCGAAATTCGAACTCAATTGGTATCGACTTGTGTGTGGAAATATAATTACGAACATCTGGTAACGGCAAGCAATAGCTATGATCGCCCACAGAGGAATTGACTAGCGCCTATTGCCGTGTCAATATATGAATATTGCTTTCATTGACAACCCAATACATTTGTTGTGCTTTTTAAGACCAAGGCATGCCCTGAAAACAGCTGTCTTGTAAAACCAGACGTTTATTTTGTTTTCGCTTTCGCGACTGTTCGTAATTTTTAAAACGAAAAAAATGACTTTCCCCGTCGATCTTTTCTCCACAAAACCAGACAGAGTCCCTAAACACTGTACAAGAGTAACTGTGTAAAGGCAGCGGGTTTGTGATCATCTGAGCGTGTATAAGTGACGCGTATCGAGGAGCGTCCTCAGGGTGTCGTGCACGCGAGAGTTTTAGAGTTCGCTACGGGTGATTTATGAGATATGAAGTAGGCTATGTGAAGGATGTAGACTTTATCTTTAATATTTTACATTTTCGCTAATAGCCATTCATAGACTCTGGTTATTATTTGGGTAACCTGGTCTGTGATAACGGCGAGTGTCTCCAGAAATATTCGTCTCACGTAACGTCTGCATGAATCGCGCGTGAAGGTGGCATCAGAATGCCAATGGCACGTGCGACAAGCTACAACTGCAGCCAAATTTATTACAGTCGTGATGTGATAGTAGATGGGAGGCGTGGCTGCGTGCGCGTGTATGTCTGTGGCGTGAACCTGTACGTCTCCGGATCGGTCTTGTTGTGTATTTCTGGTAATGATAAATAGCACTAAATTAGACTGTCCACCGGAGACATTATTCGCGGATTAAAAGCAAGAGAGGCGGGTTGAGCGCGGGGAAAGCCAGTTAAGCGAGGAGGTGTAGACTGGAGTACACTGCAGACATGAGACCAGCCCCACCTTGTCTGGGGGCTGTGGATACCTTCACACACACAAGGCTTTTTAGTAAAAGTCTAAAACAAAACTGGACGAATTTTTGTTAGTCAGGACAAGGAGGTATTAAGTAATGAGCCACTTTGGTATTATGATACATTTTTTCTTGGTTTTACCATACAGGATTAAACATACTTTGCAAATACAGAATGTATATGACAAGACCTTCAATCAATCATCCAGTTGATCAATCAATTAATCAAGCAGCTGCAGCATTGTGTATTTCCCTTTTTGGGAGTGATACATTTAAATAAGTGCTGGGTGTGTTCTCAGTTGAGAGCATGTGTGTGTGTGTTTTTTAATGTGTATTTTTGGCCATATAAGTAAGCAAGTGTGAGTGTGCTTTCATTTTGCATGTGTCTGTGGATGTGGTTGTATGAACTGTGTGCAACTGGAAACAACCGTGTGTGTGTGTCAATTTTATACGGTGTTTACAATTAAGATAGATAGATAGACATACTGTATTCAATTGTTTGTTGTATTATAAACTTGGCCTATATAAATACATATGGAGTATTGTATTAATGTATTGTAACGGGGTGACGAATCACACGACAAGCAATTCTTAATAAATGCCCCGGAGGGTGGATTTATTAGTGAGGTGGGTGGTAGGGAGAAAGGTCCAGGTAGGTGCTCCGGTGCCGTGAGTGCTCCTGTGGGGCTTGTCGGTCACACGCTGCTGTCTGTGGGAGAAATGAGAGGGCGAGTTAGTGCTCAGTCTCATGGAGAAGTCTCCTAGATGGCAGGGCTTGCGTGGCTTATGTGGCCGCCGCCTGATGAGCTGCAGCTGTGACCGATCAGCCTGTGATGAGGACGGCCAGGTGCTCCTCGCTCGTTTCCAGGGCGACGCTGATGCAGCTTCGGGACGCTCGCCACAGTATCTACATACTTTAGGATGCTTTCATTGCATAGCTATTAGTCATGTATTAACTGAATCATATACTTGTACATGCATTTAAATTTGCTAAGGCTAATACGTTTCAATGTGAATTATACATTTAGCTGAATAAACTTTTATTAAATTAACTTATTGTCATAATATAAATAATAAAAATAAGGTATTATAATTGAATTGTTTTAAAATATTGCATTCATATATTAACATTTATCTTGAAAAATGAGACCCCCTGTTAAAGATTCCTGTACTAAAATCTATAGCAACTGCACTCAAACACGAGTGACTTCTAGTGGCTGGTAAGAGAATACCTACTGTCTCTCTGTTTCCATCTCTAACCGACTCCCATGTCGCTAAGCTCCCATTAATTTTTTTACATTTTTTTTATTTGATTAAACAGAATATGACAACGGCATGTGGGAAAGAAAGGGAGAGAGATGAGCAAAGAGCAATAAAAAAAATAGGTGAATTAGAATGAATGTAATAAGATAATGAGCAGATAGTTTGAAAGACTGTGGAATTGAAAAATAAGAGAATAGAAGTGCAATTGTGAGCAAGATAGAGAGAACATCATATGACCTTAAGAGACTTCAGGATTTATCTGGAAACCGAGGAGAAATATGAGAGTGTGTTGGACAGAAGGATAGACTGTTTGTGTGGCTCTGATTAGACTTTGACAGATGTTTTCTTGTAAAGCTAATTTTTCGGGTTGGGCTTTATTTCTTTCTCTTTAGTTCTTCAGCTCAGGCTTTACACTGTAGATTTCCTGAAAGGACCGAATTAAATTTTTATGGCATGTTTGCATCTGAGTAGCAGCATGATGTCTGTTTTAGGCTTAAATCAGATGAGATGTGGGAAGGGTGGGTGAAGAAGTACTGATGAATAAAGATGAATGTTCGCTAATGTGACGCAAGACAGAATTATTAAGGGAGAGCTGGATTAGATGTACATTAGAATGAACTCTTCAGGCACTGAGGCTTACTGTATGCTTGGCAGAGTAGCGATCCATGTATTTCACACTAATATTCTGTTAGTGAAGTGCTTTAGCATACTAATGTAAAGCATAACTTGGTTAGTAAAGCACAGCACTTGAATGTAATGCTGTAAAATAGTGCTCTCAGGCAGAATGGTTTAGTTTTAGAGATTTAATCTGACAGAAACTATGTGGATTTTTGTATGTACACATACTTGTCTGTCTTTGGAGTTATCGTTGTAGATAAAGAGAGAGAGCTGGATCTGGTGAGTGAAGAACATGTTTTGCTTAGGACTACAGGAAAAAATAAAAAAAGAACAGAAGAAAAAAAATATGGAAGAGGAGAGGCCAGCGTCATTGGGGACCCTCACAAGCAACATCAGTGTTTCAGATTCAATAGAGCATAGCTTGTATAAAGACTGAGGGAACAAGCGGGAGAACATTACATTTTCATGGTTGAAGTTAGATTTGTGGACCCGGTTTCTAGTGAATTTAAAAGCACCAGAAGAGTGACCAGAGACGTTCACAACACCATCACACGAGTTGTGTCTGCTAGGTCCAAAATAGCTAGTCAAATATTTATTTATTCTGCTTGGTTGCACAATATGTCATATCTGTTGCAGTCTAACATGGAAACACTTTCAGGTCAGAGAGTCTGTTGTTTTTAGCACGGAAGACAGGTAGAGGGGTCTTGGAATGGTTGTGTGTGTGTGTGTGTGTTTACAGTATATGCGCTTGTGTGTTCTGTGCTAAGTATTTGGGGGATTTACTTTTCTGGAGGAGTGTCATGTGGCTAGATCTGGCATCTGTCAGAAGCAGGCACTGCTGCTGTGAATCGGGGGAGTCCTTCACAACTGGGGCAGAGCAGGTTACCACATACTTTGCTTTATTTATGGTAGTGATTCCCATCCAGGGGTGCATGTTCCCTAGGGGGTGCCTAAAAATGATGCTTGAATTATGCTTACGTAAACCTATAGAACGGAGAAAAATTAATTAGTGGTTATAAAAATAAACAGTTATATAAAAGTATAATATTAATGCTAACTTATATAAATAAATTAAAGGGGTGGTTGTTTGCGATTTCACTTTTTTAATGTTAGTTTAGTGTGTAATGTTGCTGTTTTAGCATAAACAATATCTGCAAAGTTACAAAACTGAAAATTCAATGCAAACGGAGATATCATCTTTTAAAATTCTGGCAGTTTAATGCCTACAAAAACGGCTGGTAGGGACTACAACAAGTTACTTCCCGGGTTTGTGATGTCACAAACCCAGATAAATCCCGCCCCCGGGAACATGCAACAAAGAGGGCAGAGCTATGTTGCGCTGCTTTTGAGAAGAGGAAGAGAAAACTAGAGGTGCACGTAAAAAATCTATTCATATATGAATCGTGATTCTGTCTTCTAACGATTGTAATGGATTCACAAGTTTCACAATCAATGTTCTAAAGCAGCAGTTCTCAATAATGTTCCTCGAGTCACCCTGCTCTGCACACGCTCTGCATCTCTCTCACTCTCTCTCTCTCTCTCTCATTCAGCTCAGCTCCAACAATGAACTGTTCCAATTATACACTTATTTTCACTTAGCTATGAGAAGCATTAAACATGGACGCGCATGCGGTTGCTGTACTGTATTAAAGCTTTAATCAGGATAAAACCATATATTAAAAGCCTACATAAGCAGTAGCATTTACAAAATGAGACAACAACCACAAAAACATAGCTTACCCGATTAAAAGCAAAGGTGCTGCACAAGGTCTGCACGCAGCCTCACAATATAACTCTTGCTTTCGCATCAGAAACTCAAACTGACTACAGCGATAATAACGATGTCCATGTGTCCTTCGTACAAGACAGTCCGAGCACTATCTCTGCCGCTGAGGTGAGGGGCGGAACTTTTAGACGCGCACTAGAGGGTTTAGCCAATCACAACACACTGGGCTAGCTAACCAATCAAAGCCCATTGTCTATTTCTGAGGGCGGGGCTTCACGAAAACAGGAAAAGATCAGCCCGTTTCTCAGAGAAGGGACAGAGCTGTGTGGAATAAAGGTAAATTATGTGAAAAATAATGCAGTTTTTTTTAAACTAAGCATTAACACGTGTTAGACTGCACCCCATAAACACAATCAAGCCTATAAAAAAAACAGTGAACCACCCCTTTAATATATTAAAAAGTTTTTTCCCCCCAGAAATACTAATAGTAATAAATGCATATATAATGTGGTACAGACTTATATTAAATATTTGTTTGGACTTCAAGTATTTGTTGGCATAAATATTCAATTATATTGTTACATACATTTGTGTGTGTGTTAATATTAATTAAATTATTAAGTATTGTATAAGTATTGTGTATATATACAGTGTATATATAATATACATACACACTCCTGTATATTTATTTATGTGTGTATGAATGTATATTATAATTGATGCACTTTAAAACCTATAATAAATGTGCAAATATAAACAACTCTTTTTTTTTAAGTATTGCTACTATATATTAAAATATAAATATATGCAATTAAATATATATGCATATATCTAAATCTAAATATAAATGAACATTAAATAGACTTAAATATATACTTTATAAAATTTATGTATCAGAATGTAATGCATCAAATTTATTTTGCACTTTATGAATATTATTAATAATGATAAATGATCCAGTATAATATGGGTTAATAGAAATGATGGCATACTTGTGGCTTTCTGATGAGGCTGTGGGAGTGCATTGTTGGTTGTTCTTATGCGTAAAGCATGCATGTGTAGGTGAGTAGCCTCTAGGTCTCTAACAGTGAAAATATTTTTGTTTCTGTCAGCACAGCACCCACCTCCTTGTCCTCATCTTACCTCTGTACACACATGCAGACACACACTCAGACGAGCAGTCTTTTGTTCACTTGTGTACTCGGCACATGAAACAGATGTGCAAGAATACACACACGCACACACCATATAAAAAGCAATGCCCAAAACAAAGTCTTCCCTTGGGATGAGCATGTGAAGGGGTCCATTACTCCACAGTCTGCCCCAGCTTAGCATGTGTAAGTGTTGCTGTGTGTTTCTGTTTGCGTATGTATTCGTACATATATGTAGGCATGTACCTGTAGTATCATGATGCGCCTTCCCAAAGCATAATTTTTGAGTAGTATGCCCCATTAATGAATGTTTTAAGGAACGCTTCCAGCGTTGCACATGCAAAAGCACACAGACGCTACAACGTAAGAGGGTGTTTAATTTTTCCATCGTCTTGTCTTCGCAGTTCAGGACGCGTGTGAGTATGTTTGCTTCACATGTTTGCATATGCATTGGCATGCGTGTGCTTTTGCATATGTACTGGCTTGCATGTGTATGTAGCATGTCACCTTGATTACTGCAGATTCCAGTGAGCATCATGAAGCCAAGGGCAAACTAGGAGAAAAAGAGAGAGAACAAGGGAAGGAGTGACGCGAGAAGGAGGGGGAGAGGAGGTCAGCGAGTGCTTCTGTGAATAAAGTGAGAGATAGTGAAAATTGGATGCGGAAAACAGAAGAAGAACAGAGTGAAACAGCAGTGGAAGGGAGGAGTGATTTAGAATCGGGACAAGGAGATATCTTTTTTTGTCAGCTTGCAGAATAAGGCAAATACTGGTAATCCCTGGTGATGGTGCACTTTGTTTCGACAAAACACACTTGGGCACATGTTCAGATGAGTGCTGTGTGTGAGGAAGCGGTTGCTCCTCCACAGTTCCTCGCTAATTGGCAGTCTGCTGCAGTGCTCAGTGTGTGATTGCTTGTGTGTATGGGTGTTTTCCAGACGGTGCAATCAGACACAGCTAGCCTCTCTGTGCAGCGTTATGGAGCTGGACAGACAGACTGCAGGTTGAGTGCAATAGGATTTTGATTTAGCTGCCCTGAGATGCAGTACAGTTCCTTATATTTAATGTGTGAGATAGCAATTTGGATACAGAGACAGAGAAAGCAGGTTATTTTTAGTCCAGACTTCATTAAGTATTTATCATTAATTAGGTGTATTGTTGATCTGTCATAAAGGTTTGTGTATTTGTGTGTGTGTGTGTCAAGTTTTGCTTAAATTGTGGGGATCAAATGTCCCCACAAGGATAGTAAAAACTGGAGTCACTTTTGTTGTGGCGAACCACAAACATTTCTCACAAGAAAAAGTGGCTTCAGAAATATATGTCTTATCGAAAATCTAAAACTACACAAATCTAAAAATTATGTTTAGGTTTAGCAGTTGAAAATAGTTGGAAATAGCAGTTGGAAAACCCCCACCATGATGAAAAAAAACCAAATGTGTGCATGTGTCACAAATGTGTGCACAAGAAGGAGAACTAAAAATGTGTATCAGTGTGAATATTGGAGACAGAAATATCTCACTTGTCTAAAAGCTGTGATTTCAGGTGATATAGGTGTTGCCGTAACTGACAGACTAGAGCAGGGTCTCTTAAGCGGGGGTTGGTGTGAAACCCTTGGGGTTTTGTGAGGGAACTGCAGGGGGTAAGCAAGCAAGTTTATTTATACAGCACATTTCATACACAATGGTAATCAAAAGTGCTTTACAAAAAGTGCTTTACAAAAGTAATTTAAAAGGATTAGATTAGATTAAAATAATCAAAGAATTAAAGAATTAAAATAACAGTAAAATAAAGGAATTTAAAAATGTTTTTAAAATGTATTAAAATCATTAATATGTGCACACTCTTTTTTTCCCTGTGCGGCATCTCTCTAATTCTCCTCAATCGCACTAGGGGGGGGTTTTTTGTTATTGTTTGTTTAGTAAACCTTTTTATTATACCCATTCACACAATGTCCACATTTTTGTGGAAGAAGTTGTACATTTCACCAGTATTCCACCAATATAAAAGCTCAGAGTTTTGAAGTGTTTAAAAAAATGTTTGAAAGTAAGATTTGTGCTTAAATATATATTTGTGGTAAGCTCTTTTTGTCGTTTCCTCCCCTGGGTGAATTGTAACTTTACACAGTCAATAATTTTCTATATTAATTTTAACATAAATTATTATTATTAATATTCTTAAGTCATTTTCAAATTAATAATAATAATAATGTATTATTATTTAATTTGTTAGAGTTCCTAAAACAATATATTGTGAATATAATGTGGACTGAGGCACTATCACACTTTATTTGTTTACACATGTCATGTGACAATTAACCAACATCAGAGAACCGTGAACATGCAGATGTGTCATTAAATTATTGAAAGTGGGTTTCGGCTTGCAAAAATTTTTTTTTACTCGTGACTTTGAGTACTCATATGCTAGAGAATTTAGGAAGAATATTGTTGTATGGAGATAGAGAGGGGGACAAGAAGAGACAGGGAGGACACATAAATATATTAGCATAGCATGATTTATTCGCATAGCGTGTTAGCATTCTACATAAAGACATGATTAAAGCAGGTCAGTATGTTAAAATGAGCACAAAGAGCATAGGCTACACATGCTCAGAAGGCCACAGCACCAAGCCAGTGACTCTACAGTACTTGCATCCTGCAGTACTACAAACCACACCCCTACAAGTTAGACCTACTGCTACACGTATGGATGTTATTGACTGAGACAATCTTTTCAAGTACATTTATTTTACATTTTATGCATGACATGTTTGTAAGGCTGAATTATGTTGCTTTCATATCTTACGGTGTATGAAATAGAGTGCTGCTGTGATGATTTATTTTTGTAGGCCAACCTGGAATTTAGCATCACCCTCGACAAAAACCTAGTAGGACTTTTCCATTGGCTTTTGGATTACTGCAGAAAATAAACTCCATGGCCAACAAACGTTTGATTTATACAAGTTTTGGCCATCATAATCATCACAAATGAACACAGCATTTATGATTTTTGAAGCCTAAATACAATCACTAGAAGTAAAAAAGCTAAATGAACTACACCATGGTCACATGACTATAAAGCCACCATCAATAGCTTCTGACAACTCTATCAGTCTTTATTTAAAAAACATTTGCCCAAAAAGTTTGAGAGAGAATAGTTTGCAAATGCGTGATTATAAAAACAATGAGACTGTAATAGCTGAAAAATCAAAGATTTTCTGTTGCTGTGATAATAGTTAATATCCTGATAACCTCTGTTTTCCCATTTAGCCTCTTGTAGTAGGCATAACTTGTAGTGGCATGGTTTGTTGTACGGTGCAATAATGAATTTTGAGAAATGTATCATTTACATTAAAGTTTTCTACATATTTGGGGCAGCAGACGACTGCTGTCCATCAGATTTCTAATAGCAGACTGCTCTATGATTCCCTTTCATAATCATTTAAATCCACTACATTTTAAGTTAGACTTTTATGGAGCCTCTTCTTGAAGCAATATACATGATAAGACCATCATGCACACATATTCACATTATTTTCATTTGACCCTTTTATATCTCAAAGGTAAAATTCACCCCAAAATGAGCAATTTTGTCATCATTTACTCACCCTTATGTCTTTCCAAACATTTTTGCCTGTCTTCTGTGGAAGAAAAAACCCTGGAGATTTTAAAGAATGCTTGTAATTGAATTGTAACAATTTTGGTTATCATTAACATTCATTGTAATAGACAAAAAACACTGAGCCATTTTTCAAAATATCTTCTTTTGTGTTCTGCAGTAGAAAGAAAGTCATGCAAATAATGACAGAACTTTCATTTTTGGGTGAACTATCCCTTTAAGTCTATATGTTGTTGTCCCACACATTGTAGTATTGTACACTGTGTGTCTTGATTATAGTACCTGAACGGGGTTTATCCGTATTCGCACAGAACACACATTGCCAATATATGCACACAGGTGCTGCGGCGTATACCAACTGATTTCCCTGTGAATGGCACTCCCAGCATGCATGTGTCCTGGCTTGCTTCTATCATTTATCCTGCTTTTGACTCCATCCCATGACAGTTCCGTCTGATTGAGTTGCTGAGTGTGTTTTAAAAGCAAAGCAGAAGTCCTGATAGATTGAGTGAGTATGCTAAAGTAAAGCAAAGCGAGCATGCATACATGCACACACAGACTGGAACCCTACACTGTGAGCATTGAGCTAGAAGATGAGAGATGGAGACAGACAGAGAGGGATGTGGATGGCAGTAGACAGTGTTGCTAGGAGACCGCACACAGTGACTGGTGTGAGAGACATGGTTTCACATCCCTCCCCCATCCCTACAACACACTTCCTTTCTCTCCGTCTGTTTTTTCATGCCCGCTCCTGCATTCATTGTCTCCATATTCCCCTCCATTCATCTTTCCACACTTGTCCTCCTGTCTGTCTGCTCTGCTCATGTCTCTCTCTCTTTCACATCCTTTTGTCTTTCTAAGCACCTCCTGCCAGACTCCTTAACCTTCCCTAACCTCTCAAATGTGGTCTTCTCCCTCCTTCTTCTTTTTTTCCTCCTTTTCATCTACTCTCCCCATTTCTCAGTCTCGATATCTAATTCATCTCTGTCTCTCTCTCTCATTCATACTGTCATTCGGCATGAGAGAGCTCTGTGGTTCCGAAGTGAAAGGAGTGCAGTCGCCAAAGCGACAGCTGGCCGGTCACCATGACAACAGCCAGGTGCAATGTAAAGGGATAGGACAATAAGTGTGACTTAACACACACACACACACAGATATTTGGAAGCACTGCAAAATCTGCCATGCAAATACAAGAGATGACCAAATTTACACAAGCAAAGATTCAATTGTCTGTTGTCTATGTTATGTGGGTGTGATTATTTATGCAGTGGATGTATTGCTCTGTGTGTGTATGATGCGTGCAAATCCCATCTGTCCCTGAGCTTTAATGATCTGTGTGAACTGACCTTATGACCCACACTTTTATATAAACAAGCGTGTATGTCTTAAGTGGTTGTTGCACCTGTAATTGAACGCCTGAAGGAATGTTATGTTGTGTGTGAAAAACATTTATATACAAAATGAGGCATGCGTGTATGTGCAAGGCAGTCTTATTGTCTCCATGTGCAGTTAATGAGTATCTAAAAATCTAGAACAACACTGAAAACCATATCATGTCATCAAGTCATATGATGTGATTTCAAGTTTTCTTTTCTCTGGTTGGAGATGTTACAAAGCTCTTGTGGTGCTAAAGAGTATCTGTGAAAGTTGCAAAGACTAAAGTCGTGCAAACCACAAAGAGATATTCTTTATAAAAGTTAAGAGTCAGCCCGCTACCTAAAACGGCTCGTTCTAACATGCCCCCACATATCTACGTCACTATGTGGAAATATTAGCATAATGCCATCCAAATGTGTGATTCTGTGCGAAAGCAAAAGCACTTTATTTGCCTATCCGGCAGTAGATTCTAAATTAAAGGGAATAATGTTAAGATTTATTTACCCACAGACCCGCACAACCCTAATGTTCGAATCTAGATGAGCAACGCAATTTTATCAGGGACGACAGTTTGTTGAACCTATTAAGAGTAACAAGTGCTGGGCTGTGCACAAGGCTCTTTTCTAACAAAAAACAAAAAAAACAAAAAAGGGTCAATTCTGACTTTGCTATGACAATCTGGCGCTTCTGAATCAGCGACTGTAAGTAGTTTTGTTACTAGTTTAAGTATTTGCTATTGACTGTTCAAATGCGGCGTTTGTGCAGCGCAGAGTAACGCGTCGTGTGTGTGTGTGTGAGGGGAACCGGATCACATCACAGGAGAGTGAACTGCCTGTCAAATCATAGCACGTCAGCTGTCTTAACCGTGGCTTGTGCAAACACATATTCATCACTGTGTCGGTCACGCGACTCTGTTCCCTTTTCGGGCGATTGCACGATGTAAACCTAACACATTATTAATGCTCTTGATAGTTTCCTTTGTAAAGCTTGAATCGCGCGATTATGGTATGGGCGTTACATTTCCGACGCGTGCTTGTGGTGTTCCGCTATTTACAATGCACTGGGTCAGCTGGCCACTCAGAGCAGACTGCGCTTGTCAAAGGAGGGGCTTTTGTTGAAAACTATGTTTTTGAGAGAGGCGGGGCATAGAGGACCTCAATAATGTACAGTATTTGAAAAAGAATGTGTCTTTTGAACATTAAAGCATGTCAACATATTCTGTTACACCAAATACACAAAATAATGATCTTTAAAATAGCATCATATGACCCCTTTAAGTTTTCTCATTTGAAAGGAATAAACAAGCTTAAGCAACATCTACACTTAAAATATATTAAGACATGTTATCACACCTTTTGAAAAAAAATAAAAAAAAAAAAAAAAAACAGATTTAGTTTCAAGTCACTAATCAAATAAGTAATTTGATCACGTGACAGACAGTCAGATGGTCTTTCCTCCAAAACAAAGATGCTCTTTGGATCATCTCAAATCATGCCAGAGATATAAAGTAGAATTATGCAGATTGGATTGACATCAATAACATGTCTTACTATTTATGTTGTTGTAACAAAATATGCTTAGAGATATAAGTAAATGTGTTTTTAATAATGCTAAAAGCTGTATGTTCTGTATTTATACTGAAGTACACCTTTGCGATTAGTATGTAGTATCATTTATTATTTATTATTAGACTCACTTTCTGTACAGTTTGAAATAGTATCTGGGATGCTGTGTTTGTTATAGTCTCTTTTTTTAGTGAAGTAACTGTATCTGTGTTTTCTCAGGTTCTGCATAGTGTCTTATTCTGTGTTGTGGAGAGTATTGATCTCTGCTTAGTGTGCCATCAGTCTTAGGGTTGGGTTTGTGAGGAAAAACTTAGATGGGAGTATGTTAATGTAATCCCACCAGGTAAAACAATTCCTATGCTTCCAGAACTGTCTTGATTATCTGTCTGTCTTACCATAGTTATAGCCTAGGGGAGCCTTGATTGATTCCCATTATCAAGCATCTCTATTAGACGCTAAAATAAACCCGTCTACCTCATCTACGCAGCTCTTATGTGTGTTACACAAACATGCGCACTGATCAATACATGATATGATTATGTATGACAGTCCCAGTGTTGGGTAGGCCTTTGGCATGAATTTCTGGTTCACACTTAGATGTAAGAGAGCTGTAATGTAGAATGTAAAAGGGGGACTTCAAAGCCATTGACATAACTGTCACATTTTCTTGAGATTGTTTATCTGTTTGCATTTAGGTTTATGTTGTTAGCAGATGCTTTCTACAAAAAGGGACACACAATCATGTTGACAACAAGTACTGGGACAGGCAGATGAAAATATATGATGCCTGCTGAAAAAAAAGAATGAATGAATGGATTTAAGATAACATATATGTTAAATGCTAATAGTTTTTAATTTTCTCCTGGAAAATGTCTTCAGGTTGGTTGGGACTAAGCTTGAGGTTGCTGGAAATTCCTGTTTACTCTGAATATTGAAGCCTGATTTGTTCAAAATAGCATATTTTCAGTGGCATTTGCTGCAAAATGCCATGCCATGGATGTGGCACGTGCAGGGCACACCTGCATTCCTCAGATGAGCACTCTGGGCTTGCCACCTATTTGGGCAAGCCCACACAGAGGCTGAGCACCGAACTTATACGTGTCCTTACTGATGATGATGAGGACCTCGGCGACTGAGTGGTTGGCTCCAGATGAGCTGCCCATTGCTGACTTGACTGATGGTCTCTTCAGCGGGGGCGCCACCAGCAGCCTGTCAAGCCAACATTAATGACTGCTCAGCCTCAACCTAAAGCGGAGCCTGAGCTCAGAAAATGCTTCTCTACCGCCAAGCTCTACCCCCTTTCACAAGCACCAGGATCCCCGTCTAAGAGAACGTTGGACCCTAAGTCACAGCTGAAGCACCCCTGATGCATAAGGGGTAAAGAAGGTAAGATTGTGTGCCACAAGTGGCAAGACCTCCTTCCAAGAAGCTTGTATATGCCTCCCAACCTCTGTCCAGATCTGGTGTTGGAGCGTTGTGTTATTGTCAATGCTGGGTTTGCCACATTAGATGTGCTTGCATCCACAAAATCCATTGCTGTTATAGTGGACAGAGTGATTTTCCTCTTCGCTGCAGTGCAAGTGTCAGTCCCCTTGCTGCTGAGGTCAGGCTTGGGAAGCCATACCAGGCATATCGAGTTGGGTCCTGCAAAAAGTAGTATGAGGATACTCGCTCTTAATTCACTTGCAGACCTCCCTGCTTCTAGGGTGTGATTCAAATTTCGGTACAGGACAATTAGGTACACGTTCTCTGGTCTGAAGGGCAGAGTCTGCTTGCAAAAGGTGCTGTGGAAACGGTTCCATCAGCAAACAGCTTTTGCAGCTGCTACTTTTGGACTGTCTTGAATCCGCATTATGAATTACCTTGATGATTGGCTTGTGTTTGCCAGATTTGAGCAGGACTGAGATTCTTGCTCACAGGTCGCCGCTACTTAGCCACTTGAAGTGCCTTGGGCTCAAAATCAATTTAGTCAAGAGCTCTCTGTCTCCCAGCCAGCGGGTCATCTTCCTGGGAACAGTTATCAATTCGGTCAAGATGCGGGTCTGGATTGTGCCAGAACACTCATTGAAAATTAAGCGGCTATGCAAAGGAAACAGGTCAATTTAGCTCAAAGGAATCATTTATGATATTATAGGGAATTTGGACAGAATCACTGTTTTATGGCTGATCACTGAGTCGGCCAGCGATTCACTGAACGAGCTGTATAACATCAATTCTGCAATGGATATTAATATCCAAAGTATAGTGAAAACACTATTTATTAGCACAGTAACAAGATCGGCAGTTTAAGACATTAACTTGTAAGCACAAAACACAAGATACTTATCTTTTCAATATAAATAAGGCTTTATTAGGTAAATCTAATCTGTAATCTAAAATTGTAATCTGAGTGAGAGGAAATGTAAACATTTGATCGGATTGAAAACCGAAACTGGAAAGTACTGCGCATGTGCAGTAACGTAAAAATAGAATAAATGGTGAATAAAGTGTCATAAATGAGTGTCCCGTCATTCTAAAATTCTGCTTTCAGCGTCTGGGAAGTGGAGCAGGACAACATCCACCAGTCCTTGTTTAAGACTCTCATCAACAGACGAATGGTTTTGGGTGCAGGTAGGGGCACTTTATAAAGCAATAAAAGTAAGCAGCACAGCACAACATTTCATGTGCTGGTTGTCGCCTAATTAGGACCCGAAGTAGATAAATATCAAGTATGCTTTTTAAAACAGTAAGCAGTGTTGGGGAGTAACTAGTTACATGTAACGGCGTTACGTAATTTAATTACAAAATAAATGTAACTGTATTCAGTTACAGTTACTAAGAAAAAATGTGTAATTAAATTACAGTTACTTATGAAAATGTAACGATTACAAAGGGGTTACAGTTGAATATTTACACACATCCACATACAGACTTAATTTATTTCTTTCCCAAATTGCACTGACTACTCTGAGACATACGGCCCTATAATTTCCGTGATGCGGAAAACACAGACTGGTTTGTAGAATCCAGTCATAAAAAACGGAATTCCTATTGCCTAACGCGGATGGAATATGCCACATTTTGGACGAATAAATCAAAAGTAGGTCAGTACACTTGAATCAAAACGCGATATGGACTAGTGTCTGTGAATATTAAGCCGCAAAAAGACAATATATGGATAATGCACGTTCTGCGTGTCTGTGGAAATCAGGTGCGGACTGGCCATCGGGAGAACCGGGACAATTCCCCCTATTTTAATATTATTATTGTATAGTTGCCTGCCGAATGTACTAAAGTTATTAAATCTCTAATAAATCATGAATCGGTTAGTCGTTACTGGCAATGCTTCGGCTCGTGCGCTCTCCGCACCTCCGCCAAGCGGTTTGAATCAGAGTTATCAATGCGAGAGAGAGAATGGAGTGGACTGTGGAAGCACACAGATGGAGCAGAGAAGCAAAACTACTGTTCAGGGTTTCAAGTTCTTTGTTTACTTAGTTAAGCAGCAGCAGCCCATTGCTCATCAGTCATCACTCAAAATACTGTATAAAGGACATCATTATTATCTATTGTAATGTTACAGTAGTAATTTAGCAGACAAATAATCATTTTATAATAAGTTTAGAGGTAGCTAGGGAAGACAACAACACAACCCTTACGAAAATTAACGATGATTTTACTATAAATCCAAAGACAATGGTTACTATTGTCAAACCATGATTACCACAAATTAACCATGGTTTTTGCTACACTAACCATAGCATAACCATGGAATTTGTAGTAAAAATAAATACAAATGGTAATCCATTTGCCAAAAAAAAACATGGTTGCTGTACTTTTACTATCATAAAAGCATGGTTCATTTTTGTTAGGGAAAAACATGACTCATGTTCAGTATTAGGATTTTTCTATAAAGATATTGTGGTGATGTACTAATTTTGACATGTAGGCAATTTAGAAAGTATAGTTTTGTTAAATCTTGAGTATTAAAATCATGTGAGTGATAGATATCAGGGCAAAATAAAGAGACAGAAAATAAAAATGTAAGTGAAGGTGCAGTTCAGGAGAGAACTTTTAATTATTTTGCATGTCCCCAACCTAAGGATTTAAACCTGTTTTATGTGAGGTCCATACAAAAAATAGGGTTGTCCATGTTTCAGAATTTGTTGTGGGTGTATGAGTGTGAGATTTCCCGGCCTGAATTTTTTTTCCCAGTCCGCCCCTCGTGGAAATTAATGGTGCAGACATGCGGTTTAATTTACTACACATAGGCCTACTGAAGCTCACGGTGTTTGCAGCTTCTGCCCCCTCAAATTATGAGTACATGAACACATAAACAATCTCTAGAACTGCTCTGAGTCACTTCATGAGCATTTTACTTATTTTGAGAAAACTATCGTCATATCATATACAAAGAGACACCAATGTTTCAGGAGTTTAGTACAAAGAATAGGATACATGCTTATTAGATAACCGTATTTGCTTTTATTATTTTTTAATTAACTATTTTTTTCCAAACCATGCAGTGTTTATTGTAGTTATGCAAATTTTTGGTTTCAAAAACAGTATCAGTAAACTATTTCTTATGATTTTAAATCTGCATTGAACTTCAGATCAATCTCAAAGTAAAAGGCGGTACTAAAGTCTGATTTTGTGGTGGATGTGTTCAAATTTGATCATCTTAATTCAAGTGAAGGATTTTGAAAGTCTGACAGTGTTGAGCACTACTGTAAGGTTAACCCTGCATGGTGTAAATGTTTGAAAATGATTAACAGTTGCAAATAAACATTCATTAGAAATTTAGAAAAGTAATCAAAAGTAATCAGTTTAATACTTACTTTAATAAAGTAATTGAAAAAGTTACACTACTATTACATTTTAAATAGGGTAACTTGTAATCTGTAACCTATTACATTTCCAAAGGAACCTTCCCAACACTGACAGTAAGCGACATATTCATGCAGTGCGCATGTCAAAAGACTAAATCCAATCAGAAGCTTGTGACATATAAATGCGCACATCAACCTGATCACTTTATTTAGCGTTCCTGTAAACACTACGTTCAGATTTGTCAATCAGAATGAATTCATTCCGATGGAAGCAAAAAGTGTCCATGTAAACGTAGCTAGTGTCTCATTTCATCTGAAGCACAACTTCATTTTCTACTAGTGTATTCATGTTTTCACCTGCGGAGATCTTACCTTGACAGACTCAACAGACGAAATGTGCCAGAAAAGAGCATGAAAGAAGGCGGGGCCTCAGTGCGTACATCCTTATTATGTTATCGTCACAGACCAATGCTAGTATGAAGGTGTTTTGCAGATGGAGCAAACTTTTCCAGAGAGTTTGCTTTGGCAAGCCGTTTAGAACTCCCAAAATGAACTTTTTTTGGCTTGATTTTGTTCGAAATAATGTCACATCAGTTCATTCTTCGATTTTGTTTGAAGTTTATTTGGGCCTTAACACCATTTTGGAGGCTAGAGCCCCATCTACGAGACGCCTCTACGCTCTTTAGTGGTCTGTGTGCTCTGACTGGTGTACAGTCCAGAATGAAGAGCCGTCCTCATATGACTGTCAGCCATTCTAACCTTTCTGCAAGAGCTGCTGGAAAGGGGGCACACCCCATTCACGCTCAATGTATATGTACACCATCGCTGTGAGTTCAACTCTCTCGTTGCTGTTACAGAGTCAGTTGGAAAAATCTAACTTGTTGTTAAACAAGAGCTTGGAGATTAGGGCTGCACGATATTGGAAAAAACTCACATTGCGATATTTTGTATTTCTGCTATATATATTGCGATATGAAAAAAAAAAAAACAACAGCCAGATGACTTGAAAAGCTCTATTTGGAAAAAAATTATCAATGACTGGGGTGATTTTGTAGGTGATTAAATCAGCATAGAAAAATAAACAAATTACAAACATAGATAAATATAATAGAACGAAGATATAAATGAAATAAACAGTGCTTTATATTTTTCCGGTAAGTCTAATTCAGGTATACTGATTGAATAATCAAATGTAAAATAACATTGCATAGTCTTCACTGTATAAATTAAATCTAATAAATCTGTGTTAAAGCTACAAAAGTGATTTTTTTTCTGTGTTTTGCTGTTTGATTAACATTCATGACAGAAAGCCTTAGGAACATTAAACTGCTGTGAACCAATATACTGTTACACATCCATTTTCTTTCTCAGTTGTTTACCTTCACAGACATTACCGACTGTTTTACAAGGATTTTTTGCAGGACCCATTTTTTGACATAGTTTTGTGCGTATGTGTCATTTTAGGCACAAATAGACACGGAAGTGAACGGAATTCAGTGTTCAAGTGCATCTGCGTGGGTCTCACCGTGTCTACACCGGACGCGAGGGGCATGGAGCTATGCAACAAAATACTAGAGAACCCATTATAATCAGCGCTGTCTACGCTAGATGCGGCGCAGCACGACAAATCCCCGAGAGTAATCCCTCGTTCTTTTTATGATGAACTGACACAAAGTTCAAAGGATTTGCAGCGTTCACTTTGTCGTGTCAAGTGTAGACAGCACGGGGTGGCGTGACGCGACAGGTGTCTAACCCTAACCCTAACTCGCCTCATCCTCATACTGTGCCGACCTGAGATTTTCTATGGTCCTCAGTCGACCTCACGGACGACTTATGGCCCCTGTCGCTTAAGACTGCCCTCCTTTTGGGTTTAGCATCAGTCAAGCAAGTGGGAAATCTGCAAGCGCTTGCATGCTTTGTAGGCTGCTCTAAAGGGCTGCCAGTTACGAAGCAGAGTCTACTCCGTTGGATAGTAGATGCTATAGCCTTGGATTATGCCCCAGTGGAATGGTGTCCTATTGAAGTGAGGGCCCACTCCACCAGAGGAACGGCCTCCTCCTGGGCTTGGTCCAGCTGAGTTTCAATTGGTGATATCTATGCGGCAGCCAGTTGGTTTTTGCAGTCAACCTTCACAAGGTTTTATAACCTGGATGCCCCTGCCCTTCAGGCACGGATCTTGTCCGCCTAGTTCCCTTGATCAGCTACAAGTGGAAAAGGTCTTCGTGATGTAGACCCTGGCCTTAGGACCTGGTTCTCAATATTAGCTCATGCTTCTTAGGAGCCCTTATTGTGGGCACTCTGGGGCTGGGCTCGCAGAGTGTCTTCATGCTTAGCTCTGCGCTTATTTATAGCACGGCACTATTGGATACATTCCCCAAAGCACAATGTGAGAGACCATTTTTGAAAGGGAATGTACTAATGTAACCTTGGTTCCTTAAGATGACAGGAAAGAGCATTGCGTAGACTGCCGTGCTATAAAGCTTATTGGAACCTTATTAGAGTGTTATAGATGGAAACTCCTGGAAATTGCCTTCACACTAGTTGAGATTCACCTTGAGATTCTGAGGTTGCAGATAGATGGACCTTGGGATGATATAAAGAATTGAGTCATCAGCATAGCAGTGAGTGGAAAAACTGTCATTGGAGGACAGTAATCTGGTTTGGAAGCAGTGTTAATTTTGACACCAAATTTTGATTTAGTTTTAGTCATAGTCTTTTGACTAAAATGCCATTTAGTTTTAGTCATATTTTAGCAATCTGAATTTTTGTGTATAGTTTTAAGGGGATTAAGAGGTAGGTAGGACAAATATAGAGGGAAACAGAGGTTATGGTAAGGGTCGACTAAATCTACAGTAAATTTAGTCGGATAAAATCTAATGGGTTTAGTTACAGTATAATGCATTTATTAACCCTTTCAGCTTTCTTCTCACAAAATTTCCCAACGTCATTATATATGTATTGATATTAGGTTTGTATAAAACAAATCATGAGGTAGACATCTGATTTTTAACTAAAAAAAAAAACCGTAGACTGAATGACGCACTTACAACATGCCTTTGTTAAAATTAAATAAAATCCCTTCTCATAAAGAACAAGAACATGGTCTTCTTTTTAATGAAATACCAATGGTTATACAGGCTAATTATGCAGTCTTTGTAGCAACTTGTTAACCATATTCTTCATTCTTTCAAGCAGACGTATTTATTTCTGTAAGTAAATTTAGATTAATCTTTAGGGCTACTAAAGTTTTTCAGTCAAGAGCAGTGAGTGATTTTCTATCTTTCTGTTGTTGCTTGATTAATATCAATGACTCGGACTAATATCAACTAAATTAGGCTGCTATCCCTTTAAAACCGAATGGACAGCTGACATAATTTTGTGTGTAATTCTCTGTTCATGCAATGCGAAAGAGTACTCGCGCGCTGTGAGACGCTCTTTTTGTGTGTGTATGCTTCAGTGTCTGCTCTCTGAAAACCGGTGTTCTGACGATTTGTGCTACCAGCTCAGATTGTGCTACCTCCCATTAAAAAAAAATAGGTAGCATAATTCGCTAGCAAAAAATGCTACCTATCAGATTGTGCTTCCAGCAAGCATTATATTAATGTGGTTTGAGGATTTATTAACATGTACACCTACCCCAACCCTAAACCTACCCTTACAGTAGGATAAATACAGTGTTGGTAGCATAATCTGGTAGGTAGCTTTATTTGTCAGAACACCTGACCGAATTGAGTTCTCTCTTGCGTCGTCAAATGTATCCATATGTCTGCTCTTCTCTTGCTCCCACATACTGACATTTTTAACGTTTTATGCGACGTGCAGCAAGTGTATTATAGCTTATGTCCCGCCGGTTCATATGTACGCATCTAACCTCCTAACCACGCAGCAGATTCTTTCTGGAATTGAATGAATTTCTTCCCAAATCGTCCCTCTCTAACATTTTTGTCTCGTTTTTATTCGTCAATATATTTTCGTCATAGTTTTTGTCATTCAAAAAGAGTTTTAGTTTGTTATCGTCTCCTTGTCGTCAGTGAAAAAAATGTTGTGTTGGGGTTTTGGTTTGGGTGAAAAAAATGTCGTTGACGAACATTATGCTGAAAATTATTCGTCCACGAAATGAACACTGTTTGGAAGCACAAAAGAAGGCATTAATCCCCGTGTTATTCAAGTGCTTAGCATTTAGAGTGAACAGAGTGACCCTCTCCAGCTGAATTGGTTGTTCCCGTTATTCAGGTAGAATGTTAAGTTCAGGAAGAATGAAATATTACAGTCTGGAGATCAGAAGTGAATGAATGACAGTTTCAAAACCTCCAGAACAAGTAGAATATGTTCTGATCTAAGACAGTCATCTGTGCGGTAGATGACAGGACCATGCAGTGGGTAGAATTAGTGCTGGTGGAGTTGTAAATGATGGCCACTTTCAAAGTGTTTCACTGTGCCTTTGTGTTTGTTTTGGCAGTGAGTGCAGAGGCAGGAGGGTGTGGGGGAGGATTGAGGAACATGAGGAGGTGGTAAAGTTGCATATGTTACAGATTGAACTGTTCATTCATGTGTTTGCTGATTTGTGGTGACAGAAATTCCAGAGGAATACTGTATGGAGAAAGATGCTGTATTTCCTGAGGTCTACAGGGGAAGTGATTAAGGGGTGATAAATGTTATACAGGAACAACATTTAATATAGGTATGTGCTCTTTTTCTTAGTGCCTTTCATTTTATTACCGGCTGTGGCTATCAAACACACCATTACACTTTATATGCACTGTGCCTTGTGACTGTTTCACATTTTCAGACAGAAATAGGGAAAAAGGCTTAAAGTTTAATGCCCAGCAACCTTGAACAATACAGGAAAACCTTAAAACTGTATGTGCCTTTCTCACTAAATACATTTATAGCACTTGTAAAAGATGCTAAGGGCAGCTCTTTTGGAAAATTATTTTACACTTGTTTCTGTGATGGTTACTGATAATTTTGTTCTTGTTTTTTATATTTATATATTCATTTATTTATTGTAGTTAACTGATTTTTTGTTTCTTTGTTGTCTTTTGTTGCTGATTTAGCAAAGAGATTTTAATTCCCTGTAATCCAGTCCAGGCCCCCCTCAAGCCCAGGCCTGAGACAAATGGCCCAGTTGTACCATAGTTACTACTGCTACTAGAACCTGGTTGTCTTAACATTTCCTCTCTGATGTTATGTTCTGTTGATACAGAGAGGCTTTAAGATACATGAAGTTGTTTTGTGGGCAGCAGAACAGCTGTATATTGAGCACAAAGCATTAAGTGTTGATTAAAGGGTGTAGTTCAGGTTAGGTGGAGACGTATTTAGAGGAAGTTGCTGGAAGTGAGCACTTTCGAAATTTTTCAAACTGAATTTGCTTATCTTTGAATTATATCACACAGATGTTGTATTTATTGTTGGGGGGGGGGGGGGGGGGCAGTTCGTGTATTTGAGAGAACATGATAATGTTGACATCTTTTGCCTCTATCATGAAGCCGGTTTAGCCAGCTAAACCAGCTAAGTTTCAGTTCTGTCAGGACCACTATCATCAAAATGATTGACACTTACCATACAGTTTGGATTTGGCGGTATGGTTCTGTTCTGGGCTAAAAACTCCCTGCCCATCCATGCAGCCTGTCATGAATGAGCAGGGAGAGCAGCAATAACCCCCCCCAACACGAACCATAGGCCAATCCCACCCCCAAACACCAAATTGATGGAAAATTGAAAATCATACCTTTCCGGAAATACAGAGACTGGGGATCATCCCCTTACAGAGAGGAGATTATCAGCGAAGAGCATCATTCCCATTACAAAGAAGAGGAAGCAGTGAAGGGGTGCTCTTCTTTAATAAGCAGTTGAGAAGAGCAGCATGCCCCTTTAATACATACAGTAACTGTTACCTGAAATGATTAAGCAACAAGCATATGGTCAATTCCAACAAGCATGTTGCCCTCATCCGGATAACATTGATAGCATTTGAATAACAACCTTTAGTAGCGAAATTACATACTGTGCGTTAATTAACAAGCATGTTACCGTTACTGTAATTAAGATTTACAGTAGAAAACTGTACCGGTTTACAGTAAATTACTATAAAAAAATCCAATTCATCAGTATACTACTGTAATTAATTCATTTTAATATAGGCCTCATAAACTCCAAAAATTCAATATATAAGAGTACATTTACCAAAAATAATCTCCACCACGAACAACACACAAGAACAACTTACATCCCAAACAAACCACATACTACTGGCATTCAATTAAAACAGACACAATAATTACAAATTCTTTATTTAAAACATTGCATGCATAACATTTATAAACACAGTCTTCCAATGCTGGAACAGTGCATCTTCATTTCTCCTGGACATTTTGCAGTGCATTATGTTGTATCATCTGGATTTATCCTAACAAAGAATCTTTAGGCAACAGAAACATAATGGGGGAAAAAGATAAGCAGCCAAAGAATACATATAGCCATCTGCAAAACCCAGTTGCTGCTCCAAAACGTGGCCACCACCATCCACTTTGTTAGTGATAGAAATGTATTCCCTGAAAAACAAGAAGAAATGACACATTTTTAAAAGGCAAACCCCATATAGAACACACAAATCTCTCAAAACCATAGTTGTTCTCTTACCATGAATTATCATTATCAGTCTCAGGGTGGCATGCTCATGTCTCTCTTGATGCTTCATTGTAGTTGCCTTCAAAACACAAATACAAAAAATGCAGTAAATCTTAAATTCCATTAAAAACTATAACAAACAAATTATAAAACTAGAAAGGCAGCTAGCCATAAAAATTGTTTAACCTAGCTAACATACGATTTTATTTTCTCAATAGGCAACTGGCCAACATTAACTACTAACACCTGAAAAAAATTTCACATTAGTTACAATGTAGATAAGCGTTGCTCGTTAAAAGTAATTTTAATTCAATAAGCTGACAAAAGTCGTTTGAAACGACAGCGCAGTTTACCATAGTAAAGTTTGTTACCGCTATGTTGACGGGTAAATGTTACTAGGTTAAACTGGTGTGCAAAAATGTTTAGACAATCAGACAGACAAACGTACATATATATTTTACCTTGCTTACTGGTCTTATTCTCTCGTAAGGTGCATCGACACACAGCGTAGATGTTCTCCGGAACTCTTCCACTCTTGCGGGTTCATCCCCGGGCAAATACAGTAGTATACAGCAATTTAAAAAAATACTGTAAGTCACTGTATGTGGGGTTTGACGTCACAGAAAATTCCCATGATTCAAAGTGTATTACAGTTACTTACTGTAAAGTGAATTTGTAGTATTATATACTGGGTGATATACAGTAAATAACTGTAGAAATTACAGAAATGTCTAACAGCTTAAGCAAGCATGTCGCTGACTTAAACAGCATGTTGGCAATAATAGTTGGAAAAGTTTAAAGAGACTACATTCCCAATACTAGATGAGCCTTAAGCAGCAAGCCTGTGTCATATCAGATAGAATTAAACAGCTTTAAAAACAAGCATTTTTCTGTGGTAAGTTTAACTAGGTACCAACGTGTCGAAATACAACCAATAAGCCTAAAGCAACAGTATGCCTAGCACAAACATGTTACTGAACAACTAGCCTTAATCAAAGAGCAATATTTGCCAATATATAATTTTTTCCAATATAGCATTAGCAATGAGAATAAAAAAGAAGCTTAGCTTCATGAAGACATTCAGCGATAAATAAAGGGTGTAATATGTGGATGCTTGATCCCCTTCTTGATATCTTACTACTTCCAGTGGGGAAGGCAGATCTCGTGCAAAGTGTTGTTGATGCAGTCACATTAGCACAACTTCAGCGATGATTTGCGGGCAAAGAGTCCATGTCAATGATGTATTATTGCAAGAAGAGGTGCTTGCTCAGGTCACTTCCTTGCAGCTCATATCAGTCAACATGGTGAATTTGCGTTCAAGTTTACAAACTTGAATCTAATGAGAAACTGTGTGGGAAACTTACACCTCTTGCAAAATTCATGATTATACGCTTCCTATACGGAATTCGCCATCTAATATGCTCCTGAGCAAGCGATAAAGCTGCTGAATTATTCTGAATAGACCTTATATAGGAATGCCGTGATAGGCGTCGTATTCCTACAGGTAGATGTGGATCAGCTGAGAGACAGCTGATGCAAGCTTGACTCACAAGACCTGCCAGAACTAGCGCTATATACTTAATTTTAGTTTGTGCCAACTCTGGGTTTTAGCACCATGAAAGTGGCTTTAAGTGATGTTCATTGCCATAATAACTTATGCTCCACAGCTAAACACATTTGCTAAGTCTGTGCAAATTTGTTTAAATTCTTCATATTTTTTCAACGTTTTAATCTTTGGCAATGAATCACACTGACTCTGTCACGAGAAGTGAATCACAGTTTCAAGGCATGTGATTGGCTGTTCATTACTGATGTCACACTTTCATGTGTATGTGCTTCATAAACTCAGGATGCAAGCCTGAGTTGACAGAAAAAAGCTGATGACCAGTGTCATGGTTCCAACAAAGCCAGATTGGATTGGTTTGGTTTGTCCGGATTCAACTAATCCTGAACCCTTTAACCCTGAGTTTGTTCAGCCACCATCATGGTACAAGCCCCTGAACAAGAGAGCTGTCCTGCTATATCTTGCCAGGTATAACCATTCAGTTATGCTCATACTGATGTGGCTGAGCTGTTAAAGCCACATACAGAAATGTCAAAGCCAAAGGTTTGTCTAATCCTGCTTCTGAAAGCCACCTTCCAGCAGAGTTTAGCTCTAGTCCCAATTAAACACACCTGAAAACAGCGAATCAAGAAGGTCATCGGGTCCCTATAAACTTTCCAGTATGCAGATGGGGGGGGGGGGGGATACCCTGATATATAGTAAGCAGAAGCTTGTCTCCAAGAAATTGTTTGCAAAGGAATGATGAAATCAGATGTTTATCTATATACAATTTTTATTGGCAAGTTTGTATGAATATGTTCTGCCAAAACTTTCATCAGAATCTCTATCCATCAGTGTATTGGTTCTGTGTTTTTGAGTCATTGATCAGTTTTCTCTGTCAGGTATCATATCTCTGTTGGTAAAGCATCAATTTAATGCAGTTTAAGTTGTTGTACATAAAAAGTTTGAGTCATATATTATAATATAAGCCGTATACATCTATGACATTCTGTATTGCTCCATATTCATCTCTAGCTCCCCTCTACTGTAAGATCTGACCCAGTTTACTATGAAGTTTAACTTGCAGGCATGGGTTTAATGAGTAATTATATAAATTCATTTATTTTTCATTCATAGCTCTTCCTTGAGTTAGGCAAAGACTGGAAGTTAAACTGCACGTGTGATCCAAATAATACCTTTGGTTGTGTGTGACTTTATGAACTGGTTAGTGATGCACGACTGCATAAGTGGGTGCCTGGATGCAAATGAATCATAATGTAATGTGTTTGTGTGTATATTAAATGTGTTTGTTGTCTATAGGACACTAAAACTGTATGAAAACATTGGAGTCCAGCTATATTCCTGTTACATAGCAATACTGCTGATGCACTCACCATACACACACCTGCACATTCAGCAACATACTCAGCTAACCCACTCACCTTCTTGTCATTGCTCTCTATCTCTCTCAGTCCCTATCTATCTCCCTCACCTGTGCTTTCTCTTTCTCTCTGTGCTGGAAAAACACTGGAAAAGCACAGCAGTTGACAGCTGTATCCTTTTTAGCCAATCAGAACTCTCTCATACTACCCGGTGCTCAAACTCTGAGCACTCTGTACAATATCTGCCCCACAACAAGCAGCTCGAACGTGCTCGCTCTCTCTCTCTCTTCTTCTCTGGCTAGCTTGTTCTCTCTCCTGCCAGAATGCCTGTGTACTACATGTGACAGGCTGCATTACAGACTACAGATTTATACAGGCACAGCCGGGGCAGCCCGGGGGCCTGCAGCCAACTGAGCCACTCACACTTACTCAGATCTTCCTCTGAAAGAGAGAGAGAGATGGTACTATGCCCTTTGCAGGCTACTACAATGAAATTGAAAGTGCAGTGGTGATGATTTCAGGTCACAACTTAAGGTTTTCCTTCCTTATATATCACATGTGTGATGTGTAAATGTGCAAGACAGATCTGAAGGCAAAGTGTGAAAAATTATTTAAAAATAAAAAGAGAATATAACAGTGTTTCCCCTATGTGGGTTGCAGACCTGTTGTAAAAGAAAAAAAACAAAACAATCAGAAATGCAAACAATCATATATTGTGATATACGAATGTGAAAATTCATTGTATTTTAGCACAGATTAATCTGTCATTTTTACAGACTTGGTTTGTGTAGTATAGAAGCCTTATTTGTGAGAGAATAACAGTGTTATTTTAGTACTATATTTTGTTATGGTATTTACTAATTTGACATTCCGTTTTTATTTTAATTTTAGTTCAAGTTGTAGTAATTTTGACATGTGCTTTTGTTATTTTTAGATATTTTTTTATATTTCTATTTAGCTGTTTTTAATTCAGTTTTTGTAATTTTAGTACTTCAACTTATTTTTCAGTTAATTGGCAAGGCAACATTTCTAATTTTCTAAAGTTTTTTTTATTTCATAATATTTCTTTTTTATTTCAGCTTTACTTCAGTTAACAAAAATAATTTTCAGTATTTTTAGTAACAAATCGCAATCATTTTTACATTTTAATTAGTTTAGTCTAGTAATCACAAACAGCTAGAAATGTCATTGGAAAGTCTTATAAATTTTGTTCAAAAACTGAACCTTGTATAGAGTGTAAAAATGAAAGTCCTAATGAAATTTTTATGGAAATGTGCTTGCAATCCCACTTATGATCATAGGGGAATATAAACCGCTTATGTCCAGGGGGAGAAGGGACTTGTGCATTTGAGCCTCTATTATGGACAATTAGTCCAAGCTGTCTTCCCTTTTCCACATTATGAAAGAACAACATGAGCAGCACTAGGGAATGCAGAGTATAGGTGTAGAGAATGCTGAGTAAAGCACTTTCATGAAGCGTCTGTGATGTGTTAATTGTTTCAGTTCAGTTTGGACGGTTGGGATTTTATGTTATCAGAAAGAATGGAATGAATTTGCATACTTTTGAAAATGCAAACTACTAACCAAGTGCCTGCATTTTGCTCTTTTACAGATAACAGGGACGGGGGAAAGCTTTAAAGTCCCTCCCCCTGCTCCTAATTGGTCCTCTATACCATGAGCTCTGGCTCCGCCCAGGATGTGGCGGTGGAGAATTTCCTGCGTGACATAGAGAGGCGGGGCCAGTGGCTGCACTGCGCTGTTATTGGCTGTGAGGAGGAGCGTTCCTGTGGCGACATGAACCTTTTGTACCGCAAAAGTCGACTGGATTGGAGACACAGAGATCAGGAGGGCAAGAAAAGGTAAAAGAAAGAAAGAAATCTGTGAGCCTGCTGTAGGAGAATTAAGAAATTTGTGAGGAGAGAGAAGGATAGAAGAGGTTACAGAGATGCCTTCCAGAGCTTAAATGAAAGGTAAAGGAAAGAAGGGAGCAAGGGGGAGATTAGTAAAATCCTAACTCTATAGGGAAGGTGAGAAAAAGATGAAACTGAAGGAGAAGAGTAGAATGAAAAAGATTATAAAGGAGAAGAGAGAGGGAGCGAGATGGATGAATATGACACGATTAAGAGTAGTCTTAACTCTGAAATGGAGACATTTGTCTTTCATCATTTATGCAAAGCATCCAAATCATATTTCTGCCTAAGACACAGAAAGACTGGAGAGAGAGATAGCAAGATATATTCTAGCACTATCTGCCCCTCTGGTGTCCCAGTAGATCAGCCGACATGAAGTGTAGCCAAAAACAGCTGGAGCTTTTAAAAATGAGACTTCTTGGTCTAATTATCTTACAAATAAATGCAATTATCCATATTTATTCAGGTTTTTATTTTTAATTCATTAATTTTAATTAGAAATAAGTTACTTTTTAATTAATTGTTCCAATATACATACAATTTGACTGTCATTAATAGAAAAAAATCACATCTTATGGCCAATAACAAACAAATGGCAGATAACAACAAATGGCTTTCAATAGCATTTTGTCTGAATAAATTAAAATAAAACACTAAAAAAAGACTTGATGTAAATGCTACAAGTGAATTTAGGCATCAAAATATATTCAAAATAAATATACATTTTGAGATTCACTCAATATTAAAGTTTCATGAACTGAGCATGAACAATAAAATATACAATTATCGGCTGATACGAAAACTTAAAATCTCTTAAAGGGGTCATATGATGCTATCTTAAAAAGAAACAGTAAGTTTGGTTGAATAAAGTGTTTATTATTGCGGTTTAATAAGGTTAAAAAAACACATTCTTCTTCCACATACGTCAATTATTGTTGCCCCTCTATGCCCCGCCTTTCTGAAACGCGTCGATTTTTACAAAGCTCATTGTTTTGAAAAGTGAGGTGTGCTCTGATTGGCCAGCTATCCGGTGCGTTTTGATTGGCCGAATACCTCAAACGTGTTATGGAAATGTTATGTCCCTTACCATATTGTGATGATGCCTTGTCAGGCCGGAGCGATGATTCAAAAGCATGAAAACCCATTACAAACGAGGCAATCGTTGCATCCAGTGGGGACATAATTAATGATTATAATAACTTATACTGTCTTTTTACGCGTTGCATAGGGCCGCGTAAACATAAAACCATGTCGCATTTGTGATCGGAGAAATGACAAAAAAAAAGCGCTACTCTACACTGCCCAAAAAAAACACGCTTTAAATATATAAAATATAAAAACTCTTTTTCTTTAAAATGTTAAGACCGTATTAAGTCTGTGAGTCAGAACAGCCAGCATTGTAGGCTACTGGTTCAGGAAACAATCCTCCATAAAATGTGGTGCACACATCCGAATATTTGGGTTGAATTGTTCTGGAACAGTGTTGTAAATAAAAATTAACTGATTTCTAGTCGTGTCCTCTTTGTTTGGAAGGCCAAACAAAGTAGTTTCGCTTTCACCCCGAAACACACAGCGTCACACACCGTACCGCGACCTACAGTGAGCAGGAGGGCCGGCACAAGTGAGGAATGAGCGGATTGTTATAGTTTATTCAGAGGCGCGGGCTTGAGAACTGCGTGGCCGGGCGTTCGAGAAGGAGCGTCCGAAGGACATGTGATGACTCCGGGGCTGGACTCCGCTTCGTCCACGTGAAAGCCGATCCGGCGATTCGACAGCGCAAAGTTGTAGTATTTCCTCAGCAACCATCACGGATCAGCTCCAGGCATGACAAAGCATATATCGTCCTCTTTTGGAAGGTCAAACTAAGTAGTTTCGCTTTCACAACTAAGCACACAGCGTCTTCACGACATGGTTGCGGTGTCAACAATACTACAGTGAGAATAAAAGTTACGCCTTCTTTCTTTGCGTGAACATTTGAGCGGCGTAATGCAAATCTTCCCACAGAGCGACGTAGGTATGTGGGGGCGTGTTAGAACAAGCCGCTTTAGGTAGGCGTGGCTGACTCTTAAACTTTATAAAGAATATCTCTTTGGATTTGAGACTTTTGTCTTTGCAACTTTACAGATATTCTTTTTGTAACACTCCAAAGAGAAAGGAAAATCGAATTCGGCATCATATGACTCTTTAATTTATCGACTAAAATCCATATATATCTGATTTCAGCAACTTAAAAAATCTAATATTTAATAAATAACTGATATGGTATCAATATCTATTTATCTAAGTGAACGTGTGTACGTCTGTAGCATCATGTTTCACTCTAATTCCTTTTCCTAAATCACCATTTCTTCTTCATCTTAAGACACCTTACGTTTCTTATGTAAGTATGTACAGTGGCAAAAGTTTAGTCAGCCACCAATTGTGCAAGTTCTCCCACTAAAAAGATGAGAGAGGCCTGTAATTTTGATCATAGGTATACCTGAACTATGAGAGACAAAATGAGAAAAAGAAATCCAGAAAAACACATTGTAGGATTTTTAAAGAATTAATTGTTAATTCCTCTGTAAATAAGTATTTGGTCACCTACAAACAAGCAAGATTTCTGGCTCTCACAGACCTGTAACTTCTTCTTTAAGAGGCTCCTCTGTCCTCCACTCGTTACCTGTATTAATGGCATCTGTTTGAACTTGTTATCAGTATAAAAGACACCTGTCCACAACCTCAAAGAGTCACACTCCAAACTCCACCATTGCCAAGACCAAAGAGCTGTCAAAGGAAACCAGAAACAAAATTGTAGACCTGCACCATGCTGGGAAGACTGAATCTGCAATAGGTAATCAGCTTGGTGTGAAGAAATCAACTGTGGGAGCAATTATTAAAAATTGGAAGACATACAAGACCACTGATAATCTCTCTCGATCTGGGGCTCCACGCAAGATCCACCCCGTGGGGTCAAAATGATCACAAAACTGTGAGCAAAAATCCCAGAACCACACGGGGGGACCTAGTGAATGACCTTCAGAGAGCTGGGACCAAAGTAACAAAGTCTACCATCAGTAACACACACTGCGCGCCAGGGACTCAAATCCTGCAGTGCCAGACGTTTCCCCCTGCTTAAGCCAGTACATGTCCAAGCCCTTCTGAAGTTTGCTAGAGAGCATTTGGATGATCCAGAAGAGGTTTGGGAGAATGTCATATGGTCAGATGATACCAAAATAGAACTTTTTGGTAAAAAACTCAACTTGTCGTGTTTGGAGGAGAAAGAATGCTGAGTTGCATCCAAAAGACACCATACCTACTGTGAAGCATGGGGTGGAAACATCATGCTTTGGGGCTGTTTTTCTGCAAAGGGACCAGGACGATTGATCCGTGTAAAAGAAAGAATGAATGGGGGCATGTATCGTGAGATTTGGAGTGAAAACCTCCTTCCATCAGCAAGGGCATTGAAGAATGAAACGTGGCTGGGTCTTTCAGCATGACAATGATCCCAAACAAACCGCCCGGGCAACGAAGGAGTGGCTTCGTAAGAAGCATTTCAAGGTCCTGGAGTGCCTAGCCAGTCTCCAGATCTCAACCTCATTGAAAATCTTTGGAGGGAGTTGAAAATTCTTGTTGCCCAGCGACAGCCCCAAAACATACTGCTCTATAGGAGTCTATGGAGGAATGGGCCAAAATACCAGCAAGAGTGTGTGAAAACCTTGTGAAGACTTACAGAAAAACGTTTGACCTCTGTCATTGCCAACAAAGGGTATATAACAAAGTATTGAGTTTAAATTTTGTTATTGACCAAATACTTCTTTTCCACTATAATTTGCAAATAAATTCTTTAAAATTCCTACAGTGTGATTTTCTGGATTTTTTTTTTTCTTATTTTGTCTCTCATAGTTTAGGTATACTTATGATGAAAATTACAGGCCTCTTTCTTCTTTTTAAGTGGGAGAACTTGCACATTGGTGGCTGACTAAATACTTTTTTTCCCCACTGTATATTACCATATTTTGCAATGCTTTGTTTACATCTTCTACTTTTTTTGAGTGCCTTTTTTTTTTTTTTTTGCCTTCTTAATTCTTCTCATCTGGCTAGGATTGATGCAATCTTTAAGGCCCTCTTTTGGATTAACTCTCGCTCCTCTCCTCTCTCCTCCCTCCTCCCTGCCTCTCCCCTTCTCCTCGCTCCACCTCCTCCCGTCTCTCTCCCTCCTCATCCGCCATCTCTGTGTTTCTTCGTGGATGAAGAAGGAGAATGCATTTAGATGATTGCCTCTGGACCAACCTGTGCAAATGGACATCAAAGCGCTTTTCATCCACTCTGTGTTCTACATTCATGACACACGCAGAACCCACAACACATCTGAGTGCAGACAAACATGCTGCTTTTAGCGCCTTTGTATAAACTGCTCACACATGCAGACATACATGTGCTGTCACATCAAACATTGTCCTTTTAATATACATTGGCCCAATCTTTAAGGGGAAATGGCATTATCCCCGGCTCCTTCCTTCCCACTTCTTTTCTTTTCTCTTTCTTTCCCCTTCATAGACGTAAAGAGATTCACAAGAGGTCACCCACACATGCTCGCTCTCTGTCTGGAGGATCTGTCCACTTCCTCTCTCGTCCTCCCACTCAATCCCTCCATCCTCCTCCTCTCTGCTGCTGAATGCAGATGGCTCTCATTCATTTATCCCTCCCTCCCTGTTCCCCTATCTCTTTTCCCACATCTTGCTGTCAATCTTGAGTGGCAACAAATGAATGGATGAATCAAGTGAGTCACTTAGCATGTTAGCAAACTGATTCTGCACACTAATGTGCCTTTAAACTCGAGACTCAGATAAAGCCATGTAAGAGCCACATGTTGTGCAGCCTGAAGCAAAACAACAGAAATAGAGCAGACATGAATTGCTTTAGTTCCCTGTACCTTTGAGCTTTCATTCTGCCATGTGAAGCATCGTGTCAAATGAGACCGAACAACCTAAAATCCTCAGTTATGAGAACAAACCTCATATGACTCTCAGTCTGTTCCCTCTCATTTTGCTTTCAGGCACAGATTTTCTTTCAAACCTTTTTTGGCACAAATGGGTTACAAACCATAGCATTTATTTTCTGCACTGATTAGTGTAAAACTTTAGTATACACTACCATTCAAATGTTTTAGGTAAGTAGGTTATAAAAAATAATATAAAATGAACATAAATTAATACTATATACATATAAATTAATACATTTATTCAAGGTTGAATTACAATCACAATGTTACAAGACTTTTCAAATAAAGTTTGAGTTTCCTCAAAAATATTAAGCAGCACAAATGTTTGCACAAACATGGATAATAAGAAAAGCTTCTTGAGTCACACCAGCAGAATTAGCAGGATTTCTGAAGGATCATGTGACACTTAAGACTGGCGTAATGATTCTGAAAATGTAGCTTTACCAGCATAGGAATAAATTACATTTAAAAATAAGCAGACAACTGCTAAATTGCTGCTGCTGTTGGTTATTGCTGTAGTTGTAGATTATTGCTGCTGCTGGTGCTGCAAAGCAAGTAGAGGAACTTGCTACTGCCAATACATAGGCCGATACGGTGCTGCAGTATTTTGTCATACTGCTGCTGTACAAATAGCATATACAGTATAATAAACCGTAGCAGATCTATACAGGTGGAGCTGGGGAAGGTGGAGGTTTTCAGAGGATCTCTGCACCATGCATAACCAAGACCTTATAAATGTAAAGAGCGCTTTTGCTGCGTATGCAACATGAACAAATCAGCTGGTGCCAAGTAGTTTAACGCTGTGAATATCATCACTTTGCGTTAGGGACCCATCAGCTTGCGCCATCTAGAGTTTCATGACAGAACTTGACATTTAAAAATCTTACCGACCCCACACCTTTGAACAGTAGAGTACCATCATTAGGGGAAGAACTGACACATATGTAGTTAACGCACTGATTTTGTGTAGAAAACATCCTAAAATAAACATCACACAATGAGACAGAATAATTCAGTCCAGTGGTTTGTTCTGAATATTTTACTATGGTGTGTGCAGCTAAAACGGCATGTCCTTGATGGATTTTATGATAGGCTGTTCAGACTCATCAGACCTTTTTTGTCCAGATTATACCTGGGCGACAGCTGTACTGTGAGATCTCCGTGGCCAACTCATACGCTGTGTGCCCTGTCTGCGCATCATATCCTGTGGTGCTGTTCTTCTCTGTTAGTGTGTGTCACACTCTACTAGCTCAGCATCTTCTCTGCCTTCTGCCTGACAACAAAGACTCACACACACTGCTGAACAGTGTATTGATGAGTTGCTTCCATCTGGACCTTGTGCACATCAACCTTCATAAAGGTCAGAGGAGGGAAGCACAGTGATCTCTAGACAATATTTACACATCTTAAAAGTTAACAGGAAGAAGTTTGTGAATTTTTAATATGACACTTATGCTCAGAGGAAGAAAAAAATCACAATGTAATGAAAGGAGACTTTTGATTAAGTATCTTGCTTCCCAGCAACATTTTTTATTAATTTGTTTGCTTGCTTTCTTTTTTAATAAAAAAAAAATAAAATGAACTCAAACATTAAGTTACATCTTGTAATTTGGTCTTTGGAGTGTTTGCGTTTTAATGCTTTCCACATTATTTATATTGCTCTATATTTTTAATGTACTGTATTACATTGTCTCATTTCTGTCTATTTTTATTTCTCCCAAGAAATATTAGAAGAACATCTAGAAAACACTTGATACTTAACTGAAACATCACTGAGAACTCCATAAAGTCACATGAGCTATAAAAAGAGCAATATCTTTGCAATTCAGTGTCTGTTAAATGGAAAAACATTTCTCTCTCTAAATATATCTCTAACTGACCCCATCACCAGAGAACAGCATCAGTGATTCATTTCCCTTTAATTGTGTGTGTGTGTGTGTGTGTGTGTGCGCATGTGTGTTTGTTTGTGCTGATGGCAGCCCACTATTTACCACCTACAATATGTTGCTTAGCCACACCTGAATTAGCTTGTGTGTGTGTGTGTGTGTGTTTGACACGTATGCATTGTGTGCTCTGAGTTTGTGTGTTTGGAGAAAAAATTATCAGCCAAACAATAAACAAATGACAGGCTTGTTGCCTTGGAAACGGGGAGAGCATGCTAGTAGATTCAGGAGAATCAGAAAAGATGCAGAGAGAGGGATGAAGGGAGAGACACGGCCTGCAGACAAAGTCTTTTTTTTGTGTGAGGGAAGAGAAAAAGCAAGAGATCAAAAGTTCAGCTGATTAAACAATGTTTGCAAATATGTCACAAGCAAATTTTAAAGGAATAGGTCAACCATTTTTGCATCAACCATCCCTAAGAATTCCAGACTTAAATTTGCGATAAAACAGAAGTAGCAACAGATATTTCTTCCATATTTTGATGTATGTCCCAGTGTAACAGGTTATAGCAAAATAAAAAATGTTGGGTCGGCTCTTGATTCTATCCATTGGTTGTTGATTGGATTTTGAAATGTGGCTACAACATTTAAGAAAAGAAGGCAAATTAATGTGAGCTTGCAGGGGTGGATTTAAGAGGACTAAATGATTGGAGAAGTTCAGCATACGTCACCAGAGAGAACCCTGTTATATCTTCAGAGGGACATGTTGATCGAACATTACAAGGTCAATAAAAAAAAATTATACTAACAAAAAAAATTGGGACCATGGGTGTACAGTGGTGCAAAAAAGTATTTAGTCAGCCACCAATTGTTGTTACTAGTTCTCCCACTTAAAAAGATGAGAGAAAATTTTCATCATAGGTATACCTCAACAATGAGAGACAAAATGAGAAAAAAAATCAGAAAATCACATTGTAGGATTTTAAAGAATTAATTGGTAAATTCCTCTGTAAAATAAGTATTTGGTCACCTACAAACAAGCAAGATTTCTGGCTCTCACAGACCCGTAACTCCTTCTTTAAGAGGCTCCTCTGTCCTCCACTCGTTACCTGTATATATATATGGCATGGGGTTGAAAACCTGTTATCAGTATAAAGAAACTCTGGCTCCACAACTTCAAACAGTCACACTCCAAACTCCTCCATGGCCAAGACCAAAGAGCTGTCATAGGACACCAGAAACAAAATTGTAGACCTGTACCAGGCTGGGAAGACTGAATCTGCATTAGGTAAGCAGCTTGGTGTGAAGAAATGAACTTTTATTAGAAAATGGAAGACATACAAGGCCACTGATAATCTCCCTCGATCTGGGGCTCCACGCAAGATCTCACCCCGTGGGGTCAAAAATGATCACAAGAACTGTGAGCAAAAAATCCCAGAACCACACGGGGGGAACCTAGTGAATGACCTGCAGAGAGCTGGACCAAAGTAACAAAGGCTACCATCAGTAACACAATGCGCCGCCAGGGACTCAAATCCTGCAATTCCAGACGTGTCCCCCTGCTTAAGCCAACATGTCCAGGCCCGTCTGAAGTTTGATAGAGAGCATTTGGATGATCCAGAAGATGATTGGGAGAATATCATATGGTCAGATGAAACCAAAATAGAACTTTTGGTAAAAACTCAACTTGTCGTGTTTGGAAGAGAAAGAATGCTGAGTTGCATCCAAGAACACCATACCTACTGTGAAGCAGGGGGGTGGAAACATCATGCTTTGGGGATGTTTTTCTGCAAAGGGACCAGGACGAATGATCCGTGTAAACGAAAGAATGAATGGGGCCATGTATCGTGAGATTGTGAGTGAAAACCTCCTTCCATCAGCAAGGGCATTCAAGATGAAACGTGGCTGGGTCTTTCAGCTTGACAATGATCCCAAACACACCGCCCGGGCAACGAAGGAGTGGCTTGGTAAGAAGCATTTCAAGCGTCCTGGAGTGGCCTAGCCAGTCTCAGATCTCAACCCCATAGAAAATCTTTGGAGGGAGTTGAAAATCCATGTTGCCCAGCGACAGCCCCAAAACGTTACTGCTCTAGAGGAGATCTGCATGGAGGAATGGGCCAAAATACCAGCAACAGTGTGTGAAAACCTCGTGAAGACTTACAGAAAACGTTTGACCTCTGTCATTGCCAACAAAGGGTATATAACAAAGTATTGAGATGAAATTTTGTTATTGACCAAATACTTATTTTCCACCATAATTTGCAATAAATTCTTTAAAAATCCTACAAAGTGATTTTCTGGATTTTTTTTTTCTCTTTTTGTCTCTCATAGTTGAGGTATACCTATGATGAAAATTACAGGCCTCTCTCATCTTTTTAAGTGGGAGAACTTGCACAATTGGTGGCTGACTAAATACTTCTTTTCCCCACTGTATATGGATACATGGATGTTCACAATAATATCAATAACTTATATGCATTTAGAAAATAGATTTTTATTTCATACCAACTTTAAGATAATTGAAGATGGAGAAGATGAAAAGAAACAACGAAAGAATAAGAAGAAAGAAGGGGAGCTAAGGAGAATAGAGGAGGAAAGAAGGATGGGAGGGTGAAGGAGGCTGTTGGGTCTCTCGCAGGCTGGCATGAACTGCTTCCTCTCTCATCATTCATCCTGGACTTGGAGTGAGTGGGGGGGTGGTGCTCTGATTTTGCTTAGATTGTGAGAACCAAAAGTCCCCACAAGGATATTAAAACCTGAAATTACCTACATTGTGGGAACCACAACAAAACAGCTTAATACACATATTAAATAACATAATTGTATTGAAAATGTCTGTGAGGGTATGGTTTAGGGTTAGAAGACAAAAATCATTAACTCAGTATGAAAACAATATAAGCCAATAGAAAGTCCCTATTATAACAGAGATGTGTTTGTGTTTTATTTGTGTAGGTATTGGTCTGTGTGACTGTGCAGTAGTAGGAGAGATGTTTAAACTCCGGAAATGAGTGTACAATGGGGGCTAGAGACAAAAATGAAATTGACTGTGAGCTATTAATAGGGCCTTTATCAGTAGAAATGAGGAGAGAGAGAAAAAAGAGGAGAATGTGGGAGGCCTACAGCACAATGAGAAACAATTTTATTATTCTAATCTGATAAAGAATCTCTCTACTGAGAAATGATTCCTTTTCCCTCAATTTCTGATTCAATCTCTCATTCTCTGATCTTCCCATCTCCCATAGCTCCAATTATAAAGATGCCTCCTCTGCGACGGTTGGGAAGGTTCGGGATCTGGCATCATTTCGGCGTCATTTCCGAATGGGATTTATGACGATGCCGGCGTCCCAGGACCTTTCGCCTCACTCTTGTGCGGCCGCCATGGCCCCACGCTCTCAATCCTGCCATGCTGTGGGCACCGGTGAGGGAGAGGAAATGGAGAATGGATATTATCCAGACTCAGACCCCCAAAACCAGTCAAATACCTCCCGCTGTCCTCCAGCCAAGCCTAAACGCCACCCCAATACTCGTCTCAGCTCCACACCCCAGCAGGAGCATCCTTCCCGGGGGGTTCACGCACCACCTGATACTCCGCCACCTCCACCTCCACCTCCCAATCACCCACCCAAACACCCAGAGAAGCAGAATGGTTAGTGAGCACAACTCTTGTGACATGGGAAGTCTTTGAGACATGCATAGTTCTAGTCTCATCAATCTTCTAGTCAATGTTAAAGTTAGGGATGTGAATCAATTTAAAAAAAATTATTCTTGACCTGGGACAATTCTTGTGTAGAGGCAGTTCTCATAAACTGGTGTATTTCTGATGCTTCGAATATAGATAAGGAGCCATCTGACTCACATGTAACATGACAGTTCAGTTGTGGGTACATCTGAAAAAGATGGTACAACTGATAGAACATGAAACGTATGAACAGTATGATGTTTTAAAAGATTTGTTGCCATGAAGCTTGAACTCAAACTTCAGTGTCTAGTTCTTAAGTATAAGCACTTATGATTCATGACTCATAAACCATCCATTTTTCTCTGACAGTATGTTTGTTAGTCATTCATATATTTTAATTTGAATTATGTAATTGATTTAAACTGAAGATTATTCTGAAGGATGATTACAATACTTAATGAATATTATTTTCCAGCACAGGAAATTATTTTATTCATAAGATAACATCTAAGAAAGCAGCATCTATTGTTTTTTAGTATTATTTTGATACAATATGAAAAAGAAAAGGTGATTTAATAATTGCTTCGCACCAAATAATAAATTCAACATGGTTAAAGAAATATGTTGCAAACATTAACATCTCAGTATCTTAAATATTATATTTATACAGTATTTATTTAAAAACAGATTGTCTACATTGGTCACAGAAATTACCCCCCCCCCCAGCCTTTAATTAAATCTATTTGTTCTAAAGTCTATAACTTACATAAATAATAACCAGATTTGTGTTATGTGTGCTGAGTCATTTGCAAGCCATTTGCTTAATTTATTTCAGACTTATTTCCAACTGAATATTCAACAAGAAATAATGTTGGGTCAGTCTAGATTTTATCCATTGATTCAGTTGTGAGGGGGATGGAAGAGTTATAAAAAGTAAGAAACATGATGAAACATCAAATCATAGGGCCAGGAACTTTATTAATAAAGTAAAAAGAGTCAGTTTTGATTTAATGTAACCAGAAAGCTGTACACACCTGACTGTTGGTCTCTGTAAAACCTCCTCTCTCTTTGCCTTTGTTTCACTCTTTTTTCACCTTTTGTCTGCCTTTATTTGTTAAACAGCAATGAAGAAATCTGATTCAGGTGAAATGCCAGGACGAAAGGTTCCTCCCTTGAAGCCAAACGGAGTCCAAGGAAACAGCTCTCCTTTGACACCCCGCCCCTCGGGTCCCACCCCAGACACACACTCATCACTTCAAGAGCTCTGAACCCTCTCCCGAGGTGAGGGGGGAAGATGTAAGAGCAGTGACATAGAAATGGGTGGGCCAGGTTCTTTACCGAAGAGACTACAAGCGCCCTACTCCTCACCCGCTCACGCCGTCTGCCACAACACGATTCTGAATCAGACCATGGCGAGGCCATTTATGAAGAGATGAAGTACCACCTAACAGACGACGTGGCTTCGAGAAGGTCCACCGCCGCTTACCACTCAAACACGAGCGCATCAAGTCTTCTAAAGCGTACCACTCCTCCATCTTATCCTCCTCATCCTCTGCCTCCTCCTCACTCCCACGCCCCTCGTCCTCATCTCCAGCTTGTTCCTCCTCCAAGCCTAAAGCAGCTGTCTCCATCTCTCACTCCTCTCCTCTGCCTTCATCCTGCTCTTCTGCATCCTCCACTCCTGTACCTCAAGCCCTCTCCTCCTCACCACACCCTCCCCGTGCTCCCACACCCTTCCTGCTGCCAGGTTCCAAGCCTGAACATGAGCCCAGCTCCAGTAAGATCCCGGCACCCTTCCCCAACTTGCTCCAGCACAAGCCTCCGCTCCTGGCATTTCCCCAGCCGGCTGCTGCCTCCAGTGGGGTAGGGCCTCAACACAAGACCAGCTCGGCTAAGATCAGTGTGCAGTCGGCCTCCAGTCTGCCAGCATCTACTAGCACCTACTCCAGCATGAGCTCCACCAGCACTTCCAAAGAGTCCTCTGGAGTTGAGAAAGAACGAGAGAAGGAGAGGAGGGAAGGACAGCTGGGGCCGGCACCAGGACTCAGAGCTCGCAGTCATTCCACTCCTCTTCCTCCATCCTCAAAGTCCACTTCTCCATATTCCCACCACCATCATCATTATCACCCTCACCACAGGCCTTCCCACTATCACCATTACCGCAAGCCTGAGAAAGAGACGTCGTCATCAAGCAAGGGGTCAGGACAGTCCTCCACCCAGACACAAACACAGCCTAAGGAGGGCAAGTCTGTCAGCTTCCTGCTCAAGTCTGAGAAATCTGAGAGGGAAAGGGACCGAGAGAGAGATCGTGAACGAGAGAGAGACCTGAGCATGCCATCATCCAGTCATTCTGATACCCTTGCCTCAAACACATACACACACACTTCTCAAACGGGCACCAGCACCACGCCAACCCTGAGTCAACCATCATCATCCACAGCAGCCACGCCACCTTCCACCTCTTCTTCTTCCACTCAGCGCCCTCCATCTCGCTCTCACATGCACCGGTCACACACCCCACACTTGTCTCATGGGCTTCCTACTTACAAACCTCCCCCCTCCGACAGCCCCCTGCTCTGGACCTATCCCTCGGTTGGCTTCCGCCGCCCACCCACCTACGATAGCCTGCGCGGGGGCTCACAGTTGCCATCCTTGCACGCAGACCCCACTAAAACTGGATCTGCAGCCCAGGCATTGCAGGCCAAGGCCGGGTTCATTCCCTGGGAGAGTGCAGCTGCCTTAGGGCTCACCGAAGAACAGGCTTACTGGCCCATGCACCGAAAATTATCATTCAGTTATGGGAGCCGAGACACTGAGAGTGAGTAATGGTTGTATGGATGGTGGAATAAGTATGAGGGATGATTATTGAGGGAATTTTCTTTCTATGGTACTATCGTAGATGTTTAATTGTGTTTTTCTCTCTAATGCTCTGTAGAGGAAGATGGAGGTGCATGGAATGGCAGTGCAGATGCTCTATTGAGGAGAGAGAGGGATGACCTAGGAGCCATGCGGGGTGGTGGACACTCTGGAATACCTGTGCGGGCAACAGGGAGACACAGCGAGAGCTTGGCTGGGGTGGATGGACCACCAGGGTTAAGAGGACTGATACGAGCGGGACTGCCCTTACCCTGCCAAACCTTCCCAGCGTGCCGCAATGGAGGTGAGATCCAATTTAAATGACATTAGCACAGGCTTTCTGCCATAACTTCAATAGTTGAAACTCTAGATATAGATCAAGTGTGTTTAGGTACATTTGTACACTTACAGTTCATAAACAACTGATTGAAAAGGTCATTTGTTTATGAGCTGTAAGTTGATGATTACTCATGCTGTTGGGATCAGTGTGCATTGATTTGTTTGGAAAGCATCAAATGTTATAACAGAATGATCAAATAGCTATAATGTCTTTTAAAATATGAGAAAAACCCAACATTTAAACCTACTAAAACCATGGTGAAAAAAAAAAAAAAAAATCACAAAGACCATGCAACACAGTTAGTTTAGCAACACACAATTTTAGCTTGAAATAGCTAAACATACTGTATGTTATCCTAGCCAACTAGCTGCAGTACCTGTCACAGTTATGAACCATACATTTCTGGACATTTCAGAACCTTATAATTGTATGCCATGATGCAGTAAGGAGTAAATTCACTAAACACTTGAGCCTCTGTATTGCAGTGCACGTCATGCGTTTTATTCACATACCACCCGCAAGTCCAACTTAACTAGCACTTTATGCATTACGTTGTGCAATGCACATTTAAATAACGTCAATGTCATTTTTTACAATGCAAACACACCTGCTTTCAATGCAAATGAGGCTCATTATAGAATGCAATGCATTCACAGATGTCAGCACTATTTGCCTGGCGCAATTAATGTTGCGCTATTAGTGGAAAAGTAGGATGGAAAGCAGACTGAATTTCATTAATATCTGTAGAAACAGTTTGTATGCTACTTCAATTCATCAAGACAGCACTAATCCATCAAATGATGATCGAATGAAGGTGAAAATTGTTATAAATCCAGATGGAACTTTTTGCTGAGCCCCGTTTCTGCATTTTAAAGATTGATTTAGGTGGCTGGATTGCAAAGGTGGCATGCAGTACCTGCATGCAGGTCATCACTCTATTATCTTATTTTCAAAATTCCTTTAAATTAACGATGCTATCAGCAGGCACAATTCCCTTTTTGTGATGTCCTCCTCAGAGAGTTGTCATATACATTTTAACCATATTATTTCTGGTTTCTGTTCTGCAAGATAGAAATAGGAACTTGTTTGTTTTCACAAGTAATTCCACCATTATTTTAGATTTTACTAAAAATTTGATTTTTCTGTGATTATTTTTCCAAAACAATAACTTGGCTGTGTGTTTGTGATCTTTTACAGAGTTGAGTCGCCTTGGCAGGTCTTCCTCCACATCGGGAGTGAGACAAGTGGGTGGTGACGTTCAAAGGCAGAGCAGCCTGCCGGCCAGAGAAGCACTCAACCAGGTAACACATGCCTGCACTATTAAAGCTGTCACTAAATTCCCATAAACACACACTCAGAGAGTTATTATACACCTGCAGTGTTATTGTTTCCTCAGCCCTGTTTAAACACAAACTCATCCGGGTACAACCGAGATCACATTAGGAATTGAGCTTATGAAATTACCTTGGACCTGCAGCCCTTTTACCGTGGAACACCAAAGAAGGTATTTTGAAGAATGTTTTAACTGGTTTTGTTTAAACAATGAAAGTTTGATTTTCATGGTAGGGACAAAATCCACTGAGACATTTTTCAAAATCTCTTCTTTTGTGTTCCACAGAAGAAATAAAGTCATATGGGTTTGGAAGCACATGAGAATAAGTAAATGAAGAAAGAAATTCCAGATTTTTGGGGGGGTCAATCATTCCTTTAAAGGGTTAGTTCACCCAAAAAAAAATCTGTCATTAATTACTCACCCTCAAGTCATCCTAGGTGTATATGACTTTCTTGTAGAACCATGGATCCTGTTGCAATGACCTTTAATTCACCTCGTACACCAGCCTGACACTCTGAGAAAACCCCAGACAAGAGTGCATTAGAATATTGTGCTTTTCAGTTCAAAGTATTCAGGGAATACTTTGAAATCGCACAGGCTTGTTCAGCCTCAGTCGGTGTTGATACTGCAGTAATTAATTAAATTCAGTTCAGCTGGTTAACATGCGTAAGTGTAATTGACACCAAGCTTGACAGTTACGGCAGGTGATCTGTAACTAATTTCATTCTGTTTTGTGCCCCTGTGGCTGCTGTTCCAGACAGTCATTAGGTAAATCGCGGAGCCCATTGAGTCACCAGCATCCCCACCCAAACACGTCTGTAGCTGCACTGCACTCCGCTGCAGGGTCAATGAGTGCAGAGAGAAAGGGGGATGAATACAGTGCGGGAGGGAGGCACAGAAATGCAGCAGAGAGAAAGGCAGATGGAAAGCGAGAGATAGAGGGAGAAAAATGCCGCACAGAATAGAAAAGAGAGGGAACAGATGCAGCGCATGGGCGGAGAAAACAGGTGCAGCAGTAAGAAAGAAGTGTGTTTTTTGTCAGTCTGTGGCAGGCAGACAAACAGTCTACATGAATGATCAAACTCAAACCTAGTGGCGCTGCCGGTGTCTCTCTGTGTCAGTCGGTGACAGGCTTTGATTCTGCCATCTGACTGTTTCCGTCAGCAGTTTGTTAGAGAGCCATTTTGGGAGTTTAGTTTGTTGAATGTGAGAAAAGTAACAAGGAGAATCCAGAGAGACTGCAAACATGTGAAGCGCTCATGTTTTGCATGTTAAAAGACAGGGATGTTCCAGTTCCTATAGCTCTAGTGGCGTGTGGGTTGTGTTAAAGACAGACTGGCATGAAACTGGCAACACATAATCTTTCATTTTCAATCTTGTTGGATGTTAGTTGCTGGCAAGCCTCTGTTCTTTTCCCCTGGTGTGCTGTTGTCTCTTGGCAAAAGGTCACATCCTGACGCAGTCTGTGTGTGTGTGTGTGTGTGTGTGTGTGTGTGTGTGTGTGTGTGTGTAGCACAGAGATTGACTCTGTGAGCTGATATGAATCCCTCTCAGGAGCAGGGGGATGGGTTGGATCTGTGAGTTGGCGCTAGGCGCGATCTGATGGCGTTCTTTGATATAGCAAAGAGCACACACCCAGAGTCCAAAAAAACATTCTAAGTGGAAAATGTCTATTACAGATGGGTAACTTTGTTAGGGTTACGTAGATTTGTAGGAAACATAGGTGACAGAGCAGTTGCTAATGTAATGCAAGGAGTGTTTTATAACAATTTTAATCTTAAAAGCAAACTGTAACTTTTTTCCTCTAGGAATATCTGGGATACTCTAGATAAATTTATTTGTAAATTGTGTACGTTAAAATATAAAAGAGCATAAAAAAAATCTTTAGACTTTTCAAGACATTTCAAGACAAGTAAAAATATAATTTGGCTTGCATCTCATCCATCATCATTACATCATGAAAGTAATGGCAAAGTTAATTTGGGGAAAGGGAAATAATGAACAGTGGCTGTTTGGCAGAACACTATCGACTCTCCTTATTGATTTAATTTTCTGTTTTTAGGGGATGGGAGCCAGCAGAGTTCCCTACCAGTACTGCTGGCATCCCGTTCTTATATATCTATATATAATATATATATAAATATATATTATCTATATATATATATTATATATATATAATATATAATATATATATATATATATATACTATATATATATAATTATTAACCTGGAACCTTGGGCAAAAATTCTAAAGCCATCAGGAATGGAACATAAACTAACTTCATGTGGTATTTGATGATGGTCAAAATTAAAAAAGAGAATAATTGTTGTGATTACACTAATATATGTTTTCTTTAAAAAAATTATAATAAAATAAACAAAAAAGATTACCAAATGGAGTGGAATATGGAAAATGTTTATTAAATCAAAGAAAATATTAAATAATTGTAATATAAATGTTGCCCTGGGCCACTAACTGAAAAAAAAAAGTTTGAGTTTAAACACTAAAAATCACTAAAACATAAATAAAAATAAAATAAAGCTCAATAGAAATCTGTCTACAATAAATATTAAACTAATAAATAAATTCATAAAAATATCATAAGGCACATAAACAAAAATATTAAAACTTTCAAAAAAAAATTTAAATTAAAATGAAAACTGAAAATATAAAAATAAAAAAGAATAAAAATCTTTAATAAAAAAAGTTATTTGTGACCCTGGACCACAAAAACAGTCATAAGGGTACATTTTTGAAATTGAGATTTATACATCATCTGAAAGCTGAATAATACTGAGAAAATTGCCTTTAAAGTTGTCCAGATGAAGTTCTTAGCAATGCATATTACTAATCAAAAATTAAGTTTTGATATATTTACGGTAGGAAATTTACAAAATATCTTCATGGAACATGATCTTTACTTAATATCCTAATGATTTTGGCATAAAAGAAATGTCGATAATTTTGACCCATACAATGTTTTTTTGGCTATTGCTAAAAATATATCCAAGCGAATTAAGACTGGTTTTGGTCACATATTATAATTGAATATAAAAAATACTAAAATAGCACTGATGGCCCTCAATGCATCTCTTACTTGCAGCCAGATAGTGTAGTTACTGCATCTACCAGCAGAGGCTAATTACCATGCAAACCAGCCAAACTTTTATACCTTGTTCCAAAGCAAACAATCACATGGCTAACTACTGCATTTCATCTGCTCTGTACTATCCAAACTCTAAAATCATTTCTACAATTTTTCTCTCTCTATCTCTGTGTGTAGTTCCACGCTCTCTCGCAGGCTCAGACTCATTCTCAAGCTCCCTGCAGTCCGTCTTTGAGCCGACAGCAGCTGTACCAGCAGCAAGTCCAGCTCCAGTTCCAACAGCTGGCTCAGCTCGCCGCGCAGGCCCAGGCTCCCCTCAGCACGGCCTTGGCCCAGCGTGACGGCAAGCTCCTGGAGGTGATCGAGAGAAAGCGCTGCCTGTGTAAGGAGATTAAGGCTCATCGTCGGCCGGATAAGAGCTTATGTAAGCAGGACAGTATGCCTATTTTACCTAGCTGGAGGAAAACGCCGGAGCCCCGCAAGACTGGAACACCGCCCTGCCAGAGGCCACAGGCTGTGGTGTGGGACACGGCCATCTGACCGAGGCAGAGAGCAGCAAACAGTGTGTATGGAATATGAAAGGCATGACTGAGAGAGACAGATGGAGTAACAATCTTTTCTTTTTTTCTCTCTTTTGCGTGTGAAAAGACAAAATGAAAATTTATGGTAAATGAGAGAAGTGGCCTTTGAGTGAAGAGATTAAAATAAGACTGGAAAGACAAAGCGAGAGCATTTTGCTCAGAGAATAGCATGATTTAGAATAAATCTCTCTGTAGAAGCAGGAGAAAATGTGTTGCACACAATGTTTATGTGCCATACAGATGCAGCAGATGAAACACACACATACACCCTGGAGAGCCACCCGAGTCTGAACTCTCTCTGACCTGCTGCGAATATAACCTGTGCTGCTGAGTTTACAACCTTTTTGAAACAAACTGGAAACCTTTGGAGCAACGTGACATTCATACTCTGAATATAAACCATTAGTGAGGAGAATAGACATTCTTTTTCCTCCAAGGAATGAAGAAATGATCAAAACTTGATGTATAAAGAATGAAGAGACGCTGAAAGATCATAGTGGAGCTTTTCATCATATCATAAACTGTCTGTGACTTTGGGCTTGTGTGTTTTTACTGACCAGATTTACTCCGTTATGCTGCTGTTTCCTGGGCACCCACTAGACTGATGGTTTTTTTTACATTCCAGAAGAGTGTCAGAATGTGTGTGTGTGCGTGCGTGCGTGCGTGCATGTGTGTGTGCGCGTGTGTGTGTGGTGTCATGGTGAACTTTGTAAGATGTATCTTTGCATTGGAGATGTGAGATTGGAAGCAAAACAGAGATGAGAGGAAATCCAGACAATATGGTGAGGAGTACAGGGGAACGAGTCAATAAAACACAAAATTCGACATGTAAAACGATGATGAAGCGCTGTGTGGTACTGTCGTAGTTTATAGAGGAGATTAATTTGAAGTCTAATTACTGCCTATTGATTGAGCGCCAATTTGCTGAGTGTCGTGACACGTGTGTCTGCCTATTTGGGGAGTAGAAGAAAAGCTGTTCAGCAAAACAGCAGAAGTTGACTTTTGTAGCAATATTTGTTAAATCAGGAGACTAATTGTTAGCCCAGTCCAATACAAAAACATGATGGAGAAAAAACACAGATCTGCATCGCATTATCATAAGGGCAAATCAATTGTGTAAAATTCACTTGATCAAAATAGTAAGATCACAGGATGAGCACGATAGGAAATAGAGTGAGGACCAAAGCACGGGCTGTGTTAACACGAGGTGTCATTGTGTTCACCTACAAACTGTCAGACCACCATATTTAAGCATCTGTTTACATTTTACATTTAACCTGTATCTGCTCATATCCGGAGCTAACGTCTAACTGTATTTTTCAGTCTTTTTGGCAGCACAGTCTCATGTGTCAATCAATTGGGGTTGAAATGTCGTTCAATAAGATATCATAACAAATATGCAAGCTCTTTGTCAGTCTTATCATACTACAGTCATATTAAGCAGTCCAGTTACCCTGTCCCTTGAAGAAAAATCAGTTTTGGAGCAAACTTCACCTCTTCACACTGTCCAACCCTCGTGCGCACATGCACATACAGAAACGCACACACTCTCGCAGTGCCCTGTTGGGAAAAATGAACACGTGGCACTCCTCAGACCGATGCTGGAACTTTCCGCACAAAAGAAAGCGAACCACATGACATCGAGATTAAACGAGAAGAAGAAGAAAAACAAGTGTTAAATCTGTAAAATAAACATGTACAACTGTATTGATTATGTAGCAATTATTTCCACTTTCATACTTGTAATCAATAAATATATTGTAGCATATAATGTATAAAAGTACAAGGTGTTTAATTGTTTTATAAAGAAATTTAGTAGTTTTATCTGTGGCTACCTGTCTACACTGTACCGAATGGACCACTGAAATGCGAGCCCTCTCTAATAAAGGCGCAGTCTCAGACACACACACACCAACCAACCAATGTTTTTTTCTGGCTAGTGTCATGCAAGTCCCTTTAAGCAACTTAAGTCTGATCACATTCATACCCTCACCAACATGAATATCACTTGGATATTTTTGGATATCTTCTGCTGCTATATTGAATTTCTACTACTGCTTACATATCCCTCACTGCTGTTGCTTTATTTTTCTTCTTCATTCTTTTGAGTGCTCTTAGATTTTTTTTGAGATCATGTGATGGAGTTTTTAGGAGTGGAACCTTTTGTAACTGTTGGCAATTGAATGTTTCTCAGTTGTTATTGTTGTGGTTGTATTTAAAAGTTGCTGTTATTTTTCCGAATAGTTAGCACCACCAACCTGTACAGTTCTCACCCTGGCAACGTTGCAGTGATGTTGCCAAGGGTTTGACATGTTGTCACCATGACACCAGGGTTTCACTGCACCAACCGGGTGGCCATTTGAAATACAGTCTTTATCAAACAGTACGGGGGACCACAGTAGAGGAGGGCTGGTGCAATGCATGCTGGGAGTTCTTGACGGATTCCCTTAATCATTCAGTTCAAGGTTGGGCTGCGTCCCAGTCTATATAAATTGTGCCCAGTTTGTACTTCAGATATACTAAATAATCATCTAGTGGCAATTTATTAAGATGAAAAGGGTAACTTAAGTATTATTGGGTAAACTAGTTTACAGAAACTGTTGGCTTTGCGTGTCTACATAAACGGTGGCCATATTATGAGTGCCATAATATATTGGTATGGTAAGATACGGTGTACCTTGGAAATCACTGTAGTGCTATATTTGCATTGATATCGTCATGAAATAAATTTTATATGATGAAATGAATATCACGTGCGAATAACAGTGTGTGTGTGTGTGTGTGAGGGAGTGAAAGAATCTGTTGCAAATGCACATGGATTTAATGTCTTCTTGTCCTGCAGACTGCTTAACATACAGTCATCTGCTTTCACATTCTAATGTGGTAGTTTTATTCATTCCCTTTCTCTTCAAGCAAAAGTTCACCGAAAAATGAAAAATTGCTAAAAAATCTACTCACTCAGGCCATCCAAGATGTAGATGAATTTGTGTCTTCATCGGAACAGATTTAGAAAATTTAGGATTACATCACTTTTTCACCAATGGATCCTTTGCAGTAAATGGGTGCCGTCAGAATGAGAGTCCAAACAGCTGATAAAAACATCCCAATAATCCACAATTAACCCAAGTGTAATCCAATAATTCACAAGTTATCCACATTTTTGGGTAAACTATTCTTTTCATCCTGACCTTCTAGGCTTGTTGTTTCAGTATCCAGTTTCACTGTGGGCAGTTGTTTCTTGCTCATGTGTCAGCATCATGAACACAGGGTGCTGTAAAAACTGTCTGTTGACTGATTTGTTATTCACTGATGTCCTGTGTCATAGATGCAGCTCCTGTACAAATTCTCTCTTTCTGCAGGTCCTTTGTATAGGCTAGTGTTGGCTCTGACCTGCATCGGACTTGAACATCATTACAGATGTTATTTGACTATTGTGATGTGACAGATTTATCAAGTACTGCCAGTCACTGAAACATCTACAGATTATTCGAGTGCTGAGTGGAAGTTTAAGAAGTTAGGCTCTTTAACAGCTGGACTTCTGAAGTGCTGAATTTATGCTTAATTGTTTGCTGTCCAGAGCATCAGAAATATAAAGTATATGGTTATTTAGATAAAAAGATTGCTTGGGCTCTTGTCAGTGGTTTTATTTTATTGTTTTCCTTAATAAGCTTAATTCTGCACTGTCAAATCAGAATGTTTGTAGAACTTTTTAAAAAAGTAGAATTTTCTTAATGTTTTAAAAATTAAATTAATAGTTAAATACTGAGCATAATTAAATCAATTAAATCGAATTATTTAAAGTGACTGAACATAAAATGTCAAGTTGCCGTTAATGTGCTATCATTTAAAAAATGTAATCTATATTAAGTGATTCCTGACATCATAACACAAGTTATGAAAGTAATCAATAACATTGACAATATAGCCATATTAACTATTAATGCCCCCGTGCTTGCAGGGAAGATAGCAAATACCATTTAAATAAATTCATTTTAATTTAGAGCTGTTTGAACTAAAATATTGCATTCATTCAGCAGGCAGAGCTTGTTCCACTGCAGTATCGTCACATTAGTGCTGCACCGCTCTCTCTCTCTCTCTCTCTCTCTCTCTCTCTCTCTCTCTCTCTCTCTCTCTCTCTTATCTCTCGCTCTCTCTCTCTCTCTCTATCTCTCTCTCTCTTTGCGGAATGCGCACTGCAATTGTGGGTGGGCAGAACGCCGGGCGTTACAGAGAGAGCGAGGTCTGCTCTCATTCAGTCCTTGCTTAAGTCCTCAGGTTTCGGCAGAGTGCCTTGAGAATCGCTTTTACCCAGTTTTTTCATTATTATTTAAAAAAGCTTTCTATTGAGACCTTAAAGATCGTTTTAACCCTTTCTCCACACCATTCAAGGGTTGAATAGCTGTTTATTACTCTCAAAGAGAGTGTTAGTCCCGAGGCGTTGACTCTGTGAGTGCACATTTATTTCGTTCAGGAAAATGGCAAAGGATGATAAGAAGAACGCATGGAAGGAGTTCTTCTGGAACCCGAGGACTCGAGAGTTCTGCGGTAGGACCGCGAGCAGTTGGGGTAAGTCTTGCACACAATCGACAAGATTACACGCATGCACAAATGCTAATTAGTGTGTCGCAAAATTGTGCAGTTATAATAAGTAGTGAGGTGCAGTCGTTATCACAGCGAGTCTCACTCTATTAGTGCAGAGAAGTTCACTGAAGAGGCGGGTCGCTGTCCTAGGTGCTGAAACTCGTTAGTGCTTTTGCCACCGGGCTGTATGCGTCACATGCGTTTCCTTTTCTTCGCCGCGTGTTTACGAAGCTTTAAAACTTAATACATTAACCTTAGAATGTGTTTATCTTGAGCAAATTGCGAATTTTGAGGTCTACTGACAGATCCAGGTAATCAGGTTCTCACTGATTATTGTGTGGAGAAATGTGATGCGTCGAGTTACTGCTAAACGACACAATGCGCTTCAAGCAGAATGTCTGAATAGAGGCTTGCACACATCAGTATTCCCTGCACCACTTTCTGTAAAGAACAGCAATTATTTTAACTGCAAAAGAATGTAGAAGTGCTGCAGTAAATATATGTTTATACCTTATTATACGGTAAAAAAGTAGAATTGTATTTTTCTGTGAAATGTTAAAATGTTTTAAGAAGTACAATGAATGAATTCTTGTACTGATGTTATTTTAAAGATTAACAATGTGTTGTAAAATATAGTTGTAAAAATACTTATGTTTTTGTTAAAATAATGAATTGCTTTTTTTAATTATTGGGGAAAGGGGCATTCTAAAATTTCCTTGCTCAAAATAATTAAGTGTCATGTGTGTTACCCTGAGCTACCCCGACAGCTGCTAGAGGCCAATTTTGATCTGCTATAAGCCCCAGTGTGCCATCTGTGTATCGTTATCTGTCCATTTTATCACAGCAAACTTATTTTAATAGTCCAAATAGGTTGATATATTAACATATTATTGAATAACATCTAGGAACTGTCAAAAAAAACAAAATCCAATAAAGTCACCGAAATGCCATCACTTGTTGTTTGTAACAACATCAGTTGCCTTTCTTTTTATACAGTGCAGTGAACATTTTTACATTCTGCCATTTGGTTTAACCTGTTTAAACCCCAAAGAAATCTGCCTTTATAATTGTGAAAGATCTTTCTAACAGTAGAATTGAACAACAAAACACCTTTAGCCCAGTGCATAGTGTTACAAATTGTCTTTTGCAGTGACATTGAGATGATTTAATCTAGCTGAGGGCCATTTTGAGTGTGCGCGAGGGGGTTTGTGAATTAGTGTAAGATGTAATCCTTTACTAATAGGCTCATTGGTTGCCTTGGTGAGGCTATCATGTGGAAGATGTATCCTTTTCAATAGCCGTAGATTAATTGTGGAACTGAATGTGTCTTTTAATCAGGGTGTGATGGCATTAAAACTGCACTCAGCTGTCAATGCTATGGAATAGTTAGACAGAGAGAGAGAGTGTGCGATTGTGGGTGTGTATGTGTGTGAGAGAGAGAGAGAGAGAGAGAGAGAGAGAGAGAGAGAGTGAGTGAGTGAGAGAAAGAGAGAAGAGAGGGTGTGGGGTAGCGTCGGAGCTGCTTGAGTATTGCGGCAGCGCGAACACCGAGAGACGGAGTTATGGAGAGAGAGGAGATGACGAGAGAGGATGAAGAGAGAGAGAGAGAGCGAGATCTGAGAGATGAGAGGAGCGCGGAGAGAGATGGGGAGGACGGGAGTGATGAGGAGGGAGCAGGAGAGACGATGGAGAGAGAGAGAGCCAGAAGAGAGATGTGAGGAGCATGAGAGGAGAGAGAGAGAGAGAGAAATGCTAGATCACGGCCCTCAAGACTTCCATGTGCCAGCACATTTTGCTCTAGGGAGCTAAGTGTGTATCACCTCATTGAAAATGTGTGTGTGTGTGTGTGTGTGATGCTCTGAGGACTAGCTGCCTAGTTAAGCCAGCGTGCTCTCTAAGACTCCTTAATTAGTCTATTTTTGTCTGTGCCCAAACCAGAGTGAACCTGGGTATGCTTAGATTCTTTAACAAAGTACATCCTCATTACTGGAGCTTTATAGTGACCTATGGAGGACGGTGAAAGCTGCAGCTGCATTCATACAGCTGTGTCTCTTATCGAAACATATCCAGGGTTGCTTTCAGGACCCCTGGGCACAGAGGGGCTAATAATATCAGATAAAAGCACTTAAAGCTGATCTGACGTCAGCCCTCTGGAGAGTCATATAGAGACTGTTCAAATCTTGTTGTTAAACATCACTCTTGCACAGGCCAGAATTTAATCTCTAAACCACTCCTGAGACTTATAACTCATACTGCAGAAGATCTTAATACTCCGTTCAAAGAAATACAAGGCTTCCTGGAAATGGACCACCTAGAAAAATTCTGGACATTCTACAAACCAGATTCCAAAAAAGTTGGGACACTGTACAAATTGTGAATAAAAACAGAATGTAATGTGGAAGTTTCAAATTTCAATATTTTATTCAGAATACAACAGATGACATATCAAATGTTTAAACAGAAAATTTATAATTTTAAGGGAAAAAAATAAGTTGATTTTAAATTTCATAACTTCAACACATCTCAAAAAAGTTGGGACAAAGCCATGTTTACCACTGTGTGGCATCCCCTCTTCTTTTTGTAACAGTCTGCAAACGTCTGGGGACTGAGGAGACAAGTTGCTCAAGTTTAGGAATAGGAATGTTGTCCCATTCTTGTCTAATACAGGCTTCTAGTTGCTCAACTGTCTTAAGTCTTCTTTGTCGCATCTTCCTCTTTATGATGCACCAAATGTTTTCTATGAGTGAAAGATCTGGACTTCAGGCTGGCCATTTCAGTACCCGGATACTTCTACGCAGCCATGATGTTGTAATAGATGCAGTATGTGGTCTGGCATTGTCATGTGGGAAAATGCAAGGTCTTCCCTGAAAGAGAAGACGTCTGGATGGAAGCATATGTTGCTCTAGAACTTGGATATACCTTTCAGCATTGATGGTGCCTTTCCAGATGTGTAAGCTGCCATGCCACACGCACTCATGCAACCCAATACCATCAGAGATGCAGGCTTCTGAACTAAGCGCTGATAACAACTTGGGTTGTCCTTGTCCTCTTTAGTCCGGATGACATGGCGTACCAGTTTCCAAAAAGAACTTCAAATTTTGAATCGTCTGACCACAGAACAGTTTTCCAATTTGCCACAATCCATTTTAAATGAGCCTTAGCCCAGAAAAAACGCCTGCGCTTCTGGATCATGTATAGATATGGCTTCTTTTTTGACCTATAGAGTTTAGCCGGCAACGGCGAATGGCACGACAATGTTTTCTGGAAGTATTCCTAAACCCATGTTGTGATTTCCATTACAGTAACATTCCTGTATGTGATGCAGTGCCGTCTAAGGGCCCGGAGATCACGGGCATCCAGTATGGTTTTCCGGCCTTGACACAGAGATTGTTCCAGATTCTCTGAATATTTGGATGATATTATGCACTGTAGATAATGATCACTTCAAACTCTTTGCAATTTTTCTCTGAGAAACTCCTTTTTGATATTGCTCCACTATTTTTCGCCGAAGCATTGGGGGAATTGGTGATCCTCTGCCCATCTGGACTTCTGAGAGACACTGCCACTCTGAAAGGCTCTTTTATACAAAATCATGTTGCCAATTGACCTAATAAGTTGCAAAGTGGTCCTCCAGCTGTTCCTTATATGTACAGTTAACTTTTCCGGCCTCTTATTGCTAACTGTCCCAACTTTTTTGGAACGTGTAGCTCTCATGAAATCCAAAATGAACCAATATTTGGCATGACATTTCAAAATGTCTCACTTCAACATTTGATATGTTATCTATATCTATTGTGAATAAAATATAAGTTTAAGAGATTTGTAAATTATTCAATTCCTTTTTTACTCACAATTTGTCCAGTGTCCCAACTTTTTTGGAATTGGTGGTCGTTTCAGAAGATTCCCAAACTTTTTTTGTCAGAGCCTTTGACACATAACGTGTTTACATGAAGTACTCCATGAGCTTTTAAAGTCAATTTTCAATTAACAAATATTTGATGTCACTGTTTTCTGTGTTGGTGCATGACATGCAAGTAAACAATTAAATATTTAAATCTTAAGAAATGTAAAGATTCACTCAACTAATTACAGTTGAGTATGTTATTGTGATACGGATTTCACGATCCAATTTTCTAACGATTTTTTTACAAACTTGAGCTTTAAGAAAATATAATGTCTTTTATATTTCCCAAATGCTGCACTTTTTTGTGAAATTAAAATACTTCAAAATTAATAAAATATGTCAAATACCAAAACTAAATTAATTTTTAAAAAAATCCCAATTAAATAAGTAAATGATGCAAATAAAAGAAATCTATCGATTTTTATGATTTTTTCAGCAGCTCTCAAACCCTGCTTGGGACACTGGTTTTTAGCCTGGGCGATTATATGGATTTTAAGATCCTCTTGTTGTATTTAGTCACAGAATTCTTGTGCAAATGTATATGTCACATTTCTAAGATACAGCAGCATGCCTCATACATAAATATGTGGACATTAAATCGGGCTGAACTGAATGATTTAGTTAATTTTTACTTTACTTCCACTATGAATTATTCAAGGTACTAAACAATTGGCATTGTAAACACTGCAACAATATTACAGTAATATTAAAATGAAGTCTTCTGAAAGCATGGGTTTCAGTTAAGCCATGAATGACTGTGAGTAATAAGAAATAAGTATATAGTTATGGGCTGTGGCTATATTTATGTGCACCCAGTACAAAACAGGAAATTGATATTCAGAGATAACAGTGGACAGACTGCTCCCTTTGTCTACATCACAGGTATGAGTTCCTCTGAAGTGTTTGATAGTATGGTGGCTAGTATGATAGTTTGATGGATTTAGGACAGGATGTGTGGAGATCTAAAGTGATTGCCTGTGGAGTTCATGTCTGTATTAATGAATGTGAACATGCAAATAGCAGATCACAGTAGCACATTCTGCTCCTCTCTTTCAGGTTGCATTCAAATTAGAGGGTTGAAAGAGGGAGGGTGACATTCATCATGATGAAAGACAGATAAAGGAACAGAAGAGCACAGATAGAGTATCAGTCTCACCATGTGCAGTGTTCGCCACACACACACACACACACACACACACAATACCGAGGAGAGCTAGCACAGCTGATTAGGATGTACCACGTTTTAACCCCATAACCAAGTTCAGCAAATAATGTTTGATAATGCAGGTACTTGGTATTCTGAGAGAGACTGTGCTTATTTTGAAGCTGCCCTGCTGTGAAATTAAGTAGTGCTTAATGATTTGAACATTTGGGCTTTGCTGCACAAGTTAAGCAACATTCTTACCTTATATTTGCTCACTTTCTCTCTTACGCATGCATTGCATCCTTTTTCACTCTCTCCAGTCTCCAAGCATATTAGCACACACTCCTGTGTAATTCTAGTCTGTAGAGTAACCTCACATTGCACTGCTGTTATTGATCAGTGAAAGCCTGTCTCTGCGGGGAGCTCCAGGATGCAGCAGAGCAGGGGGCAGAGATCCGGTATCCCTCCTCCCTTCAGTCCGGGGCAACCTGATCGACTGTCACCAGGGGCCTCGCTGCATGAAGCTCAGGTGTCCTGTATCTTAATGAGCTCTCCTCAGGCATACACCTTCAGCACTCAGTTTTCTCTATGAAACAATAGCGACTGATCTGTTAAAAATAGCAATCCTAAATTATGTATCGTGTTGGGGAAGATACAGTTTTGAAGTGCATTCTTATTACAGGGGCAAATGGATGAGTTACTGAATCTTTGCTTTTTACCTGAGAGCATTCATGTAATTAACATGACATTTTAGGGAGTGTAAGTCCAGCAATGTCCTGCATGCTAGCCTATGATTTAAAGCAATTTTTTTCTAATATATAATATAAATTCTATATGTACACTAATGTTCGAAAGTTTGGAGTTAGTAAAATTCTTTTTAAAGAAATTAATACCTTTTTTATTTAGCAAGGATGCATTAAACTGATCAAAGGTGAAAATAAAGACATTAATATTACAAAATATTTCTATTTCAAATAAATACTGTTCTTTTGAACTTTATGTTCATCAAAGAATTGTGGTTATCATGCTTTCCACAAAAATCTTCAACAGCACAACATTAATGAGAGATGTTTCTTCAAATCAGCATATTAATTTATTTACAGTGTAATTTATTCCTGTGGTGGCAAAGCTGAATTTTCAGCAGCCATTATTCCAGTCTTCAGTGTCACATGGACCTTCAGAAATCGTTAGAAGTTGACATAGAAAACAGTCATTTTAAATGTAATAATATTTTACTCTATTACTATAAATATTACAATATTTTTACTGTATTCTGATCAAATTAATGCGCTCTTTTGAGCATAAAAGTCTTCTTTCAGAAGCATTTTGAATGCTAATCTTTCTTATTATTATAATAATTTTATAAATTCTTTTCTAATGTATATTTAATATGCATACTGTTTAAGTGTATTGTGAAAAGCTAAAAGGTGTTTAAAACGGTAAAAACCAGTTACAGCAGCTACAATATAAATTTGACCTGATACGGTCTACAGTATATTTACCGTTTAAAATCTTGACACTGAAAAACCAGCATGTCAACTGCCTAAGTAGAGTTTCTAGGTTTGTTTATCTTCTGTCTATCTGAGAAAATCTGAGGGAAAAAATATTGTGCTGGAAATTACCAATCAGTACATTAACATCATTAACGTTAGACTTTTCAGACTGGCTCTTCTATAACCATACTGTACCACATTATATATACCATATTACTGTACTGACATTATATAAATAAAAGCCTGCCATCATTCTGTCATTCTTCTAAGTATGCTAAATATCAACCTTTTATGCTAGTGCTGCAGTCTGTATAGAGATCTCTTTGTGTAGACATAATAATCTAGAGTGTAATGATTGGTTTAGTTGAGTAGTTGGGGGTGTCTGCATGAATGTCTGTAGGGACATAGGCTACTCTGGTGTTTCTAAACCATATATTCCCTCTAAATTCCCCTTTGACTTAATCTGCCCTCTTCTTCTCCTTCTGTCACCCTCCCTCCCCCTTTTTACCCCTCTTAACCCACATCTGCCCTGCAGTAATTCAATTTTGCCAAAGACCAGACATTTACCAGACAGGATTACCAGACTTCCTGTAAGGGACATTGGTGTGTAAAAGTATGAATGTGTGTAATGCAGAGCTGCAGTCAGTGTGTATGTATAAATGTATGAATGAGGAGAGAAGCTCTGGTGAGAATTTAAGAGGATTAGGCCTACTAGTCTTGTATCTTTTCACGGTTACATCAGCAGAAGATAGAGAAAGAGAGAGAGTGAAAGAGTGCAAAAGATATAGTCATAAATAGTTATATGGTCACAGTATTCTGCATGTCCTATTGCAAATGCTCCCAACACATGTGTTTTTATTAAAGTACATAAAGTGTAGCAGGAGCTACATTGAAGGAAATCATGTTTTGTTTTATAACACCTGAACAGTATGTTACAGACTCAAGTGCCATTTCAGAGTCATTGGGTCTAGATACACAAATGTATATCTCTAATTTAATTTATATCAAGAATAAAAGCATACTTTTGTGAACTAGACTTTTATTAATTTTTATCACTTAAACTGTGGTACATATGTGACCCTGGAACACAAAACCAGTCATAATCGATTTTGCATCATGTGAAAGCTGAATAAATAAGCTTTCCATTGATGTATGGTTTGTTAGGATAGGACAATATTTGGCCGAGACACAACTATTTGAAAATCTGGAATCTGAGAGTGCAAAAAAATCAAAATACTGAGAAAATCGCCTTTAAAGTTGTCCAAATGAAGTTCTTAGCAATGCATATTACTAATCAAAAATTAAGTTTATATATATTCACGGCAGGAAATTTACAAAATATCTTCATGGAACATGATCTTTACTTAATATCCTAATGATTAATATCCTTAACGATAATTTTGAGCCATACAATGTTTTTTGAGCTATTGCTAAAAATATATCCAAGCGACTTAAGACTGGTTTTGTGGTCCAGGGTCACATATATGTAAGGGCTTAATACAAATTTGCAGGGACTTGGCCACTTGGTGGCAAAAAATTGAGCTGTTGTACCATTAGTCCAGTCGACATTTTGTCCCATCTGTCATCTGAAATGCTTAATGTCATGAAAAATATGGGTTTATGGGGCTTAAATGCCATTAATTGCTGCATGCAACTGTATTAATTAATTTTAATTAATATGCATTGTAAATTGATTTGAAAAAGAATTATATAAAAAAAATGTATATTTCAATGCTAAGTATGAACAGAGTTCCAGTGACATAGTACAGAATGGAAAGTTTATATTGAGTTTGGATTTGAATGTGTGTGTGTGTCCTTGTAGGTCTGATCCTGTTGTTTTATCTGGCATTCTACATTTTCCTGGCTGGATTATTTGCTCTCACCATGTACGTAATGCTGCAGACACTCGATGACCACAGACCAACATACCAAGATAGACTTTCAACTCCAGGTAATACAGACTTGATCCTGTACATATGGAAACATTGTTCTCAAATTAAGCTAATTATAACAACTACACTCTAATGTTACCCCTTACAGACACCTTTTGACATTTATTAATTGTAATTTACTTATATTGCAGTGTTTGTGCTATTTATTATAATTTTTGATACTCACAAACATACTAAATGCAAAATGAATGTAAACACACACTCGCAGACCCTGTGTCTTCCCATTCTCTTATTTGTTGTTTTGCAGGGATGATGATCAGACCTAAAGGAGAGCAGCTGGAGATCGTTTACACCATGGAGTACACAGAGACATGGGAAAGATATGTCCAAGCCCTCAATAACTTCCTGTCGCGTAAATACCATGCAAACAACCATATTTACACAGAACCTGCTGCAGTCATTTTGCTATTGAAATTCTGCATGCCATTTAGCAAGACATTCACAGAAGGTCATGTCCTGTTGCTTCTTGTATGCAGCCTACAATGACTCAGTCCAAGCCCAGAAGAATTATGAGTGTAAACCGGATCAGTACTTCATCCAGGAGGACAGTGGCAGTTTGAAAAACTTCCCCAAGCGTTCCTGCCAGTTCAAACGCTCCATATTGGAGGATTGCTCTGGGAACACAGATCGTTACTATGGTTACGATGAGGGCAAGCCCTGCATCTTCATCAAGCTCAACCGTGTAAGGCGTGAAATAGAATATATGTGTGGAGCGAATGTTTGTGTCAGAAACATGTCCAATAATATAAAAAAAAAAACAATGGTCAAATTACAGTTGAACAGTTATTGGTCAAAAATATTGAACCGCTCAATCCTGCCGTTGACCAATCAGAATCAAGGATTCCTGAGAAACCCTGACAGAATTCTTTGGAACATCTAATTGATGCATTTTATTTTGCAAATAGTTTGATTTTAGGTCATTGAATCCCCACAGTCTTTAACAGTCAGTGAAGTCTTTGACCTGAAACCACAGAATCCAGATGGGACCCGCGGCCTGAATGTTCTAATTAAAAATTCATCAGCAGTTCCTTTAGCATTCTAATGAGACCCAACTTGACCTGTCTCTTCCCCTTTGTTTCCATCTTTGGGTCGCTTTCTTTTTCTCACCCTCTCATTTCAATCTCAAATCTTTCTTTCTCTGCGTTTATTCTTTTTTGCAGGTGATTGGTCTGTTGCCTGCTAGGGACGGGCAGCCTCCTTATGTCACATGTGGTGCTAAGGTAAGTGTCTCAGTCTTCCACACTCTCACTCTCCTTATCCTTCAGTCTTTTAGAAAGGGCTTGATTTCAGATTAAAGTTACAGAGCTAGTCAACAAGGTCCCCAGATTAAATTAGCCCGCGTACATCCGAAACTGTGGCGGCTCAGAGAAAAAATGCCAGGGACTGACTAACTGCTGCTGATTCACATGCAAAAATAAACAGAGAGAAATGAGAACCATTAAAGTAACAATTATGTATTTCAGGAATGATCTTTCAGTCATGCAAGGTTCAGTCTCAACTGTTTCGATATTCCATGAGAATGTCTGAGCTATTAGCGTCTCATTTATTTTAGCAGATATTAATTGGCCGTTTGTGAATCGGGTGTTAAAACTGTTATAAATAATATTTATATATCAAAATATTTCTATGTATCTTAATTTTATTTATGTTTTTTTTTTAGTAATTTAGTACTTGGACGTTTAGTCTTTTTGTTAGTTGTCAATGCAACCTTTCTCAGTTTTATTTAAGTTTTTCATCTAATATTGATCATTTCAGATTTATTTCAATTAACAAAACATATTAAAGTTTCAGTTAACAATACACTGTGCTGTTTGTATTCTAATACGTGTGAGGTAGTTACCCCAAAAAAGCAACTTTGGATCTATGTTGCATAGAACAGAAGCTTTTCTTGCTCTTTCCTAGAGATTTCTCAATAGTGTGTGCCCTCCGAATCCAGTATGTTTGTGTGGGTTCTGAAGGGTATCAAACCGCCATTCAAGCTCATGCAAAATACATTACTCAGTTCAAAATTCTAAATTCGCTTGCAATGTACAACACAATGTTTTAAACACACCACTCCCTGTCAATATATTTTGCTCTTTCTCATCATGAACCCATCATTCCTCCTCTGTTCTGTACTGTTGTCATATAATTGTTTTCAGTGTCGTTTCAGGTTTTGTTCAATCTGTATTGTTTTACACCATTGCTCATCATCTCGGTTTATGTTCCATGTGGTTGAATTGTATTGTTTTGTGTGTGTGTGTGTGTGTGTGTGTGTGTGTGTGTGTCTCATATGTTCTCCCCCTCCATTCTTCTTGTCAGAAATACAAAGTTGGCACTGATGAGTGGGTAAGAATAATAGGCAGAATGAAGAATAATCATTTTAACAGAGGCAGAAAATTCATAATGTGCATTACAGCTTTGACCTTCTGCAGTGAGAGAAAAATTGGAAAATGTATAAAAACTTACCTATTATTTTTAAAATTTATTAACTTTTAAAATCGACATGTTTTAGAAGGGTAAAATGATTATTCATACAGTCAGATCATATGCTAGATAATTCCAGCATAAGATCATCTCACAGAGTGAATGGTTTTTCTGTTTATTTTCTTTAATTCAATAATAGTAGTTTTGGTATTAGAACAGGTTGATACCCTCAGATTAAATGCTGAGATGAACTCATAAACTCTTCCTCCCTCTGTAGGCGGATGATTCAGATAAACTTGGTGAACTGGCGTACTTTCCCCCTAATGGCACCTTCAACCTTATGTACTACCCATACTACGGCAAGAAAGCCCAGGTACAACACACACATACTTAGAGAATATACTGTACATATGTAATCACACATACAATATAAGTCGGAGCGAAATGAAAATCGACCATTTTGCCCATCTGTTTTGTAAATGCATGTTATTGATCTTATTGTGATTATCTATGCATAATTGAAAGAAGAAGAAGAAAATAAATATATGTTTTTGTTTTTTTTTAATTATTAATAAAAATGTCATAAGTGGATCTTCTGCTGAAATGGCAGACTTCTCTCTGGTGACGTGTCGACTGCATTCAGATCTGCCTCCATCCAATCAACAACTGATGGATAGAACCCGTCCCCATCCTACTTTTTGTCTTTTCCAATAATCTGTTTCACTCAGATGTATGCCACAATATGGAAGAAAAGACCCTCTCATTTTACGTTTCATGCCGACTTTAAAGGTGCAATCAGTATTTTATGTTGTGCTCATATGATACTCGGCTGATACTGACACCTAATGGTGTGGATGTGGCATCACAGAAAAGGGAGAGAAAAAGTTGACCGTTACCATTGTAGAAATGTAGTAAACAAAGTCTCCAATAATGTAAAACAGCTTTTATTAGGCCACCTTTAATAAAACAGCCTTGTTCTTACAAAATCTTCCTACAGTATCTCACTCTTCTTCTGCTGCAGATGAACTACTCTCAGCCTTTAGTGGCCATTAAGTTCCTCAACATCACCATGAATGAGGACGTCAACGTGGAGTGCAGAATCAATGCTAACAACATTCCAGAGGGCAGTGAACGAGACAAGTTTGCGGGACGCATTTCCTTCAAACTGAGGATCAACTCCAGAGATTAAATAGGCGAAAGTGTGTTCCTTTCTTTTACACACAGACACAGACACACAAGGTTGCTCAAACAAAGATGTGCAGATTATGCGCAGAAGGCACAGGTAGAGACATAAGCCAGACACAGCAATCCTCAGCACAGACAGAGCATAGAGTAAATATCAATGTTTTTTTTTTCATTTGAGACTGTAGTGAGGTTGTAGAGAGTTAGCAAGGTTGTTTTTGTGTGTATTTATGTGTGTACATCAGTGTGTGTGTGTTAGCATGTATGAGTTGAGATACAGTATTTATTTTCTGAAATTTTAATTGCATGCTCAGCTATCAGAGCAATTCAGAGCAAATAATATATCATTAAAACAATATTAGGAAGAATATAAAAAAAAATCAGTATCTAATAACTATGCTGTTTTCTTCCCTCAGTATCATTAATTAATTTAAGTAGGTGTCTATGAATTAATGTGGCATGATCTCATGTGTGTTTGGAGCATCTCTTGACTGCTGGGAATGTATACTATAAATTTTTTTTTATTATTTAAAAAAATTTTTTTGCATGTGTGTATCAGTTCTGAAGAGTGGTATTGAAACCTTTTCTCTGTCTGATTTGTGGCTTTATAAGTGAAAAGGATATTTTATATACCAACATGTAGATAATGCTGTGCACGATGACGTCAGCTCTGCATTTCTCACCAACACACAAGAAAACTGATACATTCACATTACTGCATTCCTGTTGGTTTCGGAACAGTCTGTACTTTCATATGATGAAGTGTCACGTTTCATTTATCATGAGGCGTGTCTATTTAAGTTTGTTTATATGTAAAATAGGTCTTTGCAGTATTTTACTTTTCTTTTTGGCATGTGTAATCCAATTTGTCTCACATGGTGAGGGGATATGATGTTTTGTATTGATTTGCACCGGCTCAGAGGATGACAGCAGGCCTGGGTTCAGTTTAAATTCTGAAAACTAGATAGAAAAAGTGTGTTTGATATGTGTGTGTGTGTGTGTGTGTGTGGATTCCTACATGTGGTGTGGTTATTGATGGATTGTCTTTTATGTTAATCTTTGTGCACAATTATCTATATATTTGGGTTTTGTTGGAAGTGACTCTAAGCATAACCATAGAGAGAGATAGAGAGACTCTAAGAGCAGGAGCAGCAAGCTTATGTTTCTGCTGATAAGGAAGACAGAAGTGAATCCATCCCAGTCCTTACCCTGCATAAGTCAATAAAACAAACAAACAAACAAACAAAAACATGGTCACCCACCTCATTTCTCATTTTTCTAAATCTCTCTTAAAAAAAATCATTTCTCTCTCTTTTGTTTAACACCTAAACTCACTCTCTGAGCATATAGCCTACACCTCATGCTCCATTCTGAGAAGTGTCTTGTGGAGAGTTCATACAGTATATAAGAGTATACACTCAGTCATAGAACTGACAAGTGTACACTTCCTCTAATGCCCTAATCCTTTATTCTCACTACATAATCCTAAATGGGTATGGTGCCCTACTACATTTCCTCAAAAGTATCCATCCATCCATCCATATATCTATAAATTAAGTGTCATCTCATTTACTGAAAAATATTTAGTTGAGTGACAAAACGCTTCTTCACATTTGATCACTTTCAAATGTGCATCTGTATTGACCTCTTGTGTCTGTATATTGCATATTTTATGTTTGTGCATGGTGAGGTTGTTATCTGACCCGGCAGAGAAAGCTTCAAATCAACAGAATTAAATATTCATTCACCTCAGGCCCCAGATCACATATCATTAACTTGACCCTGTACACTAGTTCACTCTGGAGTGCACAAGAAGGCAAAGAGAAAAAAAAAAACATATCTATGATAAGTGCAGTTTTTGGGGCATTCAGGTTTTGAGAGAATGGTTTTGTAAACAGCGCCCCTAGTGTAACAGTTGTGCTGTGCCTCTCCCATGCCACCGACTGTTTCTGCTGGTGAACTAGTGCATTAGCATGTTTCCATATACATGAATCTTCTGAAAAGCAATATATTTATATTTTGGGTCCATTTGGTGCATAAAGAAAAGTTACATACTATATTTGTATTTTCCTTTAGATTGGCTGATCATGAAGAGTATTATTTATTAGTATATTTAAATTAATATATAGATGAGAATGGCTATATGTATTTTAAAATCACATATAATATAGAAAAAATCCTATATTCTCAATGAACCTATATTTCTATTTTTGTTGATCATTTATGAAAAAGCATGTAACCGCTGGAGAATGTATGAAGTATATTAAAGGGGACATAACACACAGTTTCTGCCAATCTCATGTTAATCTTGAGTACTATTTGTTTTTTCTGACTGGGGCCAAAAATCCTTCATATCTCTTTAGAGTCTTTAGTTTTGATCAGATTTATATAAGACAGATACAGCTTTACCATTCTCTCTGAAAACAGTCAAGCTCCTGGAGGCGTGCCGTGGGCGGAGCTAAAGAGTCACGAGCACGCAAAGCTTTTGCGTTGAGATCGTCTGCAAGCGGTGACATTGACATAAGTAAAACAGGAACAAAAACTTAGTTTATTGACTTAAATTTTATTTAATTTGTTTATAAAACATTCGTCACCGAAATGCCGGGAACAAACAAACAAATTCGCACAACTCCTTGCTGCCCTGGAGAAACAAACTGGGTTCTTTGGGAAGCTAAACATTGGTTAATTTTCACTCATAACCAAAAACACACTTCTTTAATGACACTGTTGATTTTGTGGTCTAAAAACAAAATGACAAATCCTTCTCAAGCAAGTCCTGTGCAGTGCTGCCGACGACTTCAGTAACCCCAATTTTGCTCTGGTTGATGTGCACGCTCTCACAGACTGTATAAAACGGCGCTTGTCCGGGAGAAGTGCCCATACAAGGAATTCCGCCCTTTATGACGTCATACAGGGTCATACTCGAAAAAAACTTTCCAAAACTGAAGGACTGTATTTGGCACAGAAATACTCGTTATATGTCCAATCTTGCTCAAAAATGACCAAAGAGTTTCTATATTTTTCCTATTTAAAACTTGACTTCTGTAGTTACATCGTGTACTAAGCCCGACGGAAAATGAAAAGTTGCGATTTTCTAGGCCGATATGGCTAGGAACTATACTCTCATTCCGGCGTAATAATCAAGGAACTTTGCTGCCGTACCATGGGTGCAGCAGATGCAATGATATTACGCAGCGCCGGAAAATAGTCCCCAGCTAGGTAACTTCCAATAAGCCTATTTTCAGTCGCTGCGCAATATCATTGCGCCTGCAGCCTGACCAGCTGAATAGATTCGAAAACGGTAAAACTCAACTGTTTAACTCTAGGGGAGTTGGAAAATGAGCCTATTTTCAAAAATAGTGGAGTGTTCCTTTAAGCTCTGCAGTGCTTATTATAAAATACAAGGAGGTCACAATAATTCAGGCCAAGAATTTAATAAATCATTGTCACTTTAATAGTCTGGATCTCTTTGTAGCCTTTAAAATGCCAAAATGTATCATATGTTTCATAAAACTACAGATTTAACATTGACAATACATGGAAAGCTTTAAATAAGTCTCCTGTGAGCATATTAACCAACAGAACTCGACAGCTTTTGAAAACAAGGTGACAAGTCATTTCCCTAATGTATATAAAGTGTATGAATAAGCATATACAGTAAATGCTGTGGTTTAGATGTGCTTGAACAGAGTGGGTTGTGAGAGCAAGCCCACACCTCAACAACATCACAGAACAAACTACAGTTCATTTGATATGGCTCAGTGCTTATATAGCACTGGACCTTGTGCAAACTGCTCAAATGTTTGATGAATAACGAGAGCCTGAAATTATATTGACTAGTTAAGTTTAATTATATAAACACGTTCATAATCTGATGTATTGAAATAACAAACTTAATAAAATTACCAAAAATGCACTGTCTCCTCTTCATCAGCATAATCTGCATTATCATTTCCAGAATTCAGTTCTCAAGGTAAAAATGGTTAGGTTTCTCCAGTTTCTCTAACGCTAAGGTGCCCTTTCAGGCACATGATTTCGACCCGAGCACCTGATTTGAGAACCTTGCTTTATTTGCATTAGTTTTAGTTTCCTGGAATAATATGCATATGTGACATAATGTGACATAACAATAACCATTTTGATGTCATATGTCATTTGAATGAATACAATACACCCACAAAAAAGTTGTCAGTGGGGTGGTACCCTAAGATACAAGATCTAAAAGCTATATCTTTGTATCTTTCTTACCCCAATTGCGTATGTTTGTGTAGTTTATGGTAGTAGCATTAAAAATAACTATTTAAAAATTATTATTAAGGTTTTAGACAATACATTTCAGTACATTTTCAAATTTACTGTTCAAAATTATTTCAAATTAGAATTTAGCCATACCCCTCTGTGCTCTTCATATAGAGCCACTTTTAGCCACCTTGAGTGGTTTCCGTAAAAGGAGTTCTGTAAACACATTGCTATCCAGTTTGTCATGCCAAAATGAATGTAGTTGTGCCTGTAAGAGAACATCCCCAGAACAATCATTAGGTATCAGTCACACCGTTATAAAACTGCTTTTGATAAACATATGGATTGTAAAAAAGTTCTTCCGTTGAACCAGGACTTCGGACTAGTCTGTCCCTTTTGCTGAGTCTGCATTGCTGCATCTTTCACAATCGACCAGTACTATTATGCTGCAAACCTACTGAAAACCGTAAATATCGTCACAAGAATCAATGCATGGCTTTCTCCAATACCAGGAAAAGAGACAACAAGCACCAATGGTATACAGCATATTTAGTTGTTTTAACAACAAAACTGTTATCTTTGATAGTGAGATGTTTGCTTTGCTTTTTCATTTTTTTCTTACTTGCCAACCTTTTTCACTAACAGTTTAACTCATGAAAGTGGTCACTAATTCTTTAAGAAAGTGAAACTTTGAGTACATCAGTAAAAATGAATAAATAAGCCTTGTATTTATCCAGCAGTGTCTTCATTATTTTCTCATAAGGGTTCAAAGCCTAGTCTTATAATTTAGTGCCTTGTTCTTTAGGCTGGTCCCACTCATATTTCCTGTGATTTTTCCTCCCTCTTTCTACACTCAGGGTAGATCCAGCATGCCGTGCTCTTGTAGAGCGACTTCATTTCTCTCATACACTTCTTCTATTGCTCTCACTACCCTGTTCAGCACCACAGCAGCTTCTGACTGCGTTTCCACACACACCAACTGGTAGAAATAAGGTCGTTCAGGCATAGCAAGAAAGGCCAGTTCCGCTGCTTTCCTTACCCACCAGTTGTGATGGTGGGCCAGTGTGTGCTGGTAAGTTTCTTTGCAGAGGTCAGAAGGGCTTCGTAGACGCTCTTCTTCACTTGCATCCTTCCCCAGTTCCTGCAGGAAGTTTTGCAGCCAGAGCAGAGCACGATGCAAGCGCAACAGAGTCCTGCAGCCTGAGTTTGTCTGCTTGTGGAAGTCCACCAAACCATTCTCCAGCTCCCATTTAATCATAGACCGAATAGAAGTGTAACCAAATGAGAGTCTGTGATTCATTTCAGAGTAGTTCAAAGATCTGTTATGAGATATCATTAAGAATGGGTCGCTTGGCTGAGGCTTTCTTTTTCTGTCTTTCACTATTTTCTCTGCCTCTTTCTCCGCTTTTTGGGCCAGGTCACGAATGATGGCGGTTTTTGATTCAATTTCTTGTGAAATTAAACCCACCATTGGCCCCAGGGCTTCCAAAAACCTTAAATGCACAGAAAAAAGGAGATATAATGAATGTGTCTGTTTCTACTCATATCTATCTATCTATCTATCTATCTATCACTGTATATAGCGGAGAGAGAGAGAGAGAGAGAGAGAGAGAGAGAGAGAGAGAGAGAGAGAGAGAGAGATGTGAGAGTGAGACTTGGACTTTTCACTGTCTTTTCAGTCTGGTTGTCTGTGTTTGCATGTTCAAAACAAACATTCAGTCTCTGCATTATTGGTGAGGATTTTACAGCCCCTGCATCTGAATATGCCTATTTCCCTACTATATAATAGGCTGAATAGAATGTCCGAATTCACAGCATTCATAAAACTGTATGCGAAAAGTAGACCTATGTAGCTAGTAACTCTTTCTGCAAGTTACACGATATGCCAGTAGGTCGAGACAAGTGACTAGGGCTGCGTTCCAGTTAATTTTTTATGCCCTTCACTCGCAAACTTCCCTCCGTCTCGTTTACTCGGATGTATGTCATTGATTACGTTGCATGAATGCCCACTTCTGGCGGAACCCTTGGAATGGGCTGAACTGGAACGTTCTAAGCCCTTGATCACTTAGAATCAGTTATGGAGTTGGTTTATTGTTTAAAAATTGCTTACGAATTTGTTTGGTGCAGCATTTTATATGTATATAGGTATGCTTGGGCTCTTATAAATGTTAAAACAAAATCATTTATATATTATAGAGTTGTTTGGGGTGGGGATAAATTAAATGCGAGCTGTGATGACATCACAATCGTGTTGCATTGTGGTCTATGGAGCGGCCTGAAGTGTGCATATGAAGCAGACTCGCTCCCACGGTCAAAATCGAGGGGTCAAGGGTATGTCCACATAAACTTCTCTCGTTCACTTCACGAAGTGGAACGGACTTCAAAATGGCAGCGGGGATTCCCCCGAGGGGAAGTGCTTAGGGAAGTTAGCAAGTGTGTGTCTAAAAGTGAAGTGGAACACAGCCTGGGTGCATCCCAAATCGTGTACTTGTGCACTATTCTATGACGTTTTGTAGTATAAATAGTGCGAGTAGTGCGTTCACACTGAAAATTCAAAAAAGAAACAGTGCACTTTAAATTCCCCGATGATGCACTTAAATAACCAAAAAAAACTAAGTGTGGAATGTAGGACACTTCATGCACTCAACGGTCGCAGCTTTATTTACATAGCAAAGGGGGAGCGGCTATCAGACTCTGATTATGAATGACAAAACAACCTTATATAACTCACACTCTACATGGTTGAGTACATAGTGCATAAATACATAGTGTGTAAGTGCATAGTGTATAGTGCATCATTTGGGAAGCAGCTACTGTCTTTTGAGTGAGTCATTATTGATTCATTCAATTAACCGATTCGTTCGACATCACTGGTTCATTCTAGAATGAAACGCAACAGTGTGTTGCACTGAGATGCACAACGGTTCATTCTCGCTTTGCCTTCAACTGGAAATATATTTGTTGTTGGAACGAAATACACTTAACCTGCAATAATGTGTCTAAAATAATAGGCTACTCAATATTAATTTCTTGTTGTTTGAAGTAATAAATGTAATATCACACTCGCGATCATGCTGCACTCTTGCTCGTATTAGGCTAATTATAGAATGTGGCATATTTAGCCTGCTATATGATGAGATGCAATTATGTGCATTAACTTACTTGATAAGCTCATCCCAGCTTGCCAGGTATGGCTTTAGAAGCACATCATTGGTTGAGACTGGTGCTGCCTGCAGGTGAGCCAGCAAATCGGCAACTTGAAACCTCATGCCAGGACATACCCTCAGTGGAGCCACATCGTCATCTGAACTATTAACTCTAACCAAAGACAGAACCTGAGGAAACGACAACAGATGGAAAAGTGATGTAAGGACAGATTTCTGAGGAGGGTGATGCCATAAAATGAATGTGCAAAGTTCCTGTTAGCAGGCACGACTGAAGCTCTGCGGCTGCTGCATAGATTGAAAATGACCTATTAAGCCTCAAGTTATTTCATGTTCTCTTACCTTGTTTTTTACACTAGAAACCTTTGGGCAAGTATTCCAGTGGTCCTCCAGGTTCCCATCTACAATGAGAGACACAGGATGAGTAATGAGAGAATACATCATTTTAAATATAAAGAGATAAGGAAATGTCATATACAGTATAGTAGTTGAATCACATAATTAAATCATAGTTTCATAAATTGATTAGGCTCTCACATAAACTTGTCCAGAAGATCTGTGAACTGCATAACTGGCTTGAGTGAGGTAAAGTTATCCAGTATAATATTTCTCTGAATATTAAACAAGTAGTTACCTCCAAAATAAACACAAATTATGTCATTGTTTATTCATTCTCATGTAATTTCAAACATGTATTATTTACTTTATTGAGCCAGTGAGATGAACTCGAGAGTTAGGAATGAATCGTACACTAAATCATTGAAATTCTGTCTCAAAAGAAGCATTCAATATTTGTTCATGAATAAGATTCAGTCACCAATACTTCTCTCATGAACTCCATTATAAAATCCATTTAAGATGTGAATTCAGGTAAAATGTCGGTTTAGCATCTTTACATGTTTATTTCCTCTACTTGTGACAGCCAAGACCAAGTAACTGTATAAGGCTGGACAAATGTAACTCAATATCACCTAGACAGATATTGCTGTGATTGATTGAATTTCAAGCTTCATTAAAACGAAAATAATAAAGCAGTACCTCCAAAAAAAAATGTAATAAATAAATAAATATATATTAACCTGACCCCACAGCAAAATACAGTAGCTTTGGTGTGTCAGAAAAAAACTGGCCTAATTAACCAAATATTACATTCAGTCTGTTAAATGAAAATTCAGAAAGACTTGGCAAAACTTACGTAGCCACATGGAGCCAAGCAAAAGGAGGATGAAGACAATGGCTATACAAGCCCTGAGTTTGACTCCCATAATGATCCACTATCCTCCTCAGGGGGCCCCGCTGTCCTCCTCAGTCTATGCGCTCCCGCTCCCTCTCCTGAGTATCTCTACACCACTGTGCTCAGTACCTTTCTTCTCTTACACAGTGCGTTTGTCAGTTTTCTGAATGGGTTTCGATCTTCACTCAACCACAAACTGGCAAGCGAATCCCTGCCCTCATGTGTTCGCACTACTGTACACTTCAGACTCGAAGTAACTTCTTGTTTTGTGCTACTCCTCTCTTCCTGTATCCTCAGGTTAGTCCACCGGCCTAATTTATGCTAAGCTGATTTTTGCATTATGCTGTTTTTTCACGCTGTTGCTTTCTTTCGTTTCCTGTCTTGCTCTAGCTGTACTGTCAGTCCCCTGTGATGTTGCGCAATCTCAGAGTCCATAGATTAGTCAGGAACAACAAATCACTCCTTATTTGGCAAGCCCTAAGCTACCTGCAGTAACCTTCACACAGATGCACACACTTGCACAACACATGTCACAAATAAATAGTGAAGTCCTGGAATCCACAAGGGAAGGTCCAAGTTTTATTTACTCAACGTGCATCTCTGAGTGAAAAAGAGAGATTTCTTTCAGCAGCAGATAACTACTGTTTGAAAGCTTCAAATTCTCCATTCAAATGCGTCATATTCAAATGTTGAACTTAAATGTTCTGGTTATGCAACTAAATAATGTTGGTGTGTTTTCTTCTTTAATTACCTTAGATTAGTATATTATACATATATCATCTTAGCAAAGCTGACAAACTCTTAAAAGAGACCATCGTGTTTGTATATCCAAATTGTGTGAACTGAATGACAAGCCAATGCTAATCAAGCCAACACTGGAAAGTCACTGTGACCTGAAATGTTACTGAGCTCCTTAAAAAAGCTGTCATGCCCTAAAAATCCAACCCTCTGATTTGAAAGCTGATGAATTTCAATGCCCCAGTTTGGCAGAGTATGTACAGAATGTCTGTAGGCATTAGCAGTTTGTCTCTGTGTCACTATATTTAGGCCCAACTGCTGATTTATAGACATCCGTTCATTTACACAAAAGCAATCACAGGCACTTATGAAGTCATTATCTGATCAAGGCTATCATTAAGTCATATGCACGCTACAGGTTACTGATTATCAGTGTCATTTACCTCCTCATGATTACATTATTCTCTAAAGCTGGTATATTAAAAGTAAAGACAAATCAATAAAAACCTTAGTTGAAATCATATAAGAGGTGCGGTAATGTGTTTTTTTTTTCTAAAAAAACAAACTCATAAAACATACATTAAATTATATAACATGCTAGATTCTGTTATTTTCTTCATAGATTTTCTACAGTGGATATTGGATTCCCAACACTGTTTGGAAGATTCTGTAATCTAACCAAGACTTTTTTTTCATCTCCAAAGTAACATACAACCAATTCAAGAACTGTATACAGAAGTGGGGCCCGGGGCCAGAGTTGCCAGGTCTTCTTTAAAAAAAAAAAAAAACTAGCCCAATGACCGTAGTCCAAATATCAAAACTCAAAATATGCCTCTCCCATACATAAAATACATATTTTACAGTCACTGTAATGCATTATACACAATTTCAACTAAAAATAAAGACTATAGTAGTAATTATAAACACAGTCTGTTTTTATTAAGAAGCTCAAAGCCTCTCTACCAGTTCTTCTCAAAACTTAACATCTACCACAATTGTTTTTATCACTGAATATAAAATAATTAAATACAAGCATTTCAGTTAAAACTAATGCAGAATGTTTTTAACCCACGGGAAAACCACAGACTTGGCAACCATGCCCATTAGGGGGCCTCAGCAAATTTCCAAAGGGCCCGCAGATAGTTTAAAACTATTTCATTTAATAATTACTATATTAAAGTAATTTAACTTAAATTAAAACGCTAAATACTTGAAATATAGTTCTTATAATACATAAGTTATTACTTAACAACATAGTTCTTAAAAAAGTTTGCTTTAACCAAAATGTGTGTTTAATTTCAGATTTCAACAATCTGTAAAAAAACAGTAGAACCACAGCTACACAGTTACAAGTTGTTCTTGCTGTACCTATAGAGCTGCAAAGAACCATTGAAGCACTTTTAATTTAGAGTGTAGCATAGAGCTCTCCCTACTGGGCAGTAAAAAAAATAAAGTTTACCTTCATTACACAGCATAGATGGTGGAGGAGGTTGAGGATAAAACGCTAGTAGCCTCCAAAATTTGTGGCAGGAGGATATTAAGGTGTGTAACAAATTGTAACTGATTTAATCAGGGGACTACGGTTCTAGAGATTTGGAGCCCCTAGGGAAAATTCATGTGGAGGCCCCCCACCCCAATAAAAGCAAAGAAACAACTATGATTCTAAACTTTTATTTAAAGTTTTGTAATTTGTACTTGTGTGGAGGCTAGCTGTCAAAAGTTTGGACACATTACTATTTTAATGTTTTTGAAAGAAGTCTAATATGCTCACCAAAGCTGCATTTATTTGATGCAAAAATACAGAAAAAACGTACTGTTTTGAAATATTACTACAATTTAAAATAATGGTTTTCTATATTAATATACTTTAAAATATAATTTAACCTTGTGATGCAAAGCTGAATTTTCAGAAACCATTACTCCAGTATTCAGTGTCACATAATCCTTCAGAAATCATTCTAACATGCTGATTTATTATCAATGTTAGAAACAGTTGTGGTTATTTATTTTATAACCTGTGATACTTTTTTCAGGATTTTTTGATGATTAAAAAGTTGTTTAAAATTTAAAAAATAGAAATATTTTATAACAATATAAGTCTTCACTATCACTTTTTATCAATTTAACACACCCTTGCTGAATATTACTGTTTTTTTTCTGTATTTTTGATCGAATAAATGCAGCTTTGGTGAGCACAAGAGACTTTCAAAAACATACAAAATAGTAATGTGACCAAACTTTTGACCGGTACTGTATGTCGGCCTACATCCGTAAAAAAACTTATCTAAGGTTAATCTCTTTTTGTTTGGTGAGGATGTTATAGCCGTGATATTATTGTTATTATTATTATTTTGCAGTAATTTGTTCAGTAATATATTCAGTTCCTGAATACCACTTCAGTAAATGAACATAAGTGCTTTTATCATTTAAAAAAATGGACAGGCTTTCCCTCATTTAATGACTACAGATATGTCATAGTATTAATTAATATAATTATGTATTACATTGTTACCTTAAATTGTTTTTACAACAACACCACATATAACTATATATATATATATATAAATCAAGTGGGAAGTGAGAGTCGATACTACTAGCACGGAAAAGAAGTACTTTTACTTAGTTGAAACTGAAATGAAAAGTTATGTTGGAGCAGTAATGTAATCATCAGCAGAATTTAGATGATACACACATCTGAGGTCCTTTTTTTAACATTAAAAAACGTTCCAGTGTGTTTGATTTTTGACTATGAATACAAACTTATTAGCTTTTACTATTGTAGCTATTTTGCTAGTAAGCAGTACGCTCAAATTCAAAGCATCACGTCTGGGCGAGTCAACAGCGCTCGCGCTCTTTTAAACTCGTAATTAACCGGTGAATGATCTGTCCAGAAATCACGCTGATCGACAGAACAAGTTTATACATTGCAATCACTCCAAAATAGATGACGACAAAGCACACACATGCATTAGGAGCTGTACTTCTTTAGCCTTTTGCTTCACAGCACCTGAAGGATGTGTTCGTTACCGTCACGGCAAACATTCAGAAGGCGCTTTGAAACGGCAACAATAATTTGTTTAATTGCAGGTGAGTGACAATTCAACTATATCCAATGAACAATGAGGCTATATTTGGCTGTCTGTCTTGATTGCTGGACTAGCATATAGGGGATGTAACTGTTATTTGTGGAGCCTTATCAAAGCCCGAGGCCCTAGACAACTGCCTGCTCTGCCTATAGGTAGCGCCGGTGTTGTGCTGAATTCTGCACCCCTGCCAGATTATGCACCCCCTCGTTGAAGTCGCTACCTGATTGCCTAATCCCAAACCAATCCTAACCCCTCCCCCACACCTACTCCTTAATTTACCAATACTAGGGGGTACATAATTTGGCAAGGTGCAAATTTCGGCACTAGACTACACCAGCCCTGTGTTTACTGCATGCTCATTGGTGAAATGAATCTGCTTTGAGACCTTTGGACCCAATATGATAAGTACATTTTGGTAAGATACATTTAGAAAATAAAGACAGAAAAATCACTGCCCACGACACATTTCATATGCATTTCTGATGTTTTCATTTGGCAAAGACGTTTCCCCGGATGTGGCGTTTCCGGTTACCCACATGGAACACAGTTCAGTTTCAGGTTATATTAATAGTACACAAAGGAGACAAGCAGAACACAAGATCCAGGGGGTGTGGTTGGATCCACATCTAGGGGGTGGAGATGGTAGGATTAGGGGTGGAGATGGGTGGGTTTAGGGATCAGGAGGTGGAGACGGGTAGGTTTACGTATATGTAAGGTGGGAGGAGTTGGATCTGGATCCAACCTCGCCCCTGAATCTTGTGTTCTGCAGTGAGGACCATCTCACAAGCTTTGCAATCCAGTGACACTTACGCCCATGTACCACTTAAAGGCACAATATGTCATTTTCGCCGCTATAGGGCACGTATTCAAAATAAACAAAGAGACAAGGCATAATTTGATGACGCTGTGACTGAGTGTGGAATCAAGGGAGTTGTGGTCTTCATCCCCACAGCTGATGCAATCCGACGGGACTCGGGCAGAAATCATGGATGAGCTAATGATTTATTAAGGTAGTAGAATGAAGCAGGGTGAGGCTGAAAGCCGTCGACGCGAAATGAGGCCGCTGAACAAGCATGACACATGGCTCGAAAGCAGCAGAGCTTTTATTATGCCACAGTCGACCGCTTCCGCTCCTTCCGGCCGTGCGTATGTGGGGAAAAAAATCAGCGCTGTTGTATCATACTAGATACAATTGAAAGTTCTGTTATAATGCTACTCTATGCGGTCGTCTCCGGTCTATTAAAACGCACAACATATTTAAGCGTCTTTGGTGTTTCCGATTACCCGGAAATCGAGGGTGTATGACGTCATTAGCAGGCGACACAATGACACTATGGACACGGTCCGTGTCACTAGTTAAAATTGCTTATTTCTCTGGATTTAAACATTCTTTGAAACATTTGGGATAATGTAAGTACACAAGTCAGCAAAATACTGTATATAACACTGTTCTAGTGGTTTTTGGATATTTTAATAAAAAAATCTTACATATTGTGCCTTTAAGCCCGGTGGCCAGCAACTGGCAAAGCAATGCATTTATGCTATTTGGCTTATAGCCTACAGAATTTAAAGAAAACAAAAATGCATGAAGTAAACAACGTGATTGTGTCATAATCTAGTTTAAGAGGTTGAAAGAGACTGACATTAAAAGAGACTGCCCTCTGCTTCTGAGAATAAGATTACTGAAAAGTCCTGATCATGGTGCCTTTTTTATTCAAAATGTTCTCTTTGATGTGCAACCATGCTTTAAAACCAACCTATAGTGTCAGTTATCGTATGTGCTGGACTTCATAAATCATTTAAAACCTGACACGTGGGACATCTGTTTTGGGTTTTGTTTCTGGTTTAGGTTTTCATGTCTTTTATTTTGATATGTTGCCTTGTTTCATGTTCCTGTCATGTGATCCTGTCATGTGATCCTATTGTCTGTGTGTCATGTTCTGATTGGTTGTCCTAGTCATGTGCCTTGTTCCCCATTGGTTGGTTTGTGTCATGTTACCCTGATTGTTTGCAATAAGTAGCCATCATGTTAGGTGCGTTCGACTTGAAGCATGGCTACAGACGGCAGTCAACGAGAGTAGCTGCTTGCAGTCGAGGGCAGAGTTGAAAACGGAGCCGTCAAGTCGGACACTTTCTGCTCCCGTTAGTGACGCTCACGCGGTGTTTGCATACTCTATCACAGATGAAGTGAATTAAATGCAATATTTGTCAAATACACAGATTGACGAAACGTTTTCATGAGCAACAGATATATACTGCTTAATACATCTGTTCAAGAATAAAGTTCAACGTCATGATACATTTTAAATACTATAAAGCCGAGGATATATGCTTTCATCAGTGTTTTATGATAAACGTGACTCAATATACCATGGAGACAGTAATAAAAAAGCTTTTACTGTTCTAAAACGATTTGTGGCATTATTTCGGGATTGAAACAGGTTAGAGTCAACCTGAACACAGGATTGTTGACTGAGGTGAATATGAGAAGGGGCGGGGGGGAATCCAAAACGGGGGTGTGAGCTCCAAAATAGGGCGTGGCTTCCTTCCATTGATAGACAGGCACATGACACGCATGCGTAATTTTTTTCCCCAATCCACTTCAGTGCGAACTCCGCCCCACAGCTGATTCTAAATTTTTTATTGGTTGTGTCAATTAAAGTGTTATTTTCTTACACTATGCTACAAAAATGCTAACCCCTAAACCAAGCCCACACCTGACCCTAACCTTAACCAACGAAATTGACTGCACGGCGGGATTGGCACTGAATAGCTGGTAAAGAAAGATGCAGTTCAGGAGATAAAACAGTTAATAAGATTATGCGATATGAGATCGTTCCGTAACTCCCCAAACGGACCTCACCGGACAATGGCACCTTATTAGTTACACCCAGCGTCACTACCCCTCCTACCCTAAGAATTTCGAGCCCCGGGCGCCCTGTTTAATTAGAACCAAAGTGATAGAAGTACCATCTTTCCCTGTATGCGCTGGGACGCGTAGGAGAGCTAGTGAGTATTGGCGTTTACTATCATTAAGCCGAGGTTCAACTCCCGTTCGAACAGCCTGGCACAAGCTTTGGACGGTTCTCACGGGATATTTATATTTATATCGCATATTTTATTTAGATGAATAGAAACAATGTTAATTTATAAAGCTTTATTTAAAATGTAAGTCAATAAAATGGCTGGAGCCAGAGCCAAAGTGAAACATAAATTCTCTTGCAAGGAGGACCACCCCATTTGGCAGGTTCTGCCCACTTTTGGAGGTCCAAGCCCATTTGGAGTATCCGTCGCGTTATCTACTTGGAGCATCTGGCCAATCGTGAAACGGCTGTGTCGTCATCAACGCTCCTGCAGCCGTTCTGGATAAAACTGTTCGGACGGCCTGAGTCAGTTTAAAATACTAAACCGGCATGCATGCTTAAATCAGATGGCGGATCAAAAAACATTCTTTTGGGCACCCCCCCCCGGGCAGGTGCTGCATGAGTCGAACGAAATGTGGCTTTGTGCTTGGTCGTGTATTGAATGTTTTTATCCTGCTGTCAGTGAGTCTAGTCTGTTCATGTCTAGTCTAGTCTGGTCAAGTCTTCGTTTGTTTGGATTATGTTTGGATCATTTTGTTTAAATAAATCTGCACTTGGATTCATCACTACGCTCGCCTACAGTGGACTATCATTACAGACGGTTTTACATGATATCTTTAACGGTTCTCTTTGTTACATTCCCTTTCACACACACTTGCACACATTTTCAACCAATTTCCATTGACGTTTTTTGGTTTTATACTGAGCTAATGATTTTCTATCCCTTACCCCTAAAGCCAAACTTTAAATGAAAAATGAATACGGAAAATTCCTTTGTTAACCGTACATTGGGTCCTATTTTTTTTACAGATTTCTCTTTGATTGCATAGGCAAACAATACAATTAAATACCCTTCGCTCCCTAACCCCTGCATTTACCTTGTTCCAGGCAGATATGCAGCAGGGCACAATGTCCAGACAGACACTGGTTATTTTTACCCATTTTCATGGGAGACATCAACACTATGGCCCTTCAGCCGGTCCCTCCTGTACACTTGTTAACATTGCTTATTTCTTCAGACTGAAACTCAATTCCCTGAGGGTGAGCAGCAACACTATCAATAACCGTTATGCTTATCGGTATTAAGCCATTATGATACTCGCATGACTGTCAACATCATCATGGGCTCGCGCAGCAGAGAGCGGAACCAAAGTCTTGCGATTTGGCACCTGAAATTGACACTCCCGTCAGCATCTTTTGGCTCTATTCATAGTATCTGAGGTCAATTGCAGTAATGCTAGAGAAGTAACCTACATAATCTGCATGATTGTCGCGTATTAGAGGCATAATGGTATTGGCGATTAGTGAATGTAACTCGAGCCTCGTGCAGTGACAGCTGTAGCAGTGAGGGGAGGAGAGAGCTCGGTTACGGACCACTCGAAAATAACGTGTCTGTCTCTTTGTTACCAACTTTTAAGGCGGTCTTTTGGCGGCCGTGGCCGACCGGTTGAGAAGGGTCTGGCTGCAGCCTTGCACTTGCACTCTCAGACTTGCACTCTCAGACTTGTACTCTCAGACTTGCACTCTTAGACACTTGCGCTTCCACTAGCAACGTCACTTGCAGTCTTTTATTTTTTATCTTGTTCTATTTATTGATTTTTTTTTTTGTTTGAATCTCTCAACATTTTACAACAGTAGCCAGGTGGTGAAGACAAGAAAAAAGAAACTAAATTACAATGTCACTTGCAATCGCCACTTGCACTCTCCGCTACCTGCGACGTCACTTGCAATCGACACAAATGGTGCGTGTTGCCAATGGAGACAAGACGCTGTGGTGATTAAACGATTAAAACTAATTTAGTACTATAACATACAGGGTCCTGCAAGAAAAAAAAAAAAAGACCCGCAAATCCGTTGCCACAGAACAGCAGAATATGAACGCAAACGCGCAAAGTCTCTTGTTGCGCGTTTTACTCCTGTAGAAAAACATAAACACTTAACACTGCTTAATGTATTAAGATACATTAAGTTAAATTAAAAGATCAAATTCGATATATAGCTATTATTTAATGTACTAACAGGCAAACAGATGGCTATGAACAAAATGCGCAAACTTTCACTTGTCCTCCCATACAGCAAAACGCTTAATGTTGTATAATAACAGATGATGAAGACAATTCAGTAGCCTATATGTCTTGTTGTTGACTCAAAGTATATTCAGACCAACAAATATGAACGTGCATTATGAAATGCATTAAGTTATTTTAAAAGGATCAACTCCGTACAGAACGCAATGCATTAAATTGCACGATAAATATTTTCCTCCCATAGAAAATCATTATGAATAAAACACGTAATGTAGCTTAATGACAATGATATAAAAGAGCTGTAGACCGTTTATTCTGTATGGAAAAATGCTTAACACGAAACTGTGCGTGTTGCGTTTATTCTGGGCTCACCTACTTGCCTGTACATATTAGTTATGTATATTAATAATGTAGATGAGCATACTGAGTTTGGCCTTTTTAGTCCATTATGCCACGTTTTGCGGTATGGAAGGAAAATACTATATACATATTCATTATATTAATAAAAAAAAAAACAAAACCTGTATCATTTAATTGAACTTAATGTATCTTAATACATTAAGCCATATTAAGTGTTTTATGTTTTTCTACAGGAGGAAAACGCTTAACGAGATACTTTGTGCATTGCGTTCATATTCTGCTGTGCTGTGGCCACGGATTTGCGGGTCTTGTCGTTTTCTTGCAGGACCCTGTATGTTATGGTACTAATTTAGTTTTAATCGTTTAAGCACCACAGCTCCTTGTCTCCATTGGCAACACGCACCATTTGTGTCAATTGCAAGTGACGTCGCAGGTAGCGGAGAGTGCAAGTGGCAATTGCAAGTGACATTGTAAGTTAGTTCCTTTCTTCTTGTCTTCACCACCTGGCTACTGTTGTAAAATGTTGAGAGATTCAAACAAAAAAGTAATAAAAAATAGAACAAAATAAAAAAGTAAAGACTGCAAGTGACGTCGCTAGCGGAAGCGCAAGTGTCTGAGAGTGCAAGTCTGAGAGTGCAAGTCTGAGAATGCAAGTCTGAGAGTACAAGTGTGAGGCTGCAGCCAGACCCTCTTGGACCGATTCGGCAGGACGTGGATAGTTGCGTTTGCGCTCTTGGCAACTGTATTACAAGGTACGTGCTCTTGTGTACCTCAAAACTGAGTGACTGACTTGGCTCTCTGTCTTCAACACACGTACTACTGCAGCTTTATACTGAAGTGTAATCTTTTCTAAAAGGCTTTCCTATCTTGTGGGATTTGATTTGTAATGCTGTTACAAACATTAATATTGTGTTTAGGGGTTACTGCATCTGCATTGGGTTCACAGAGCTGAGTCAGTGAAGTTTTAAATGGTTGTCTGATATATATTCTGAATATGTTTGTTATGATTTGGATTCTTGTAACATTAAATGTTAAATAATTTGCAGACTGCATTATAATTTATATAAATCTCCCTGCTGCTTGTAATGGGCTATAATCTTCAGCGATGGGCCTTCTGTACTTTTAGTAATAAAATCTGTAAACTCTCAGTTTGTCTACTAACAATGTTTTTGTTTAAAAACTCATTTCTGTCTTTCATTCTTTCACTTTGCAGTCAGTGCAAATTAGGAGAGACAGTTAATCGCAGATAAGTTTAAGAACTACAATAGAAATATTCGACCAGCAAGACACCCTGATGAAAAAGTGAAGGGTCAAGTCAAGTTAACCCTCACCAAGCTCATCTCCTTGGTAACTTATCTACCTGCTAAGACACGTAGTGTGAGTTTTATTAAACAAACGCATATATCAATACATTATATCTTTTATCAAAATGTTATAAATACCAGCAAAAATATAACAAATACATAAAATTTATTTTAGAAAGTTGTATATACATCAGAGCTACTATATTGTAATAATGTTTGCACAAATTATTTTGGTAATAATTACATAATATATTTACATTTAACATTTGGAAACTTGTCCCTCCCTTAACAGAATGAAAAAGAGGACACTCTAACTACAAATGTTTGGATTGAGATTGTGAGTATCTCACGCATCTTCCAAGGGCCGTTCACACAAAATGTGTTTTTTCTTCTTTCAAAGTTGCAGTGTAACTGTTTTTTCCCCCATATTTTGATGTACATCAGAGTGAAACAAATGATCAACTAAGGAAAAATGTAGGGCTGGTACTTGGTTCTGCATATCAGTTGTTGATTGGATGGAGGCAGATCTGAATGCAATCTTGCATTCAGTTATTAGAAAGGGGCAGAGTTTAAGAGGATGTCACAGAGACAAGTGTAATGTTTCACTGGAACAGCATGTTAAGAAATTTTGAAGAATCGTTCACAGTAAGATCAATGCATCATGCATTTAGAGTGCATTTCAAATTTGTCAAAAGTTGAGCTTGCTACTCAAGCATGAGACAGGAACACACCGGTCTGTCTTGCAAATGTTTACATAGAAAAACAATAGAAAAGTAGCGCAGCAGGATGCAAAAAATAGGATTTACGGATGCACGTAATGAGGTCGCTCGGAAAGAACCCTCCAGAGAAGACACAGATTAAGGTGAGTTACTGTCTAGTATGTGACACTCACACATTTAACTAAATATTTTATTTCAATGTCAAATATTTTAAAAAGAAATAGTACAGGTGGTTAAAGAATTATGGAAGCCCGTTTCCGCCACTAAATAAAAAAATATAATTCCGTAAGTCATAATAATGAGAAACTTTCTCAAAATTATGACTTAGTATCTCATAATAATGAGAAACTTTCTCGTAATAATGACTTATTTTCTCATAATAATGAGAAAGTTTCTCATTATTATGACTTAGTTTCTCATTATTATGACTTTGTTTCTCGTAATAATGACTTAACCTAATCAAAAAAAAAAAAAAAAAAAGACTTACTCGACGCATGCACAACACAAGAGTGACAGCACGCTAGCGCCATCTATTGGTCAAAGCCATGCAGGAACACCGATAACATTGCATGTTCGGTAATCTAAAGTGTATAAGCTAAGTCTGTCAAAAATAATGATGTCAGATAAATTATCTGATGTAGTCTTTTGTGTAATAGTTTATCTGCAGATAGTTAGATTCAGACATTTCCCAGACCAATTTTCAGTTTTAGGAAATCAGCATTTGATTAAGAAGAAAGCCATACAATATAAATTAATTTACTTAGATGTGTTATTCGATGACTTTATAGTCTGATTAGAGTTCCCTTCCTGCATCAATGCAAGTTTGCGGTGTTCGTGCAGGCTTTGAGCAAAAAATGGCGCTAGAGTGTGTCACCTGCGTGCGCATGCGTCAAGTCTTTTTTTTTCGGATAGGCTATGTCATTATTTAGAGAAAGTTTCTCATTATTATGAGAAACTAAGTCATTATTATGAGAAAACAAGTCATTATTATGAGAAACTAAGTCATTATTATGAGAAAATAAGTCATTATTACGAGAAACTAAGTCATTATTACGAGAAAGTTTCTCATTATTATGAGAAACTAAATCATTATTACGAGAAACTAAGTCATTATTACGAGAAAGTTTCTCATTATTATGAGAAACCAAGTCATTATTACGAGAAACCAAGTCATTATTTTGAGAAACTAAGTCATAATAATGAGAAAACTAAGTCATTATTACGAGAAAGTTTCTCATTATTATGAGAAACTAAGTCATTTTTACGAGAAAATAAGTAATTATTTCGAGAAACTAAGTCATAATAACGAGAAACTAAGTCATTATTATGAGAAAATAAGTCATTATTATGAGAAAATAAGTCATTATTATGAGAAACTAAGTCATTATTATGAGAAAATAAGTCATTATTACGAGAAAATCAGTCATTATTATGAGAAAGATTCTCATTATTACGAGAAACTAAGTCAATATTATGAGAAACTAAGTCATTATTATGAGAAAATAAGTCATTATTATGAGAAAATAAGTCATTATTATGAGAAAATAAGTCATTTTTCGAACGAGAACTACCCCCCTTAGTAGTCATTATACTGAGAAACTAAGAAGTTACTTATTCTATCAGCAGGGATACCTGTACATCATTTACTGAAGAGAACAAATGAAGTTACCTATTGTATGCAGACAATGCTTTCTAATATTTATGATGAATTCCAATACTTGTCCCTAGTCTATTATGAAGAAACCACTAACGTCCCTTATTCACGAGACAAGTTTCTCATATATCTGATGATGAAACTAAGTCATTATTAACCGAGCAAGTTGTGTTTCTCATTATTTATGAGAAAATAGGGCAAATTATAAAGTGTTAGAAACTTTCTCGAAATAGTCTTGACTTAGTTTATCATATGAATGACTAGTTTCTCAATAATAAGTACTTAGTGGTTCTGTATAGTATAATGAGTATAAACTTTCATTCGTAGATAATTGATTTTTTTCTTTAGTTTCATAATATAGAATACGTTTTGTACATAATATTGAGAAAACTTCCGTATAAATGAACTTAGTTTCTATTACTAATGAGAAACGTTCTAGTAATAATAGACTTAGTTTCTCATAGAATGACGAGTTTCTCATAATTATGACTTAGTATCTTGTTATATTGAGAAACTTTCCCGTAATAATGACTTAGTTTCTCATAATAAAGATAAACTTTCTCGTAATAATGACTTAGTATCTCGTTATAATGAGAAAGTTTCTCGTAATAATGACTTAGTTTATCATAATAATGACTTAGTTTATCATAATAATGACTTAGTTTCTCGTAATAATGACTTAGTATCTCGTTATAATGAGAAACTTCCTCGAAATAATGACTTAGTATCTCGTAAAAATGAGAAACTTTCTCATAATAATGAATTATTTTCTCATGCGATAAGACTTAGGTTTCATAATATTGAGAAGAGTTTCTCTAATAAAGGACTTAGTTTCTCAAATAATGAGAAAAACTTCTAGAATAATGACTAGTTTATCGTATAAGACTAGGTTCTCTTAATATTGAGAAACCTTTCGTAATTAAGAATGACTTAGTTTCACATAATATTGAGAAAAACGCTTAGTCAGAATCATGACTTAAGTTTTCTACCTAAAAATGACTTCAGATTTATACGGTAATCAATGACACTTAGTATATCGTAATAATGAAAAACTTTCTCATAATAATGACTTAGTTTTTCGTAATAAAGATAAACTTTCTCGTAATAATGACTTAATTTCTCATAATAATGAGAAACTTTCTCATAATAATGACTTATTTTCTCATAATAATGACGTAGTTTCTCATAATAATGACTTATTTCCTCAAAATAATGACTTAGTTTCTCATAATGACTTAGTTTCTCATAATAATGACTTGGTTCGCTAATACTGAGAAACTTTCGTAATAATGACTAGTTCTCATAATTAATGAGAAACTTTCTCATACAATGAGACAATTTCTGTATAATCACTTAGTTCCATAAAGACAGACTTAGTTTCTCATAAAAGTGGGAGAAACCTTTCTCATAATAATGACCTTAGGTTTTCATAATCATAATGAGAACTTTCTCGTAATAATGACTAGTTTTCATATAATGACTGAGGTTCTCCTAATAAGACTTAGTTTAGCGTAATATGAGAACTTCTCGTAATAAGACTTAGTTCTCATAACTAGTGAGGAAACTTCTCGTAATAATGACTAGTATCTCGTTAAATGAGAACCTGTTCTCGTAATAGACTTAGTGTCTCAGAATAATGACTAGTCTCATAATATTGAGAAACTTTCTGTAAAAAGACTTAGTATCGGTTTAATGAGAAACTTCTCGAAATATGACTTAGTCTCCTAATAATGACGTCGTTCTCATCATATAAGAACTTTCTTGTAATAATGACTTAGTTTCTCATAATATGGAGAAACTTCTTGTAATACGACTTGGTTCTCATAATAAGATAGGTTATCATAAATGAGGAACTTTCTCATAATAATGATTTAGTTTCTCATTATTATGACTTAGTTTCTCTTAATAATGACTTAGAGTCTCATAATAATGACTTAGTTTCTCATAATGATGACTTATATAATAATGACTTAGTTTCTCATAATAATAAGAAACTTTCTCGAAATAATGACTTAGTTTCTCATATTAATGACTTAGTTTCTCGTAATAATGAATTATTTTCTCGTAATAATGACTTAGTTTCTCTTTATATTGAGAAACTTTCTCGTAATAATGACTTAGTTTCTCATAATACTGACTTAGTTTCTCATAAGTATTGAGAAAATTTCTCATAATAATGACTTAGTTTCTCGTTATATTGAGAACCTTTCTCGTAATAATGACTTAGTTTCACATAATAATAAGAAACTTTCTCATAATAATGAGAAACCTTTCTCGTATAAGGAAAATTAGTTTGATCTAATAAGACTCTTAAGTTTCTCAAATATGAGAACAACTTCTCGGAATAATGACTTAGTATCCGGTATAATGAGAAACTTCTCGTAATCATGACTTAGTTTCTCATATCATGAATTAGTTTCTCAAATAATGAGAAACTTTTCGTAAATAACTGAATAGTTTTCGTCGGAATGACTTAGTTTCTCAAATCATTGAGAACACTTTCTCGTAATAATGACTTAGTTCTCAGTAATAATGACATTAGTTTTCATAATAATGAGAAACGTTCTGCTAATAATGAATTAGTTCTCGTAGAATGACTTAGTTTTCATAAGAATGAAAACTTTCTCGTAATATATGACTTATGTTTCGTCGTAAATAATGACTTAGTTTCTTAATAATAATGAGAAACTTTCTCGTAATAATGACTTATTTTCTCATAATAATGAGAAACTTTCTCGTAATAATGACTTAGCCTAATCTAAAAAAAAAAAAGACTTACTCGACGCCTGCGCAACGCAAGATTGACAGCACGCTAGCGCCATCTGTTGCTCAAAGCGATGCACGAACACCGCAAACATTGCATGTGATGCATGAAAGGGACAGCTAATAAAATTAATAAATCATCGAAATACACATCTATTAATTAAGTTTATATGTGTAATGGCTTTCATTTCTTCAAAAAATGCCTGGATTTCTTAACTGAAATAATGGTCTGGAATGCTTGAAGCCATAACTATCTGGAAGAGTAACTATTACACAAAAGACTACATACAGATAATTTATCTGAAATCGTTATTTAATGACAGACTATAGCATTATACACTTTAGATTACAGAACAAAGCAATGTTTGCGGTGTTACTGCATGGCTTTGACCAACAGATGGCGATAGCGTGCTGTCACTCTTGCGTTGCGCATGAGTCGAGTAAGTCTTTCTTTTTTTTTTGTGGATTAGGCTAAATCATTATTACGAGAAAGTTTCTCATTATTATGAGAAACTAATCATTATTATGAGAAAGTTTCTCATTATAACGAGATACTAAGTCTTAATTTTGAGAAAGTTTCTCATTATTATGACTTACGGAATTATATTTTTTTTATTTAGTGGCGGAAAACGGCCTTCCGTAAAGATAGATAGCTTGTCTATTAGCTCTTTATTATTCCATCAAAGCATCTCTCCATATTATTTCTGCAACAATTTCTCTCTTCAAATATTTGTTAATTAATTTGTTCAGTTATAATGTCTTAGGAATGCGGTTCAATTTTTTTCTGCACTTCACAGTGTCCTTTTGTGCGTTCTATTGTCTGCTAATTCCTGCTTTCCTTCCTCACATTTCTGCCTCAGCAATGGCAGATAACGTTGGCATGGGAATACATCGGAGTATCATGGCTTAAATTGATACGTGTGCCAACAACACTGCTTGTGGCTGTAACAGATATAGTTTGGAAAACAAGTGAGTTGCTGTAAGAGTAAATTTAGCATTTTGTTCTCGCTGTTACTACCAAAAAAATGTCAAAAAATCATTCTTTTTCACTCCTGCTGGCAGCATTGATGGCAAATGTGATGTGGCATACTATGCTAATATGATGATTTGGAGTGATGGGCTCCAGGGGTGTGTCCAGGATTTTATACTTGGGGTGGCAAAGAGGGGGCATGAGCAGAATGAGGGGTGGCAACTATAGATCAGTGTTTGTACTCCCCATATATTCTGTATATTTAACACCAGTGTTGGGGAGTAACTAATTACATGTAACGGAATTAAGAAATTTAATTACAAAATAAATGTAACTGCAATCTGTTACAGTTACTGAGAAAAAAGGTAATTAAATTAGCCTATACAGTTACTTATGCAAATGTTAATAATTACAAAGGGGGTTTTCACACAAACACGCACATACAGATTTGATTCATTTATTTCTTAATTGCAGTGACTGCTCTAAAATACGAAACACCAATGTTTCAGGAGTTTAGAACACAGAATAAGAGTTGCGTATGCTTATTCGTTATACATCTGTTAATTCCTATAGGTGGGTTATATGCATATGTTAAGATTAACAATTTTTTCCCCAAGGCATGTTAGATGCCAGTGTTTCCTGTCATAGCTGTGAAAAGATTTGATTTTAAAAACAGTATCATAGCTATCAAACTATAGTTATTGTTATGATTTTAAACCTGTATTAACCAGAATGATCAGAATTTAACCAGAATCAGATTGATCTCAAAGTAAAAAAGGTGCTTAAGTCTGATTTTGTAGTTGCTGTGCTTTACATTTAAATTATTATAATCTTAATTCAAGTGATGCAGGCTTTTGAAAGTCTGCCAATAATCAGTGTTGAGTGCTACTGTAAGGTTAACCCTGCCTGTTTAAATGTTTCAAAATGATTAACAGTAGAAAATATTTTAAATTTAGAAAAGTAATCAAATGTAATCAGTTTCATTACTTTAATAAAGTAATTGAAATAGTTACACTACTTATTACGTTTTAAATAGGGTAACCTGTAAACTGTAACCTATTACATTTACAAAGTAACCTTCCCAGCACTGCCTAACAGTAACCGTCAGAAAATTTTCTGGAAGTCAATGGTGAAAAAAGTGTCAAAAAAAAGTGTCTCCCAATTTTTCATGCCGCAGCAAAAATCAAGCATTGTATAATACCCCCATGAACTCCTGATGGCCATATATTGGTCACACTGTAGTTAAGCAGTTATAAAAGTAATGTAAAAGTAGCCTATGTAAACGAAAGAGCCCTTGAGCAGATCAGATGAGACCAAAGGAATGAATAGTAGCTAATAAGCATGCTAAAAAGTGATGATGATGATGATGATGAAATAACCAAAAAAAAATGAATGTGTATTGCTTTCCTTTAAGTAAGTGGGCAATCAAACGATGCAAGGTTATCAGAATTAAAAGTTAAATCTGTCATTGCAGCTTTTTGAAGTGTGAATTTTGTTTGGAAGGATGAAATGATAGCACGCTACATTTTCGTCAGTTATTTTATCTGTTATTAAATCAGATACATAGAAGCACAGTAAAATTTAATTTATTTGAATGCATTTGTGAGAGCGCGATTACGTGTAAATAAGTCCTGCCTGTCTGTGCAACGTCTGTCTACTAATAGAGCTTTGGATTTTGATTACTTCAAAACACAAATACATTTTCGGTATAATTTTTCTGTTTCTAAGCTTGTTTATTGACAAATCACAGGGCAGCGTTGACAATATTTTTTGTTACTGTGTGTGAGTGATCCGTTATGTGTCTGTACATGTGTGCGTGCAGAACAATCCTTGTAGGTAGAACTAGTTTAGAACGGCTAAGTTATAGTTATGGCATTAATTGTGCTAGTGATTGAGCGGTAGTGGAGCACTCTGAGAGCGAGCGAAAACCAGAATTCTCAGACTTTCAAAAGATCCCCGATTCAGTTAAAATCACGCTGCTCCAGTAGTACTGATCACAAGGACTCGATCCCAATCGCTGCGTGTGGTGTGCAGAAATGGGGTGGCAGAGGATAATTTAAGGGTGGGCAGTGGCCACAACCGTGCCAACCTGGTGGACACGCCAATGAACGGCTCGAGGAATGGATGCCCCTGACATCTACCGCTAGAAGTACCTGTGTATAGGATCACTATTCCCTTTGACTGGCAAACTGCACACTAGCTCAGGTTGGACCGAGTGTGATGATGTTAAAATGGCGGAAGATAATGGATTCATGGAAAATTATGACAGATTAGGATTCAAATGATGTTTGTAATTTGGGGTATGTGTAAGGTTTTTCTTTTTATTTTTGTAAAGCTATCCCGTTATGTATGTGATGTATATTATCGATATATATATATGAGACTATATATATATCCCGCTCTAAATTATATCTATATATAAATGTATATGTGACCCGGCACCCCACCACAAAACCCCCCCCCCCCCCCCCCAGTTCTCTCACGTNAGTCAGAAATTTAGAATCTCACCTGATGCGCCCATGCTTCATCTCCTGAGATCTAATATGCACTTAACCCTGGTCGCAGATTTGCAGAAACATAAGCCTTCACTTAATCTACTTGAAAAAATAACTTCAGAGTAATCAGAATGAATCAAATGTAACAATTTATTATCAGACAGGTAAATATGTATTATGCCAATTACACAGACAATTCAAAGATATCAAATCAATACAAGACATCAAACTCTCAAAGACGAATCTAAGAGTAAAATGCATAACTGAGATTAAATATGTTAGATGTATTTAGAAAATACGTAGTACAGAGTATGTGGAGATACTCTGTACTATGGGCATTCTCGTTACAGAATCGCCCTGACCCTTTTGCTGCAATCTTTTAAATACAAAACTAAGAAAAAACATCCTCCAAATGGAGGCCTGTACAAACAACTGGAATTTGCATTAAGCCAGGTCCCAGACATGGGTGGTAACAAAAGGTAATTTGCATGGAATTGCTCTCTACAGTAATCAAAGTATCTCTTAACTCTTAGGATCTGTATTATCTTTTAGTAAGATTAAGACCATTGTACCACTTGCCCTGAAACTATTCAAATGAAACCAAACATGACTGTAAATCTTATTTGCATTCATTTAGAACATTATATTCTTGACCAGTTTGAGTGAATCTAGTGGAGGGAGGAGATGAAAAGGCACTGATGCATGTGTGAGAGAGGCGTTTCCCGCACCACTCCTCTGTGGGGTGTCCTGAAGATGCCAGTGCATTGTTTGTTTCTCAGGAGATCAAAGTATTTTAGTTTATTTTATCCTTATACAGGGACAGGACGACTGCACCGTATTGAGGGGAGGATGGAGGGGGCCATGTATTGCGAGATTTTGGGAAACAACCTCCTTCCCTCAGTAAGAGCAATGAAGATGGGTCGTGGCTGGGTCTTCCAGCATGACAATGACCCCAAAACACCGCCCGGGCAACGAAGGAGTGGTTTCGTAAGAAGCATTTCAAGGTCCTTGAGTGGCCTAGCCAGTCTCCAGATCTGAACCCAATAGAAAATCTATGGAGGAAGCTGAAACTCCATGTTGCCCGCAACAGCCCAAAACCGGAAAGATCTGGAGACACCTGTATGGAGGAAGTGGGCCAAAATCCCTGCGGCATTGTGTGCAAACGGAAAAGAACAAGGAAGCGTACTCCCCCCCCTGTCTGACCTCTGTAATTGTAAACAAAAGTTTCTGTACCAAATATTAAGTTCTATTTTTCTATTGTATCAAATACATATTTCATGCAATAAAATAGAAATTAATTATTTAAAAATCATACAAAGTGATTTTCTGGATTTTTTTCCCCATTTTGTCTCTCATAGTTGAGGTATACCTACGATGAAAATTACAGATCTCTCCATTCTTTGTAAGTGGGGAAAACTTGAAAAATCAGCAGTGTAACAAATACTTATTTGCCCCACTGTATAATATACAGGTGGCATCTAATAAATCTACTCTCGTGAAAAGTTCAAGTATAACAAAAACCCAACAATTCACTATCTCAACAAATTAGAAAATGGTGACATGCCAATCAGATAATCAACTCAAAACACCTGCAAAGGTTTCCTGAGGCTTCAAAATGGTCTCTCATTTTGGTTCACTAGGCTACACAATCATAATCATGGGGAAGACTGCTGATCTGACAGTTGTCCAGAAGACAATCATGGACACCCTTCACAAGGAGGGTAAGCCAAAACATTCATTGCCAAAGAAGCTGGCTGTTCACCGAGTGCTGTATCCAAACATGTTAACAAAGTTGAGTGGAAGGATGGTCTTAAGTATTCTAATTTGTTGAGATAGTGAATGGTGGGTTTTTGTTAAATGTGAGCCACAATCACCACAATTAAAAGAACCAAAGACTTAAACTACTATTTATTTTTGTTTTTTGCGTTCAGTCTGTGTGCACTGAATTTTGTTTAATACACGAGTTCCACAATTTGAGTTGAATTACTGAAATAAATGAACTTTTCCACGACATTATAATTTATCGAGATGCACCTGTATATATATATTAGTAACGTACTCAGACAAGGACGAGGCGTTTTGCTGCATAAGGGGTGTTTATTTGGGCTGTTGTCGGCCACAACCCACGCCGTACACACCCCGACTTCTAAGAGAACCGCACTTGAACCAGTGAGGCACTCTTCTGCCCCCCCACCCCCTCTGTTTCCCCTTACACACACACAGGGGGTGGAGCCTCTTTTCACATCCAACTCGAACATCCAATAACAGTTCGCAACACAGAAATGAATAAAGTGCAACGTTAACATTAAGCACATTGTTATCTACAACACAACAACATTTTGAACATGCTACACTATATTAGTTATATTTTATTTTACACCTGCAGGTCTCAGACATACAGTGCAAATGAAATTGATATGGTATTGGCAGAAGATGCAGATACAGGAAAGCCTATTGAGTGGGTGGACATCGACCCTGAGGCCTTCACAGGTGCCATATTTACACACTTGACTATTTATTTTTCTCACACACACACACAGAGGTATTCCTATCATTATGGGGACATTCCATAGGCGTAATGGTTTTCATATTTTTTTTCGTACAAACTGTATTTTCAATTCCTTTACCCTAATCCTATTCCTAAACTTCCCCTCACACACAAATTTCGGTATTTTTAGATTTTCAAAAAACTTGATTATGTAGGATTTATGAGCTGTTTTCCTAATGGGGACCAAAGAAATGTCCACACACACACTTTGGGGTCACTTTTTTTCAGTATGGACAGATTAATTTGATCAAAAGTACTAGTAAAGACATTTATAATGTTACAAAATATTTATTTTTCAAATAATGCGGTCTTTGAACTTTCTATGTGTTCAAGGAATACTAAAAATGTATCATGGTTTCCACATAAATATTAAGCAGCACAGCTGTTTTTAACACTGATAATAATAAATGTTTTTTTTTTAGCAGCAAATCAGCATATTAGAATTGCTATTGAAGGATCATGTGACACTGAAGACTGGAGTAATGACTGTTAAAAATTCAGCTTTTCCATCATAGGGATAAATTACATTTCAAAAATATATTTAAAAAGAAAACAGTTAGCCTAAATTTTGATACTGACTTATGATACTGAACGATACTGTATTTTTGATCAAATAAATGCATCCTTGGTAAGAATGAGACTATCAGCAACATAAATCTTGTTAAAATAGTTTATTTATTTGTTTATAAATTGTTTATTTATCAAATTGATCAAAAACAGGCAAATATAGAGTAATATAGTAAAACACATACAAAACCTAATAAAAAAAATGTCTTGAATATAAAAAATAACTAACATCACATTTAATACTAGAAAGTTAGTTCACATGTCTCTTTCCTCTAATGCTGTAATCACTTGGTCTCACAGAGAACGGGGAGTGGGCAATCAAGCATCGGCCTGCTCGTAAGCTGACAAACCCACTTTACTCCCCTGATGATCTGGAGTACCAAGAGGTGTATTTCAATCTCATCATCCAGAGAAAACCACTCTTCTACATCATCAATATCATCCTGCCCTGCTCTCTCATCTCCTCTCTGGTCGTTCTGCCCTTTTTTCTACCTGCAAAAGGTGTTTGTGTGTGCATGTGCAGACATTCTGAGTGTTCAGTATGCCCTAAAATATTAAGACCCCATTACAGTCTTACAGTGTTGATAGTCTCGGTGTCTGTCTCCTCTGTACACTAAGTCTTTGTCTCACTCTTTCTTTCTTTCTCCTCTGTCTCTTAGCTGGAGGGCAGAAGTTGACTGTGTCCATTTCTGTACTGTTGGCTCAGACTGTGTTTCTCTTCCTGATCGCTCAGAAGATTCCAGAAACATCACTTTCTGTGCCTCTTATTGGCAAGTTAGTGTCATTGTGTGAATGTGTAGACAATTACATCTAACTTCTGTTTTTCTTGATTTTATTTTAGGTATTTAATCTTCGTCATGTGTATGACCACACTGATCGTGACCAACTGCATCATTGTCCTCAACTTCTCCCTCCGTAGTCCTAGAACACACAACATGTCGCACACCATCAAACATGTGCGTGTGTTTTTGTTCTTAATATATATTATTTTTTACTAATTATAAATCTCATTGCATATCTTCTGATTCTGCAGTTCTTTTATACTCATTCGATTTTCCTTGAGGTGGTCCCTCGTTTCCTTGGCATGGCCTCATTTCTGGATGAGGAGGAGCCGGGTGGTGGGACATACTGAAATGAGGGACAGGCGGCGCAGTGCCTTTGGGCTGATGCAGAGGGCTCAAGAATATGTTTTGAAACAACCACGCAATAAGATGATGTTTGATAAACAGAGAGAGAGACATGGACTCGTGCGCTCAATTGGTAACACAAATTCAAACATTCACTTACCCAAAGCATAACATATAAGGGTATCGTGAACTACAGTGGTCGGTTTTAAGAGGTGCACAATTAATGGAATAGTTCACTCAAAAATGACAATACGCTGAACATTTCTCATTCTCAGGCCATTCAAGATGTAGATGGGTTTATTTCTTTAAAGGGGTCATCAGATGCTACATGCATTTTACAAGTTGTTTGAACTGAAATGTGTGTTGGCAGTGTGTTTACACAACCACCCTATAATGATAAAAATCCACCCAGTGTTTTTTTTTTTAAATACTAAAATCTTTACCCCTTTCTCAAATAGAGCCGATCTCAGATGCCTGTCTGTTTGATGTCACAAAAACAGGCCCCTCCCACGATAGTTTGATTGACAGTGGCGTTTCAGCACAAACTGGACTGGCGTCTTACCTAGGCAAGGCAAGGTAAGGCAAGTTTATTTATATAGCACATCATACACAATGGTAATTCAAAGTGCTTGACATAAAGAAAAGAAAAGAAAAACAATAAGCACAACAATAAAACAAGGAATTTAAAAACTTTGAAAAATTTTTAAACAAAAAAACTTTGATTTAAGAGGTTTAAAATGAATTTAAGAAAACGATTATACATAAAATACAGTACAATCAGTTCAGACGTAGCACAGTGCACATTCAATAAATGCACAGCTAAACAAATGAGTTTTGAGTCTGCATTTAAATGCGACTAATGTTTTAGCACATCTGATCTCTTCTGGAAGCTGATTCAAACTGAGGTGTGGCATGATAACTAAAAGCACATTCCCCTTGTTTTGGGTGAACCCTTGGTATTTCTAACTGACATGATCCTAATGATCTGAGTGGTCTGTTAAGTTATTATTCAGTGAGCATATCTGCAATGTATATAGGTCCTAGGCCATTGAGTGATTTATAAATGAGTAAAAGTACTTAAAAATATATCCTAAATATAACTGGAAGCCAGTGAAAGGACCTGAGGACTGGTGTAATATGATCAGATTTTCTGGTTCTAGTCAGAATACTGGCATCAGCGTTCTGGATGAGCTGCAGCTGTATAATGGTCTTCTTGGGAAGGCCAGTGAGGAGACCATTACAATAGTCCACCCTGCTGGTGATAAAGGCAAGAACAAGTTTCTCCAAGTCTTGACTGAAAACAAAACATCTAATTCTTGCAATGATTTTGAGATGATAGTATGGAATTTAGTACAGTTTTGACAGACTACTGAACTAAGGTCTTGTCTCCGGAAATACCCAAGATTCCGGACTGTTTTAGGTGTTAGACCCCTAGAGTCAAGGTATGCAATCACCTTGAGACCTTCATCTTTGTTTCCAAATGCAATGACTTAGTTTCCTTGTTTAACTGAAGAAAGTTCTTGCACATCCAACTGTTAATTACATCAATGCATTGGCAGAGGGAGTCAAAGGGGCTGTAGTCATTTGGAGATAAGGCTAGGTAAATCAGGGTATCATCTGCATAGCTGTGATAGGCAACTTGGTTCTTTCTCATTATTTGACTTAATAGGAGCATATGCAGGCTAAACAAGAGCGGTGCAAGAACTAAGCCTTGTGGTACTCCACATGTAATGGACGTCCACTTAGACTTATGCTCACCTATACTCACATAATAACCTCTCCCATCTAAGTATGACCTTAACCATTTGAGTACCATCCCAGAAAGCCCGACCCAGTTTTACAGTCTCTCTAGTAGTATGTTATGATCGACAGTATCAAACGCAGCACTGAGATCTAGTAGTACCAGCACTGATATTTGCCAGAATCAGAATTAAAGCAAATATCATTTATTATCTTAATGAGTGCGTCTCTGTGCTGTGATGATGCGGTCGGAAAACCAGATTGAAAATTGTCCAGGTATCCATTTGAGGTTAAGTATTTGTTCAGCTGATTAAAGAATACCTTTTCAATAATCTTTCCTATAAAAACGAAGATTTGATATTGGTCTATAGTTGCTCAATAGGGTGTTATCAAGATTTCACTTTTTCAGAAGGGGTTAACAACTGCAGTTTTCAGGAGTTTGGAAAAGTCCCAGAAAGAAATGAGACGTTCACCACATCTAAGAGATCTGCTTATAAACAGTCAAGCACCCTTTTGAAAAAAAGATGTGGGAAGTGTGTCAAGATAGCAAGTTGACGATTTAAGGCGCTGTACTATTTCTTCCAAAATGTTGCTACCAATCTCTTCAAAAGCAGACATAGTATCTTCATTTTGATATTGTGGTTTGATATTTGATACTTAGACAGCTTACCTTAGACCCGCTCTGAGTGAGCTGTCATAAGTCCGCCAGCAAACTCGCGTTTGAATCATACATAAACATAAAACCCTGTCTGCATTTGTGATCAGAGAAATGACGAACAACAAGCACTACTCTACACTGCCAAAAAAACTCGCGTTTGAATCGTCAGAGGCAAATCCTTTAAATGAAAACGTACTTGCGTGAGTCAGAACTGCCAGCATTTTACTCTCCCAGGATCAGTAAACAGTCATCCATAAAATGTGCCGGCGATCCACTGTTGATGTATTTCCTCAGCGACCAGCAAAGATCAGCTCTAGACATGACGGAGGGGATATCGTCCTCTTTTGGAAGACCAACAAAGTAGTTTCGCTTTCACAAGGAAACACACAGCGTCTTCAGGACATGGCGACAGCGGCAACAATACTACAGCGAGAATAAAAGTTACGCCTTCTTTCTTTGCGTGAACATTTGGGCGGCGTTATGCATATCTTCCCACATAGTGAGGTAGACATATGGGGGAGTGTTAGAACGAGCCGTTTAAGGAGGTGTGGCTGACTCTAACTTTTGTTACGACACTGGTCTAGGGTCAGGGAAAATAACCTAAAATAAAGTAGTCTTGAAACCGCTGTTACTCCATTTTGTGTTTTTTTTGGTTGGGGGAAAATTTATTTTTACTTTTTAAGTCTCATTTGTAGCATCACCATAACCAGGCTATCCCTTCGGGATTGATCAGGGCCAAAACAACAAACAAAACATATCACTACCTGTACCCAAGACTCTAATTAGTCTAAGTGAAAAGAAAAGGAAACAAATGACAGCATTCTTCCCTAACTCCCTAGCTAACACAAAAACAGGAGAAAACGATATTTACAATAAAGAAAACCGGCACCCAATCCCTACAGCCTTCATGGTGGAGAGACACGCTATTCACAATATTTGCAAAATACAGAGGAATAGCGGCATACTCGCCAACTTAACTTAACAGGAATAACAAGGAAAGAAAATTAACAAAATAGCTTTAGACAACAAAACAGTAGGTAACATAAAATTATAAAGGACTAAGTAATCACGAGAATGCACAACAAGATTCTCAACACCAAGAAAGAAAAGCCACACACTAGGCTACAACGAGACGTGATGCACAACACTACCAACAGCTCTGCTCTCTCTCTCTGGCTTCCGCCTCCTCCGATCCCACTATTTCAAAAGATGCTGGATCTCTCGGGACGAATCAGCAGATGCGTCTTTTACGTCCAATTAGGGAGGGAGCACTAAGAGAGAGAGAGAGAGAGAGAGGAGAGGGACGTAACACTTTTATAAAGAATATCTCTTTGGATTTGAGACTTTAGTCTTTGCGAATGTACAGATCTTCTTTATGCACCAAGAGCTTGTAAACACTCCAAAGAGAAAGGAAAAATTAATAGCTCATTAACACTTAAAGGAAAATGCTACAAAACGGCTCGCTCTGAAAACAGCTGTTTTTGACAGGGTAAAAAAAAAGGTGTTTTTTACACTACCATTGAGAAATTTTAACCAAAATATGTTACAGACTTTTCATTAAGACCTAAAGAATCATATCAACTTGTGGAAAATGGGCATCCTATGACCCCTTTAAATTTAGCATTCTATCACTTGTTCACTAATGGATTTTCTGCAGTGAATGGTTGCCATCAGAATTATGTTAAAATAGCTGATAAAACATCTCAATAATCCACAATTAATCCACAGGACTCCAGTCCATCAATAAATGTCTAGTGAAATGAAAAAATTCACTGAAAACAGTCCAAGCGGTCTAAACCAATTGTTGGTGGATTTTGATTGGGAAAAGACACAGGGGAGGACGTTGCACTGGAGTATTATTATGGATGATGGCCAGACAGAAGCATTGTTTTAAAGTTAAAATGCCTTAATGATAACTTTTCACTTCACAAGACGGTGACCAGTGTACTGGAATTGCGTGGATTACTTGTGGATTCTTGTGATGTTTTTATCAGATGTTTGAACTCTCAATCTGATGGCACTCACTCACTGCAGAGGATCCATTGGTGAGCAAGTGATTTAATGCTAAATTTCTCCAAATCTGTTCTGATGAAGAAACAAACTTGCTCTACATCTTAAGGTACCCGTAGGGCGAGACTTTTAGCAAATTTTCATCTTGGCTATGAGTATTACTCTAGGCTGTTGGCATGTTTGGATTTTGCATCTAACGTGTTAATCCATTAGATTAGCATTATTTAGGCATATTTTTTTTGTACAAATAATGTGCATGTTCTGTTACATTTATAATACCGGAATTTAATTGTATTTTTTTTAAGTGTTTGTGTATGTCTCCCTCTATAGTGGAGGAATGATGTGTAGCAGACGGCAAACTTACAAGAGTCTGCAAGACAGCCCAACAGAAAGAAAGAGTGTGTGGATGCCTGTAACTTAATTGCTGAATACAATAAGCAGCAAAATGACATTGGATCTGTAAGTGTGTGTGTGTGTGTGTGTGAGAGTGCGGGAGTGTCCTAGCAAGACAACACTTTTCTAAACATCCTCAGTGCAGTCATCTATATCCACACACTGTTTTTCCTCTTTTTTTCCTCAGGAGATGGAGAGTTTGGGTGCTGATTGGTAAGATGATTGACAAGGTTTGTTTCTGGGCAGCCATCTTGCTATTCTCTGTTGGCACAGTAGCCATTTTCCTCATGGGTCACTTCATTTCCTTGGGAGAACAAAAAAGTACACACCTGAGTAGAGAAGGAGACTCCGTCCAGAGAAGGAACGAGCAAAATGCCACTCCTTTCTGCTTATCTGATACATAAAATAAATACCAAGACAGGTTTTATAGAGTACAACAAGCTAAACATGATTTGAACAGGATCATTCGACTTAGTATGTGATCTGGTCTTATATTTGATATTAGCGACTATGGGTGTCCATGCATGGGTTAACATAATATTTTGTACTCTGACCACACAAGTCATGAATGCTCATATTTTTTACACTAGGGGGATTTTTACCGAAATGTACATTTTGCTTACATTTGTGCAAACAATATTAATTAGTGAAATAATGAGGAATAAATAAGCTAATGATTTCAGCTTATATCATACCATGTAGTGGTTCTCCAGTTCATTGTTGCTGCATTGTGTAATGCCCTACATCAGATTATCATCTGCAAACAGTATGTGTTACTGTTAACAGTGTGTTACATCAGCCACTTTTTATAAGGTGATTGCACTGTAGTATTTCGTTTTAGTATTATAGAGATGCATGTTCATTTTTGTTTGTTCTATCTTATGTATTACCTTGTCATAAAATGTTATTTTAATTTTACTTATGCAATTTTGCATTGTTTATCATTTACTTTAAACTCTTTATATATATATATATATATATATATATATATATATAATATATAATATATATATATTATATATATATCCTAGTGGCCTCTTTGCAGTGAAAATGGATTCTTAATTCACACCGTCTTAAAATATCTAGTGCAAACGCACAAGAAACAAGTCTGATGTCTGCTTGTAAGAACATTTTAAAATCCTTATTAAGCACTGCTGTGATTTTTCTATATGCACCAAAGACGGAGAATAAAATAACTGGCATATTTCAAGGTAAAAATCTATCTGATTCTTTTTTGAGCTTACCACACTCTCAGAAAAAAATGGTCCAAAAGCTGTCACTGGATGGAAAATTTGAAAGGTTCTACAGGTATTACAGCTAATATGTAATGTTTAGGTACTAATGAGCTGCCAGTAGCATATATATAAATTTTATATTATATTATATTTTTATGTTTTTATATTAAAATACAATTTTACAGTACACAATCAAAATGGTTTCATGTGAAAAGGGCCTATTGTTTAATCGAAGCTTAGAGATATTTTTAATCCCACAATGACTACCTACATTTCCTGTATTGCCAGCCCTTGTGCACGCAGTGTTCATTTCCTGTCATACTCTGAGGTTTCTGTCTAGTAGGCTATGTGGTCCAGGCTCTCGTGACTCCTCTGAATGTGTGTTTTATCAGGGTGTTGTTTGAGGGGCGGTGCTAAATGGGCTGAAGCCCCGAATGTTTTGATTACTATGCCCTATACAAATCATCGCTGTGTTTCACGCGCATTAAAATCATTTATATTAGAACCGAAGTTTTGCTCTCTGCACATCAGCAGTGGCTACTTAACTGTAATTCACTCAGGCTTCTACTCTGACCGCATGGGAAACTGGCCAACCAGCGATCAGAAACTATAGCAGCAATAACGTATCGCTGTAATACCGATTTTTGTAAATTATTTTAATTGAGCACTGTCATTGTGAAGAAACAAATATAGATATGTAATGATAATCAGAGTTATATGCAGTCTTCCTAGGACACACGCATTATTATTATTATTATTATATTATTTTATTTATTTAACCAGGTAATTCAGTTGAGAACCTTATCATTTACAAATCATAGGGATGAACGCTGTTTTTTTTGTGGTAGCATGGTCTGGACTTTTCTTAGTTTTCAGGGCAACAATAAATGAAACACGAAATAAATATTAAGTGATGTGTATATATATATATTTATATATATATACTGTATATATATAAGTGTATCCCATGTATTCTGACACATACATGGATGTCTCTGGGCTAAGCCCCGGATATCTGAGAGGGTCCTCACTGCAGTGAGGGGCTACTGGGATATCCACTCACCCTAGAAACTGTTTCAACAGTACAGATGATCCCTCATCGCCTCGGAGAATTCGGTAATAGACTCTGCTGCAGCGGCCCGCGTCGCATCTACGCAAATTACGGTGATGTGGACCGTTTGCGCCAGAGACAAATCCAGGTATGTTTGCTTCAACAAATCGGCCATCAATTATAGAGAGTGTTTGTTTTATGAAACATTTCCCTAAACGGACCACATTCCAAAAAATCGCCTGAAAGGGCAAGTAAAATGTAGATCTGTATTCCTTCTCTCTGCGGATCATTCTCGGTGCTTTACGGTAAATTTGGCCTCTCAAGTTTGTCTACGTTGAATGTTACAACCTAACGTTACGCCTTGGGAGTTGTGATGGGCGAGAAGTTATCCAGAAGTTTGAGTCTAACTGGGAAATAACAACCTACGAAACTACAAGGTGCCAAACGAGCATTTAATAGCGACAGTTTCCTTGGTGGTGAGTAAAATAATAAAATCTTGATTAGAAAGCGGTATTACGATGTGGCTTCAAGCACATTTTCAACAGTGAATTGTAAAATGTCTTTCTTACGCTTGTTTTACACACTGCGAAACCTCGTATTGTTATAAACATACTGTGTTTTAAAGCAGCTAGATTTTCCATCCGAGTTTCGATTGAAGTCGCGAGTAAAAAAACGTGTCTCGTAAAACCACGAGACAGGACTGTTAATGTTCTTGATGTAAAAATCACTGACGCACAGCACTGCCTCTGTGAGCTGTCTATCTAGACAGCATTTGGTGCACCATAAAGTGCGTAAACGCGTGATACCCACTAGCTGGGCAGCTCACTAGGTATTGAGGCACGGCCACGGCCACCCTGTTGTTTCCCACATCCTCTCGACTGCTGCTGGGTTAACGGTGGACTGCCTCATCCGGGTTACCGGTCTATGGTAGAAGCAGGTTGGAAGAGGGAAAGTGTCTAAGAAAGGTTTGGAAAAGAGACGAGACGAGCGTGGTTAGATGTCAATCATAACATTCCCATAATCGCATTCACCCATCCTCACATTCTAGATCCTGGGGGAAAAGAAATAATTTTTAAGCATTTTTTACTTTTATAGTAATACCTAATAATGAAACACAAGTAAATACATACTTTTCCATCCCAAGTATCACTTATTTGACATATCTGTCATGTACAAATGTAATTGTGATGTACAAATGTAATTGTGGTTGCAGCTGTTGTTCTAACTTCCTTCTAGTAAGTGATTTTAGCGAAACAGTTGCTAATATTGAAATCATCATATGCAAACAGCTGCACTTTATCTCGAGAGTGAAATGCACTGTCAAATCATTTTACTCCTATACAGTTTTATGATTTGTTTGATCTGCTAACTTGTTAGGAGTTTATGGTGTTTTGAATATCTCCCTCTCTTTCTTCCAGCCCTTTTCTACTTTACTTGAACTTCTGTCTCTCTCCCACTGTGTCTCATGTTTCACCTGCAGCCTGGTTGCCTGGCAACTGTGGGCACAGTCAGCCATTGCAACGCCCTCTAATTCCCTCTCTCTGTATGCCCTACTGTTCACTTCCTTGATATCAAATGTTTAATATTTGAATTTATATCTCGGTACCATTCAGAAGTTTGGGTCAGGAAAATTTGTTGATGTTCTTGAAGGAAGTCTCTTATGCTCACGAGACTTCAATGCTTGATCAAAACACAGTAAAAGCAGTAATATTGTGAAATATTACAATTTAAAATATGATTTTCTATTTTAATATATTTTTAAATATAATTTATTTCCTATTATGGCAAAGCTGGATTTTCCGCAAGCCATTACTTTAGTCTTCATTGACCTCGTCACACGAACCTTCAGGAATCATTCTAATATGGGATTATAGTAGTATGAAAAACAGAAAATGCTTCTTAATATTTAATGGAAACTGAGAATTTTCTTTCGAATTCTTGAGAAAGTTCAAAACAACAGAATGGTTTCTGCGGTGTGTGTGTGTGTATATATATATAGATATATATATATATTCATATCTATGTGATCTATATGAATACAGTATATGGGCCACACCTAACAATGGTAGTGTAAATATTTACAAATTTATATAGTTAAGAAAGTAATACAATCATGCAAATTCGTTGCCTTAGTTGTCCTCAGATTAAAAAATAATCTAAAAAAGAACAAAAATTAAACTAAACATCTGATTCCCCTGATGTTAATGAGATGTACATGTGTCAGTGCTGATGTCACAATCATATCAAGTGTCGTTACTGAACCTCAGAGACATGGCTAATCTCATATTACCTAAGAAATCTCACTCTGCTTTGTTAATTATTTACAACAGCACCATTTCACAGCCCTGTTCCTGGAGGTTCCCCAACATGTTTTGGATGTCTAACTTATTAGGCACCTCTATTTCAGGTGTTGGAGTCTCTACTAATGTGCTGATGAGTTGAATCAGTCTTGATTACAGAGACATCCAAAATGTGTGATTTTGAGGGTCCTACAGGAACATGGTTGGGAACTACTGATCTTAGATAAGATTTTACTATATAGTAAAACCATGTCAAATCAGCTGAAATCAATCAGTATCTTTTATCTCACTTTCCATTTTATTGTTTACTGTCAACTCACGAATGATGAACAATTTTGAACAAAATAATGAAGAGGAACTTTAGGGGTGGGCAATATGGCAAAAATATCATATCACTATTTTTTCAGGAAAATCATAATTCACGATTTTATCATTCTTTGTCATGTTGGTTTTACTATTTTACAAGTTGCCATTCTGAGCAGTACAGCCAAACTAATTTCCCTATTTTAACAACTAAAATAAAAAAAGAATGGCAGATATTTAGGCCAAAGTGGGTGAAGATAAAAATCTTTGTCATTATTTTATCTTTGTAAATAAAAAATAAGAACAAAACATAATATACAATAAAACATTCCCAGCACTTGAAGAAATATAAAAATGACCCTGTACTACTTCACTGTGTAAATTTAGGCATGAATTTCGTATTAAAGCAACTGTGAGAAATTGTACGTGATAAAATATTGGTTATTTCTCAGTCCGTGAAAATGACTGAACCTTTAAAAGCGTAGTATGTACAGGTGCATCTCGATAAATTAGAATGTCTTGGAAAAGTTAATTTAGTAATTCAGTAATTCAACTCAAATGGTGAAACTAGTGTATTAATAAATTCAATGCACACAGACTGAAGTAGGTAAGTCTGTGGTTCTTTTAATTGTGATGATTTTAACTCACATTTAACAAAAACCCACCAACATCTCAACAAATTAGAATATGGTGACCTGCCAATCAGCTAATCAACTCAAAACAAAGGTTTCCTGAGCCTTCAAAATAATCTCTCAGTTTGGTTCACTAGGCTACACAATCACGGGGAAGAGTGCTGATCTTGACAGATGTCCAGAAGACATTCATTGACACCCTTCACAAGGAGGGTTTAGCCACAAACATTCATTGCCAAAGAATATGGCTGTTCAAAGATTGCTGTATCCAAGCATGTTAACAGAAGTTGAGTGGAAGGAAAAAGTTTGGAAGAAAAAGATACACAACCAACCGAGAGAACCGCAGCCTTATGAGGATTGTCAAGGCAAAATCGATTCAAGAAGTTGAGTGAACTTCACAAGGAATGGACTGAAGATGGGGTCACGGCATCAAGAGCCACCACACACAGACGTTTCAAGGAATTTGGCTACAGTTGTCATATACCTCTTGTTAAGCCACTCCTGAACCACAGACAACGGCAGAGGCGTCTTACCTGGGCTAAGGATAAGAAGAACTGGACTGTTGCCCAGTGTCCAAAGTCCTCTTTTCAGATGAGAACAAGTTTTGAATTTCATTTGGAAACCAAGATCCTAGAGTCTAGAGGAAGGGTGGAGAAACTCATAGCCCAAATTGCTTGAAGTCCAGTGTTAAGTTTCCACAGTCTGTGAGGATTTAGGGTGCAATGTCATCTGCTGGTGTTGATACATTGTGTTTTTTGAAAACCAACATCACAGCACCCGTTTACCAATAAATTTTGGAACACTTCATGCTTCCTTCTGCTGACCAGCTTATTGAAGATGCTGATTTCATTTTCCAGCAGTACTTGGCACCTGCCCACATTGCCAAAGGTACCAAAAGCTGGTTCATTGACCATGGTGTTACTGTGCTTGATTGTCCTGCAAACTCGCCTGACCTGAACCCATAGAGAATCTATGGGGTATTATCAAAAGGAAAATTAGAAACAAGAGACCAAAAAAATGCAGATGAGATGAAGGCCACTGTCAAAGAAACCTGGGCTTAAATACCACCTCAGCAGTGCCACAAACTGATCACCTCCCTGCCACGCCGAATTGAGGCAGTAATTAAAGCAAAAGGAGCCCCTACCAAGTATTGAGTACATGTACAGTAAATGAACATACTTTCCAGAAGGCCAACAATTCACTAAAAATGTTTTTTTCTTGGTCTTATGAAGTATTCTAATTTGTTGAGATCCGATTGGTGGGTTTTTGTTAAATGTGAGCCAAAAGCATCACAATTTAAAGAACCAAAGACTTAAACTACTTCAGTCTGTGTGCATTGAATTTATTTAATACACGAGTTTCACAATTTGAGTTGAATTACTGAAATAAATGAACTTTTCCACGACATTCTAATTTATTGAGACGCACCTGTATAAGGTTTTTTTTCCCACATATTCTCTGATGAATATGTTAAGGTCCTTCTCTCTGATATTTGGCACTATTTGAGGGAACAGCCATTTTTAGTGGTGTCCGAAACCATCGTGGATGTTCTCGAGGGCACTCATTCAATCCCACAATGCACTGCAAAAACGAGTGTACAAAATAGGGAACCGCATCACCGAGATACTGAGAATGCCCAGAAGTGGGCGCTCGCAGCTGATAATCAATCCGTCCATTGTTACAAAGCGCTCAGCCGTGGCGTACAGCAGAAGAATGTACAACACGGGTTATAAAATTCATTGTAAAGATTCTTATTGTGATTAGGGTTTATACATAATTGCCGTGACAGAGTTCATGACAAATCTTTTCATTACTACTAGAGCTGCGAGTTTGCTGAGTTTTGCAATGAATATAAAACAGCAAGCACAAACTATGCAAAAAACTATGCATTCCTTCCGGTGCACTCAGTGTCCGAATTCACTCACTCGTTTTCATTCACTCCTTCTAGTGAACTGAATTAGTGACCTAATGTAGGGAATAGTGAATGAGGGTATAGGGGGCGATTTCGGACACAGCCATGGTCTCTAAATGCATTCTCCCTTGACATAAAAGTTATGGCACAATAAATTGCTTTTTTTCCATTACTGCCACCCACAGGACAAACTGCACATTGCACCCAAAATTGTTTGGTGTGATACGATTCCAAATTTAGGGGGGCCAGAGGGGGAACCAAGCTTGTTGACAGGCATGGACCCCCTTGCCCCCCCCCCCCCCCCCCAAACTACCACGAGTTCGACGTCTTTTTAGCGTGTGCTTGCTTCAGGTGTACGCGCTCAGTAAAAGCGCATGTCAGAACAGCACGTGAATGAAATGTTTAACAAGCAAGGTTTTAAAGGACATGCAAATAATGTACTTTTGTGATTGTGATTAACTGCAGTGTCTCGTAAGTGTAACTCTACCGCTGAGTTAACATTTGATGTGAGTGTATGTTGTGTTGTACAATATTGAGACGGAGGCGCCAGAAGTGCAGCTGATAGAATGTGTGCTGTAGCGCGATTAGGGTTGGGTATCGTTTGAATTTTACAGATTCCGATTCTTATCGATTCCTAGTTTTGATTCCAATAAGATAAAAAAATCCAATATTCCAAAAAAATTAAGTCAAACATTTAGATGCCAAACATATGTCTGGAATAACACAAGAACTTCGTAGCCTAAAGAACACTCAAGAGGATTTTGCCGATGCTTAAAAAAAAAAATACAACAGAAAAGAACACTAGATGAAATAATTTAAATTAAAGTGTTACAGACAAGAAACAGTCCGTAATAAGATAGCACAAACAAACAATTCGCAATATCATACAATACATACAACGAACATAATTTCAGGTACAGAAACGTCATTAAAAGTTTAAAAAAAACTGCATAGTTTATTTCATAAATAAACTATGCTTAATCAATTAAAGTTATTAAATGTATTCAGTCAAGATCAGTGAATGATTTTCTTTTGTTCTTTGATTAACATTAATGACAGGCAGCGCGTTTATTAGGCTGCTGTCTCTTTAACACCGAACGCACGCAGATCTAAAAATACTGTACATGTGTGTTTTCTTTCTCATCTGTTTACGTTCACGTAAGACAAAAATGGCTGTGTTTATGATGATATACTGACGTAGTTTTCTGCATATTGGTCGACAAATATGAAAGAAGTCAGTTTCGGCCTGGAACAAACTTTTCTACAGTGGAAATACACGGAACGGTTCGAGAACGGACACAAACCGGGAACCCGTACCGCGACATCTGTTCTCTGTGCACACGCTTCGTGTGCGCTGCACGTAAACGGGGCGCAAGGTCTTTCCGTTCCTGTACTTAAATAGTTTTTAATCACATTAAAATACGAACGCAGGAATCATTAAGCAGAATCGAAATGCACGCGTCTTATCGAATACCCAGGTCTTGGAAATTTGGAACCGGTTCTAAAATGGAACCGGTTTTCGATACCCAACCATAAGCGCGATACTACGATATTTCTTCAAAAGCAGATCGTGTAGATAATTTAATCGTCCACGATCAAAAATCGTCATATAGCACACCGAGTACTTGATAGCAATAATCTGTGCCACAGCTGGAGTGTAGTTTTTATATTGCTAGAATGATGGGCTCCTTTGTTTTGTGGGGAAAGTTGCTGTAGAAATACAACACAGTTCAGCCCAAAGACAATCTGGAATGACTCCAACAGCTACAGGCGCTTTAGCTTTTTGTCCTAGTTATTTTTAGTCATGCTTAAATGAATACAGATTATGTGATCATAACAACAGTGCAGACAAATCCTGCACCTGTGAATATAAAGTACATGTACAGTAATAACAATAATGAATGGTGTTTTTAATCATACGCCTTTTTATACATATTATGCTATGCGGCTTAAATTTAAAGCTGGGGGGTCAAACTCAATTCCTGGAGGGCGGAGCCAGCAGAGATTGGTTCAACATGCCCAAAAATAAACCATGTAGTTTTCAAATAGCTGATGGATGGATAGTTGGATCAGGCGTGATTCATTTAGGGTGGAATCTAAACTCTGCAGGGCTCTGGCCCTCCAGGAATTGAGTTTGACACCCCTGGTTTAAAGGAACAAACAGAACCAAATAAAATGAGAATAAATAGAAATACAAAGAAGAATATGGATGAAGAAGATATGGATCTGATGGTCCTATTTCCATTGGCATATAATAAAAAGTTACGAGCTAAATGTGGTTCAATTTCTCATGACAATACGCTGGTATGAAGGATTCATGCAATGTGTGAACTTGTGTTAGAAGCCCAATCTCTATAGCCAGTGTTCTTCTCCTGCAGAATTTTGCTAAATGCCTTTACTATATACTGCACACATCAAGGTTTCAATTTTTCTTTGCTTGAGTTTTTGATGAGCTCAGAGATAACAGGAAATCTATTTGATGTGTGTGTGTTCAAGACAAATATGAGACAGTAATGTTATTTTAGTTTCTTAAATGTCCTGGCTACTTAGAAAATGGTTTGCATTAAATTCTTAGATACTCATCTGGAGGACATAGTTGGACACCTTAAATGGACACATATAGGTGAAATTGCTTGGATTGATTAGAGGTCGACCGATTGATCGGCCGGTTTTTGGCATTTTTTAATTAATCGGCATCAGCAGATTGTGTTGCAAATTAGGCCGATTTATAGGCAGGCAGCTAAGCGTTGTTGCGGAACTCCCTCTGGCTGCATGAGACGGAGAGGTGTTTTTATATGAATGTATCTTTGAAAAGAACCGACTGTCTTCAGAAAAGCTTCGATGTAATTTTCATTTCGTCTTTCCTGTAATGCCTGATAAAATAGCGTTTGTGACTGTGAGCAGCGCTTATTTGATTACAGACTTTACCAGGGAAACCGCTAGCCTATATCTCCAGCTCCCAAAGCGCCTCCTGCTGGCAGAGAATTAATTTGCAGTCTGTTTGAAACTGCTGTCTGTCAGCAAACGTAAACAAAAAGCATCCTTCAAAATTGTTTTTTTGAGTTATGTATTATTACTCTAAATTGGGCTACTACTACCATTGCTATCTTGTACACTGCAATAATCATTTGCTCAAACTCACTTTTATGAGATGAATGGGAAAAAAAAGAAAATCGGCCAAACATATTGGCCAAAAAAAATCGGCATCATATATCGGCCATCAGCTGCCCTGATTTCGAAATATCGGCACCGGCCAGTGAAAAACCCATACTGGTCGACCACTAGATTGGATGAGATCAAAGCATCCGCATTTGATGAAGGTATAAATGTTGAGTTTGGGTGTTTCCTCGTTGTTTCACTCTGCAGTCAACTTGGATGACTGTATGACTGTTGAACTTTTCTTGCAAGAAAATAAATATTCAAAGGACTTTTGTCTCATATATTTATAAATAAAGTTACACAAATAAAGTTAAATTGCACAGATCAGGACAGGTAGCTGAGAACACATACAACTTTTTTGTGTTTTTTTTTTTTTTTTTTGTTCTCCTTTTTCTTTTTTTGACAATTGATAAGAGAAGTTGTGTGATGATTTGGTGTAAATGGAGAAGAGCAGAGGTCTCAGCACAGATCCCTGCTGTACCCCAGTTGGGAACAGCCTAGTTTGTTTCCCTCTAGTTTTATCTAATATCATGCAAATGTTCACATCTTGTAAACTATGTAAAAAAGCATAACTAATATTTTTCCCTCTTTGTGTGCATGGGTGTTTTTGTTTGTTGGTATGTTTACACAGGTGTGTCGTGGTCCAGTAGCCTTATGGCTAGTTCTGAGACAGATGCAGCAAAAAGGTGGCAGAACTGTGTGGACACCGTGCTGTGCAGCCTTACTAAGGATCAGCTGAAATCTATCGAAAACAACAGTGGTGAGACAAATCGCATACCATTGTATTTATTAACAGATCACAAATTTTGAACCCTGCCTGTAACTTTCAACTGAGCTTGAAGATCTTTATCAGCTGGTTCATGTGTTTGATTTGAGATGGAATTAGATTGAGCACCTGTTGTGCTCACAGTTTCGTTTTCATCACTACGTAAATCATTTGCATACCGCCCTGCTGCCTGTCCACACCTTGATACCCAAATTCGAAACTATTTATTGGAGTTTTTAAGTATGTTTTATTGTTTTTAATAGTTTAGATTTTTAATATTGGCCATTTTTCAGTTTTCATGGAAAAACATGAAAATAATGGGTTTATTGTTGTCAGCTAATATAATATATAATATGGAATATCAGTACATTTCTATTTATGGGGTTTTGCTGGTAATGGACAGGACAGTGGACGTTAATGGAAAAAGGGGGTTGGGGGAGAGGGTAATAGGACTGGGACATGATGCAGGCCAGATTTGAACCTGTGTTCCCAAGAGCACAAAAGCTTTTTTAAATGTATTTGTTACAAGACTGCCCACTTAGCCATGACTGTGACTCAAGTTTACGGTTAGTATGTTTGCAGGTACAGATTTATGTACCAAAAACACAGAAAGTTTTCTGATAATCAAGACTCAATGGCAATATGAGCAGTAAAGGTTGAATATTTTACAGAAACAAGGTCTTAAATTGCAAAGGACAGGCATAAAGCTAGTGACATTTTCTTGTTATTCATTTTATTACAGAATAAAAACCGTTAATAGATATTTGCTTCATAATTCACAGTTAACCTTAAGACTTCTTTTTAATCACTGATTTGTCTCTAACACCGGGCTTACACTGTGCGATTTTTTTTTTTAAAGTCCTTTAGGATTGTACTTGTCAGACTGTACGAACATGATGATCATGTCACACTGTGGGATCTCAGTTGTCATTAATGTCAGACTGTACGACAGTCGAGACTCGTTAAAAACGGATGCGTGCAAGAAAACTTGTCCAGAGTTCTACATTATCATTCCATACACATTCGGTGACTGCGAGCTACATTGCACGTGGGGCTGTAATGTTGGCTATCATTAAAAGTATATGAATGGTGGCAATACTGGCGTATTTAAGAAGAATAGTGTAAGCAGCACTACACACCCACATGAAAACAGCAGCACAACCGGTGTTTATCATATCAAAGGCAACATATCATATGAATTCCGTGAGAGGAGGACGAGCGCGCCGGAGTTTATGCGGTTAGAAGAAATCTCTAGCATTATTAATTCTGATCATGGCTTGTCTTGAAAAACGGAGACAGTTTGATGTTCGTCGTAGGAGAAGTCACACTGCAGGACTGTGCGCCAAATCTTCTGACACTGCCAGAATTTCGTCTGAGGTCAAATTTGATCGCAACGGCCATTAATCGGCTGTCGGTGAACATGTCAAACTAACAATCAAAGACTACAGATTTTAGCCTAGGATTATAGGAATCTTTTAGGATTTTCAAAATTTGTCTCAGATGTCCAAATCGTGGCCAACATCACACAGTGTGAGCCGGGCATAAGGAAAAATGATTATTTATGCCGAATCCACATGCCAGTCATGCTGTAAGAACTAGTATTGAAAGTGTGACAGTGGGTCCTTATACTTCCTTGTGAAAAGACTGTGAAAAATGTAGAATGCTTCACAGCTATTTTCTCTCATTCATATGCTTTTAGAAGAATTGTGGTCTTAAACACAACACTGAAACAGAGTGACTCATCTTGACCCCTGATGATATAACATTGTTGATACAAAAATAGTTCTGTTATTCAAAATATAATTTAAACCTGAAAATAAACAAAGAATCATTATTGTGTAAAATAAATAAGAAATATTACTTGTTCAGTAATCACATAAGTCTGTGACATCATATTGTCAGATGTTCTTCTACTGAAGTTCAAGATGCTCTTTGGATCAAGACCAGCTCATTCGAGTCTGAGTCAAGACTTAGTTCACTTACTCCTAAGTACATGACAAAACCAAGACCATGAAATATGAACTTCAAGTCTGAGTCCAAGACCATATTTACATGGTCTTGGTCTTGTTATGGACTAGGGAGCATGTGGACTCAATCTTGACCTGCTTCTGGTCTCTGTCTTGACTATATAATAAAGGCCCAGGTATACTTCACTTTCCGTGTTCCGTTTAGCGCACAGCCTGTGTTCGCACAGCTTTCAAAGTATACTCAACCGCAGATGAGCACGGATGGACAAGTTCGTAAGTACCACCTACTTACAACATTGACCTCGTGCCTGCGCTGCGGCTGTTGTACATGGACCGTCCACGCAGTCACAAAAATTGGGCATGCATTGGGTATGCACACATGTCCGCGGACTCTTCTGATGATGAAAATTGCATCACAAGGACAGTGCGTGGTATGTGGACGGCCGAAGTATACTTTGGACTTAATGAGATTGTCTCGACAACAACACTGCGTTTTACCAAATCCTGAATGAGTTCATACAGCTTGAATGCTGCTCTCGTTAAAACAGAAATTCATGATGATTTTTCAATTCAAATTTTCACTCCAACTGCTTTGCTGTAATATTTTGTATTAAATTAGACAAAAAAAAGCCCATCGCACAGCATTATGCTAATGGTCTCAGCATTATGTTTGTCTTTTATTATTTCTATCAGAGGAACGGAACTTTTTTGTGGTACATCACCTGGCAGACCTAAAAGAAGGTTGCATCTCTCCTCTCATTCATGGCACACCTATCACCTGTAAAGTGGAAAACACAGAGCGATACACCACACGCTCCAAGGTGCGTTCGTGGGTTTGTACTTAATAGTGTATTGTTGTGTTATACCTAACAGTGTAAAAATCCTGTTTGCAGGTACATGTGTGCACTCTGTACACGGTCCGTTTGACACATGGCGATTTCACATGGACGATAAAAAGAAAGTACAAGCACTTCCAGGAGCTCCACAGAGACCTGTACAAGCACAAAATGATGCTGCAGTTCTTGCCTCTGGGGAGGTGAGCACACACGCAGACCCATGCAAATTCACAACGCTTCATTTGTTTGAGCTGGAGTTTTGAACTGGTATTTTCCTTGCATTGTTCTTGTGATTTGAATTAGATTTGCCATTCAGAGACAACAGCTGGCAAGTTTGACAGAGGAAATGCCAACTTTACATGGAACCGACAGAATCAGGAGAACGTCTAGCAAACCGGTACATATGTACTAAAGCAAAGGCCACCTCCCTGTAAAAGTTGCACACCGACTGTATTGTGTATATATTGTTTTTATGTGTGTTTTTCAGAAATATCTGGAGGAATATTTAAATAACTTGCTAGAAAACACTTTCTGCAGGAACTATCATGGGATGGTGAGAAGCTTACATGCACATAATATATAAGTATATGTAAACCATGTTTTTAACTGATATTCATATAGTTTTTGTACACTTTTCTACTTCTACTTTATATTGATGGTTATCCATCCTTCGATATTGGTTTTACTGAAGAATAATAATAATAATATGCATGTTTGTGGTCGTCTAATTGTTATAATGATTATTAGTCCTTCAATATTGGGTCTACTGAATAATAATAATAAAAGATATTAATGATAATGCATATGTTTTTATTGTTGAAATATAATTATTTAGTTATTGTGTTAAAAAGCGGTATTAAATACATTTCTGTATATTGGCTGTTAAACAACATAAAATAATTTTTATTGTATCACATTTTGTATTATTGGTCAATCTGTAATGTTTGTTATGGATGTGCCTGGATGTCTCCCAAAATATTTTTTTTGTCAGATTTAGTTAATATTCTGGGGACAGTTTTGCCTCAAAGTGTATCCAAGTTGATCTTCTTACACACATATGGACAAATACTGTACAAAGTTACAGCGGATTGTGGTTGTATGCTTGCATATTAAAGTGTGTGCATTGTGCTCTCAGTTGGACTTCCTGGCAATCAGTCCACTGTCCTTCATCAGAGACCTTGGTCCCAAAGGCCTGTGAGTACAGACTGTGTGTGTTTCTTCTCTTGCAATTTTAGTACTATTCCATTGTTGCCTGAATGTATTTCTGTAACTTTTTTTTTTAGCCTCGTTGTTTGTTTTTTTCCACAGTGAAGGTTATATTCTGAAACGGTCTGGGGGTCACCGCATCCAGGGGCTCAACTGCATCGGACATCATCAGTTCTGCTTCCGCTGGTCTCGCCGTTGGCTTGTGGTGAAGGATTCGTTCCTCCTGTACATGTCCAGGTGAGTTTCTCCACAAAACAAACACACCCACATGTGTACTGTTATGTGTTACTTCACATTGCTGTCTGCTCTTTTCTGTTGTTTCATGTTACAACATGCCTTTTAGAGCTGTGATTGGATGAGAACACACACCTGCTGCTTGTTTTTGCTATTTCTTTCTTTTGATTTTTTTATTACCAGTTATTTTTAATTCATTGTCCATCAGCATGAGTCATATTTCAGAACCTTCGGTTCTCGTGCGACAAACCTCTAATTTTACTCTTAGAAAATGTAAATGTCCCTTGATTCCCAAATCCAGCAGTTAGACGCTACATCTAGCATCCTTCATTTATGCATTATTGTGCAATATTGTATAATGTAGGGTGGAAAGGATTGTCACTCAAAACAAATATCGATCCCTCTCAGCCTGAAGCTTACTTCCAACATCAAAATCACAGAAAGGTTAAAGCTGTTGTTGGAGGTAATGCAGGAGTAAGTGCTTGGACTAGTGCCAGTCTAACGAGTTCCCCCTTGCTATGCCAGTATAAAGGTCATCGGTGTTGTGTCATCAATCAGAACAGACGCTAGGTGTTTAGAGGACTATCACCACAAGTGCAGATGGAAGTGTGTGTCTCTAATACAATTTAAAATAAGTTTGCACAGGTCAGGAGTAGGGCTGAACGATTTTGGAAAATAAATTATTTTTTAAAGCTCTTTAAGTTCTGTATTATTCAACAAAGACAAGCTATAAATCATTGTATAGTATGACCAACACACTATTAGATAGATTAAACATAAATGTTCTTTTCTGTAGGCCAGGCCTATATGTTACGATGAAATTGGGTGATGCGTCAATTGATATGAATGACATTTATATTTATCAACTACAATCACAGTATATTGACTGATTTGTTGAACTTCCAACCTTGTAAGCATGTAATAATTATGTTTAAATAGCCTGGTGTAAACATTAATATGAAAGTCAGTAACAAATCACACAAACTAAAGCAGATTGCAGAAATATAAAAACAAATCTGTTGCTTTACCACACTACTTTGGGTAATTCAAAGTCACTGTAATAAACATATGTAGACATGTACACTGCACTAAACACTGTCTGTTAACTTTAGACCAGTGGTTCTCAAACTTTTTTTGGTCGCACCCCCCTTTAAACCTAAAAAAAAAAACTTAATTAAAAAAAACCTACAGGAAAAAAAAACACCTGCATCACTTGAAACCTTGATATGCATAGAAGATAACTGTTTATTATTATTATTATTATTCTCTACTGTTTTTTATTAATTTATTTGTGGGTTTCGTGCTGTCCGGCTAAGCAGTGTTTTTTCCCACCTTTCTTTAGAGTCACTGCACCCTTTTTGGAAATTTTTAACAATTTGCGGCACCCTACAAAATTAATTTTGTCACAAGATTTGACTTTCTAACTTCGATATGAACTTGAAAAGTATAGATATTCGGTACATTACTGCAGAAGAACTGCAGAATATACTTGTAATACAAGATTTTTCTATATAAAAAAATTTGTCCCTTCATTGTGCAATCAGATAGGCTAATTTCTAATGCCAGACCAATTATTATGACAGATTTTAATGTAGGCCTTTTATTTTCTATGTAACTTGTGAGAATAGTATTATAATGGTATTAAACAAAGTGTTTTTGCTCACTCATTTATTTTTGTTTTTACAGCTGGGTAATTTTGTTGCAGTAGTTCGAGATAGCTTGATTTAAAACTTTGAATTGAATAAAAAATGGCAAGGAGGCTAAGCAGTTAATAATAAAATAAGAACAAATAAAGAAATTACTAATGATAGCACAAATAAAAAAAATCACGATAGGACTACAAATGAAATAAATAGCTTTTTAGTTTTTCAGGTAGGTCTAACACACAGTAGGGCTATTAAGAGATTTTTTTTTTAACAATTATTCAAATAATGTTTAATCCTAGAAAGCTTTTTTTATCAGAGGACACGTGAGCATAACGTTTAGCAGATCAATGAATGAGAGGGCATAACAATGAATTACCAGATTTGCCCATTTACCACACCATGTTACAACACAGTACGGCTATTGCAGACAGAAACAATACTACATAGATGTTTCCTGTCAGCTAGATTTTTGAGTGGACTTTGCTGTTCCGTCTCGCATGACGGGGGGGGGGTAGGGGGGGGTTAACGAGTGTGCTACATGATCAGAGTGCACACGCATAGAGCGGGATAATACGCAGAGCGTCACATCACGTGAAAGTGAATCCTGAGCGGTGGACTAATTTTTGGCAGCCGGAATTTCAGTGCATCTCTTATTATTGGCGAAATCAGAAATGGATATTATGCTTTTTTTTGAACATTTTAGCAATTAAAAAATTATTAAAAAATGATTTTTTTACAAACACTTCACCCCTGTTGTGAACACTGGCCGCTAAGGCATAAGGACAACACAGGCTTCCTCCTCACCACCACCAGTAAACCATGTCTACACCGTACGCTACGGCAAATACAGTAGAAAACATTATAATTCAGTTGCCGCTTGTGTACACTGGATGCTCGCGACATAAACTAATCCTGTTCTATTTATGACTACTGACACAAAGTTAAAATGATTTGCAACGGTCGCTTTGTCGCGTCAGTGTAGAGCTGTTGCGGCGCGACACGACAACTGTAGCGTCCGGTATAGACACGGTGAGTGAAGCCGAGAGCAAGATATGCCTCGTCATATTTTCTGCATTTAGCTTTTAAATGACCAGCACCTGCCCGGGTCTGTGCGACTTCTCTCTTCACTTTCACAAACCGATCCATCTCCCATTCTAAGTTACGTCCTTTGTCTGTTTACTGATTTATTTATTTTCTTTTTCTGTTGATGGCCCGCGCTCGACTTGAAGCAACGCTGCTTAGACCGATGGGTGTGTGTCATCAAAGCACTGCGAGAGCTATAAGAGAGCGTGGACGTCTCCTTATGCTTTCTCTCGCCGTACTTTGATGTCATACACCGATCGATCTTCAAGTGGAACACACCTCTTTACTCTCGCGTGTCACATGACCGAGTGTAATCGCAGCCTCTGCGATTGAAAAATCGCGTTTTCTCATATCGCGATATTATCGCAAATGCAATTAATCGTTCCGCCCTAGTTAGGAGTGTCACATTCAACCGCTCAGTTGCACACCACTAAATGCCTATGTCAGTGTTTTAACAGGATTTCAAAATGTTTCAGGAAACGACATGAGTCATCGTTTTTCTTCGTCCTTTTTACCGCTGGAGCCAGTTTAAGTTTGTTGCAGTAACCATGCATCGTGTGTGAGCCAAACAGGCCGGCCAGTTTTAGAAAACAGAACAGTTTCCTTGAAAACATTGGTGAAACTTTGCTTAGCCCTTCATTGTGTGCCAGTAAAAAACCCTGAGGGTAAATATGTTAGCTGAAATTAGTTATTGGCATATATTTTACAAAAAAAACAAAGGCAGTAGATCATAAAGTATGTGAAAATTGGCCTGAGACTGACATCCCGAGAGGCTTCCCAATGTTTAGTGATGGACATTCTTGTTTACTTATAAACGTTTCTTCAGAAATAACAATCAGAGGTGTTTTCTCAGTGGCTGACCAGCCTTATCTGGATTTGGTGCTCAAGAAACATTTCTTACATACTATCAATGTTAAAAACAGTTGTGCTGCTTAATATGTTTTTCACTAGTCCCTTCAAAGTAACTTGGAGAGGTGAGGTGTCCAAGTTGCAACATCTATCTGCTGGGGTGCCTCAGGGCTCAGTTCTTGGACCACTTCTCTTCTCTGTCTATATGGCATCACTAGGTTATGTCATTCAGAAACATGGCTTTTCATATCACTGCTATGCTGATGACACTCAACTCTACCTCTCATTCCATCCTGATGAGCCGACAATAGCTGCTCGCATCTCAGCATGTCTAACAGACATTTCTTGTTGGATGACGGACCATCACCTTCAACTCAACCTGACTAAGACAGAACTGCTTGGGGTTTCAACAAACCCATCACTTTATCAAAATTTCACCATCCAAGTAGGCTCATCAACATAACTCCTTTCAAAACAGCTAATACCTTGGAGTAGTGTGATTTATGATCAGCTGACTTTCTCAGACCACTTTGCCTGGTCCTGCATATTTGCTTTATACAACATTAGGAAGATCAGGCCCTTTCTTTTAGAACATGCAACACAACTCCTGGACTATTGCAATGCTCTCTTGGCAGGTCTTCCAGCCACTGCTATTAAACCTCTATAATTAATCCCAAATCCCGTCCCGCTGCCAAGATTAATCTTTACTGATATGAAAATACTCACATCACACCTCAATTTGCCTAGCTCTCGCATAAAATTCAGGCATTTATGTTGCTACAAACCACCACTGGCGCTGCACCCCTTTACCTAAATTCATTACTTCCGAGTTATGTGCCCTCTAGAAGCTTACGTTCTGCAAGTGAATGAAGCATTATTGTGCCATCTCAAAGAGGCAAAAAATCACCTTACACAGACTTTTTCATTAACTGTTCCCACCTGGTTGAATGACCTGCCCAATTCAATCCGAGCAGCTAAGTCCTTAGCCATCTTCAAGAAATGACTAAAAACACATCTTTATTTGACCCTCTAACTCTAGCACCTTCTATCTATTTTAATTATACTTTTCTCTATTTACTCTTTTTTTTTTGTGTGTGTGTGTATATATATATACACTGAACAAAACTATAAACGCAACACTTTTGTTTTTGCCCCCATTTTTCGTGAGCTGAACTCAAAGATCTAATACTTCTTCTATGTACACAAAAGGCCTATTTCACTCAAAAATTGTTCACAAATCTGTCTAAATCTGAGTTAGTGATCACTTCTCCTTTGCCGAGATAATCCAGGTCCACCAATGTAGGGCTGGAACGATATGCCAAAATTTGTATCACACTCTATTTCTTAATTTCGGTCGATACGATATAAGTCCGATATCGATATGAACACTATTAATCTGAAATGGAAATCTTTTGTAACACTATAAATGTCTTTATCATCACTTTTGATACATTTAAAGCATCCTTGCTAAATAAAAATATTAATTTCTATAATTTCTATAATTTCTTTCCCAAAAAATGTATAAAAATTATACTGAATGGTTTAGTGTATAATGTTACAAAAGCTTTTTTTATTTCAGATAAATGCTGATCTTTGGATCTTTCGATTCAAAGAATCCTGAAAAATGTACTCAACTGTTTTAAAATGTGTAATAAGCAAAGTCAGCAATATTATCCGAGTTCTGCAGATCATGTTACCTGCACGGATAATGATGCCGGAAAACAGCGTGTGTCACAAAATCTTACAGTGTTAACGCGAATCACATGAAACAGTTATTTTAAAGTAAAATATTTCACAACATTTACTGTTTTGGCTGTACTTTTGTCAAATACATGCCGCCTTGGTGAGCAGAAAGAGATTCTTAAAAAATTAATAAAAAAAAACCCCCATTAAAAATCTTACGGTTCGACAACTTTGACTGGTAGTGTAGGCTGATTATGCTTATAGATTGAAACAAATGTGCTTTAGTCAGTATAAAGAGTATGAAAAGTGCTCTGAGTTGCAGCAGAAAAAAAAATTGAGCAACAACAAAAACTGGAGACGGGCTTATTTAAAATGCAAACCCATTCTCTGCAAGCAGGAGGCGCTTTTAGAGTGATCGAACAGCGATTTTCCTTTTTCCCCGGTAACGGCTGTATTAAAGCGCTCCGCCATGAACACTACTTTATAGATCAAATAAAATGCATCAAAACTTTTCTGAAGACTCGGCTTCCCTTCATAGATACATTCATATAACCCTACCGCCCCGGACAGTGCTCAGGTTTTTCAACGAAGTCAAAGCCACCTACATCAATGTTTTGGAAACACTGGTAATGTATTCCAATATCGAAAATGTGTTTAAAAATAAAATCACCTGTTATTTAAAAAAATGATAATCGCATACCTATTGCTATTGAATTATTGCCCAGCCCTACACCAATGGCATATAGATGCTGATTAGACAGCATGATTATTGCACAGGGTGTGCCTTAGGCTGGCCACAATAAAGGCCACTCTAAAATGTGCAGTTTTATCACACAGCACAATGCCACAGATGTAATAAATAAGATATACACGGTAATATATAGTATATATGTGTATGTGATATGTATGTTGAATCCTATATACATATATCTATAAGAATATAGATATATATATATAGAATATATATATAAAAAGACCTTGCTCTACTTGTACTCTGCGTAGGCTACCTCGACTTGTATTTGCACTTCATATGTTGCATCTTTGTTTTTTTTTTCTTTTTTCTTTGTTAGTTTTGATTGCTTCTATTGTCCTCATTTGTAAGTCTCTTTTGATAAAAGCGTCTGCTAAATGACTAAATGTAAATGTAATATTATTGTGGGAACCATGAACATTTTGCAAGTTTTTTTTTTTATTTATAAAAGGTTCAAAAACAAGCCGTTTTTGAAAAACAAATTTATTTTACATATAAATGTCTTCACTGTCACTTTTTAATTTTTGCTAATAAAAGGCTGCTTTCTTTTTTAAAAATACTTTTAAATTTTAATGTATTATCGATGTGAATCTGACAGAATCATTTGATGTAATGTTGCTGGATTCTGCTCTGAATAGCCTCAAGCTTTTATTACTATTTTATTGCCTGTTTATTACCATACTCATATTTAATGTAGATTAATATTTGCTTGATTCTGGTTACTAATTTTTATAATTGATTTTCTGTTTTTGTTTTCTATAATTGCTGTGTATGAGCAGAGATCCTGGCATTGTGTCATTTGTTCTGCTGTTCGATCCTGAGCTGAAGGTGTTGGTTGGGCGTGTTTACACTGATACCAAACATGGTGTCTCCATCGAGAACTTCAGCAGGTAAAAAGTGGAGTCTGAGGACCAATATAAGGAAGTCTTCCTACTACTTGCACCAGTCTGACAGACCGTTTTACAGAGACATGTGCAGCAACAGCTGGTATGTGTGTGTTTTGTAGGAAGCTGGTGATTAAGTGCAATAGCTACAGGCAGGCCTTGTGGTGGAGTCATGAGATTCGGAGTCTCTCTGAGCGCTGTGATTTCCTCCAGATGCATCGCTTTGAAGGCTTCGCCCCACCCAGACCGGACACCCTCACAAAGTGGTGTGTGCATTTACGTAATATGTCCTTTGATGAACTTTCGATCAAGGAAAATTGATTGATTGACTGGTTTGTGTAATGAAGTGGGTGTTGAGTAAATGACTCATTGGTTGATTGACAGGTATGTTAATGGGAATGGCTATTTCTCAGACCTGGCTGATGCACTGGAACAGGCCAAGGAGGAGATCTTCATCACAGATTGGTGGTCAGTGTAATACTACACACACATGTACAGTACATGGCCTTGATGGGTCAGTAGCTCCATTTGTAATCACGTACTGTATACAATCTAGACCTACAATAAAGACATGAAATCAGCATTTCTACAAAAATATTATCAGAATTCTCTGCCCGGTTCTGACCTGACTGGAGCCAGCACATTACCCAGCCTATACTATTGTTGCAGCCATTAAAATAGTTCAGTTTTGTTTTCAATAGCAAAGTGGTTATATTTATTTTATTTTCGTTTCGTTATTAAGTTAACTTTGATAAATGCTTGGAGCATTTATTAGTTTGTAAAATTCAAGTTTTTGTTTTTTAAAGTGATGACCAAGCGGTTTGGTGGTCGGACAGCGTGTTTTTTTTTTGTGGAATGTGACAACATATTTGGTCAATTTAGCCTATCAAATTAACACTTGACTTGCTTACAATGAAATCCATAGATATAAAACACTTCAAGCATATTCAAGGTTTTTTTTTTTTTTTTTTTTTTTTTCACCACAGGACATGGCTTTAATTATTTCCAAGAGTTTCCAACAGTTAGACTAATAAAAAAATCAATCTGAAATAAAAAACATGCTTACTGTAGGACATGGAGGCGCCAGTGCGATAACTGGCATTTTTCCCCCTAATAACAGTGGAAACCACTTAAAATACGCCGTCATTTCTGCTCAGATAAGAGTAATACATCATTCATCACCCTGTAAAGGGTCTACTTTTATTTGTGTACACTCTCAATAAAAACAAAACTTTGTGCTTTTGTAAATGATGTGAAAATTGGCCTGAAATGCAGGCTCGAGTACAGTGAGGACTAAGCGGCCATTGCGTTCATAAACTCAACAGAATTGTGTGTGATGGGTTATAATGCTCAACTCGTTGCGATATGAGCAGATCTAAATGTAATGCCACAATCAACACTTTTCGTTTCATATTCACTTCATTCACGACAGCCGTAATAGATTTAGTTTAACTGTGCAGGGGCATTTTTGTCCAATTAAGTCCCTGTTAATTTCAGACCCGAGGCCAGAGGAAGGCTGTATGATTCGAGAAAGTGGTCCAACACATTCGGCCAGTTCACTGAAAAGAGAGAACTGACTCAAAAGAATGATTAAATCACGAATAATTACCATCGCTGGTTCATTTGACAGAAGTACGGGACAAAAATAGGTAAAAACAGCTGTAATATTCGTAGGGAAAATGCTTCTCGGGTCAGTCAGAGCGCTCATGGTACGCACAGTGCAAACAGTCATACACCTGCAGGCGCCACTGTCATATGCTGTATTTAATGTGTTGAAATTATATGTGTGATTGAGTTTCTCTCTCTGCAGGCTCAGTCCAGAGGTTTTCCTCAAACGTCCAGCTACAGGAACATACTGGCGCTTGGACAAGATTCTCAAACGCAAAGCAGTATGTTGATCCTTTTCCATAACATTAAACTTTTTTACATTAAATCAATTATCTTAAAAAGCACTCCATCTGTCAGACAATCATTTATAGTTATATTTATAGTTATAGACCATTATTTATAGTTATAGTTATATTGATGGCCATGAACTTTAACATGACCCGGTGTGTGTGTGTGGTGTTTAGGAACAGGGCGTGAAGGTGTGTGTGTTGTTGTATAAGGAGGTGGAACTGGCTCTGGGTATCAACAGCGGCTACAGCAAAAGAACACTGATGAACCTGCACTCCAATATTAAGGTTTGACGCACTACACAGATCTGTTTATACTGCTATGGAGTCAAATCAATGCCACATATCCTTGCAAAAGCATTGAAGTATTGCAAAAGAAAATAAAGTTTTGCAAACGAAAATGAAAGTATTGAGAAAAAAATTAATGTACTTTTTGCAAACAAAAATAAATAAATTAATTAATAAATAAAACAGCTCAAAATCAATGATTTTGCACCTCATGTTTTCCATGGCCATAGCTACTAATTTATTTGCAACGCTGCTTTTATTTTGCATTTCAGTCAAGTGTGAGCTTGCGATACCGTTTTTTTCCCTTTGCGCTTCACGTTTCTGCTCGTTTCACTTTCTGGCATTGTTTTGAAGTTGCTAACATGAACATCTGCTATTTATTTCTCTCATTGTGTACACTTTATAGCATTAAAATGTGCATTTTCGTTTTGTTAACTAAATGTGTATTAACAGTGTTTGTTTAAAATGTGTTAACCTGTCCCGTATGCCACCTATCACTATAAGAGTCTTAGACCTTTTAATGATGTGTAGTTTATCAAGTTAATTACATTATTTTACATTAAATCTAGCAGTAACTTTGAACTAATGTAAACAAAGAACGCTTCTGTGTGCTGACGTCCTCCCACAGGTTAACAGATTTTAAGCAAACACCTTAATACACATTTAGTTAAAGCTGCAATCCGTAAGTTTTGCCTCTTTGTCGCCATCTCTGTTTGAAATCCTGCAATTGCAGCTGTCTGCGGAATTATCTTTCTTGCGTGGGTTGTGCGTCGGCACGGCTCCAGCACGGATGAATATAATATTTTGAGGAGTATGTGTGGCAGTCAGTCACCGCACAGGTGTGGATATTTACTGTACTTCACAATCACAGATTCTAGCCTACGTCTTGGAAACTATGACCCAAATAAGAATTTTCACAGGATATTGTCATCTGAACAAGTAACAAGTCTGCCACATTTGTTCTGACCAACTGAGGAAAAAATAATTACAATAAATCACGCTACCAATGGTGATTTAATCTAAATTAGCTCATATCACATCAAACCGTGGAAATTATTATGATTGTTATGCTTTATTCTTAAGTTGTTAATATCAACAACATCAGCATTACGTGACTATGTGAATATAGTGTGTATAAGCAAGTAGATTTCAATTTCTGTACAGTCTAATCTCTAATTGTCATACCATTCGAATTTTATATTAAGAAATTATTTTAACCCAAAAAGCAAATTATGCTCCTTTCGAACTGGGTGTCTTTAAAATACAAATCTTTATAATCCCAGGCTATCTGTAATCAGAAACACATTTAAAACTGAAATATAATTTTATTTCATTCAGATGTGTTTCATAAACACACAATCCTTAATGGATTACAATCCGCCATCAAAATTAATAAATGATTCCAGCTGCTGTGAAAAAAAGGCTATTAACGATCCTCCACCTGCAGCATCCTCACATGCGAAGCTAGTATGCGGGGGACAAATTCTTATGTTAAGACGTGACGTAATGATGCAGAGCACTCTAATTTCCCCCGAAAACCTAACCGTACAACTCGAATTAGAAAACATTTTTAGATTCTAACCGCTGTGAATCGGGCTAAAGTAAGGCGATAGTTTTGAACACTGGCTGGTTATGTACTTGCTCAAATATTGATTTCAGATTATTTTTAACCAAAAGAAGTTACGAACTGCAGCTTTAACAAAACGAAACAATACATATTTTAATGCTATAAAAGTGTGCACGTTGAGAGAAATAAACAGCAGGTGTTCATGTTAGCTACTCCTTTCCTTTTGCGGGAACGCTGTTAATAAAACAAAACCATGCATGTTTTAATGCTAGTGAAACGATTCACCCGCATACCACTGCTCAACGACGGTGCCTGGATCAGTTATGATCTGCGTCTCAGGCCGATGACGTTACTTCCATTCTTTTGTACACGCCCAGTCATGGATGGGCAGTATTTGAAATACAAAATACTATTTTGTTTTTAAATACCTTTTTGCATTTAAATACATTTAATCTTAGTATTTTTGTATTTTCAAAATACATAAGGTACTTTGCTAATCAACCTCCTTATTAGACTGCTGATTTCCTGCAGGGATGGGCAGTATTTCAAATACATGTATTTTAAATACTATTTTGTATTTAAATAACTTGGGGAAAAAGGCAAATGTATTTTGTATTTAAATACATTTAATCTTAGTATTTTTGTATTTAGTATTTTTGTATACTTGTTGATCCAGGAAATCAGCAGTCTAATTAAGAGGTTGATTGGCAAAAAGTATTTTTGTATTTTGAAAATACAAAAATGCAAAGATTAAATGTATTTGAAATACAAAATAGTATTTTGTATTTCAAATGCATGTATTTGAAATACTGCCCATCCCTGCGCCCAGTCCCTTGACTCCACCCCCTTGTCAAAACAATGCCAGAAAGTGAAACGCAGAGAAACATGAAGCGTAAAGGGAAAAAACGGTTTCGCAAGCTAACACTTGACTGAAACGCAAAATAAAAGCAGCGTTGCAAATAAATTAGTAGCTATGGCCAGAGATGGGCATAAATACATGAAAATGTATTTAAAATAAAAATACAAAATACTGTGTGGAAACATGTATTTAAATACAGTATTTTGTATTTTGAAAATACACAAAATACATGTGAAATTGGCCATCCAATGTAGGCATCCCTATAGGCTGAAATCCATCTGGACCTATTCTGAATGCAAAAAAAAAAATTCCATTTTACATACCTCTCCCCTTACCCTGTCCTGTAGCAAATACAAAACTACAAAAACAAAAAAAAAACTTTTTGTAATTATTTCATGTATAGTTTATTTTGTTGTATATAAAGTTTATTCAAATTAGAAAGTTTATCTAAAATGTAAATTTTTAAATTCATTCAATAGAATTCATTTAAATAGCATTTAACACTATTTGCTCAAATTAGTTTTTTTTTTTTTTTTGATGAACAATAAAACCAAAAGCTGAAGATTTTTTTGTGGTATCAGTACTGTAATCAATAATCAATATGGTTATATTTTAGTGTTATACATATGTTATCATATTTAAACAGTCTGTTTTGTTCTAATGTCACAAGTCATAACCTCAAGTTTACTGGGTTTTACACAATTTTATTCTTTTGTGTAGGTTTATGTAGTGTACTTTCACATTTTCACATGTGTCCTACAAAATGACCCACAACCTTATCAGTTTATATGTGAAGAAATCCATTTATTCATAAACTTCTCACAAAATGATTATTTGACAAACTACTCGGCAAACTACTTCCTCTTACTGCTGCTTTCTGATGGTTTGGAGAACAATTACTCCGAGTCGCCCCCGTCATTTCACAGAGTTATACAAAGGCGAGCAAGTGAAAAAGTGTAAAGCAAGTGTCAAAAAAGCTGCGACCGTTTAGGAAGGAGTGCGCACAGTCAGCAGGTTCGTGGTGTAGAGGCAGGTGAAAGTATAAACAAGGCTTCATCTGCACAAACCGCTTCCACTACGAGAGAAAGCGGCAGCTGCGCGGTGATTCCACTGTGACGTCCATAAGTCAAAAGTGTAGGCCTACCTGTTGGCGTTCCACTCCATCTCGGAGCGCACGCACCAAAAACTGCCTGTGAATGTGCGAGTGTGAACGTGAATTTCCTTTCGTGGCATACTGCACTTATAATAAGTGCAACTGCACCAAGCACATCACACTCTATTACTCAACCATTCGTACATGCTTCTTTTTCCTCTCCAACGTTTTCCCACTAAAAGCTGCACGGATATATTTGCTTACCCCGATTGGCCTTTTTCTATGTAAACGATTTAGAAAAAGTTCAATCAATTCTCACTTGATTGAACTATTCACACTTTATATCATTGCCACAATTTGTCACATCCCCCAGCCCTAACATCAGTAATGCTTTAAACACGTTTGACAAGCTAGTTGATAAAAAAACAACAACCGATTAACTATCAAAACTGATTGGCTAACGCTATTTTTCTCCCTTGTTGGTGCTCTTTTATTTTTTTTTTTTTTTCATGTTAACTGAAGGCAATTGATGCTCTATGCTCCATTTGAACTTGAATCAACAAGTACAATTGACCATGACATCCTCGCCTCATCTTATTCCAGAAAAGTCGCTCACCCAATGCTGAATGGAGCTGTACAGCTGCAGCTCATGTGATGAATGTTGGAGGGAGGGGGCATGTCTGAACTAGTTGATGCACAAAATCAGCACCCTGATACACGGTGGGCGTGATTTCACCAAGTACAACATGTTCCTGGATCACCTCTTTATTTCTTTTGTTGATCCGGAACATCATTCTAATCAACCAATCAGAATTGAGAGATAACTTTTCAGGAAATGTCTGTTTTAGGCTTACAATCAGGATTAGGCGCTTCTACACCCTTGTTAATCAGCTATCATTTCCCTCTGATTTTAGGAATAAATTATGGGTAAGGTTAGGTTTAGGGGTGGGGATTGGGCTAAGTCTGTATTTTTGGACAGTAATGTTGATCCAGGATCAACAAAAGATGTCGATCCAGGAGCATGTCTTACTTGGCAAAATCACGGCGACCCTGATACACAAAGTATTTGAAAATACAAAAATACTAATCTTAAATGTATTTAAATACAAATGACATTTGACTTTTTCCAAAGGCTTTAAAATACAAAATAGCATTTTGTATATCAAATACGTATTTTAAATACATGTAAAATCATTGCTTTTGCTCGGTTTCATTTATATTTTGCAATTCTTTATTTTTGTTTGTAAAACTTATTTTTTTCTCGCAATACTTCATTTTCTTTTGCAAAACTTTATTATTTTCGTTTGCAAAACTTTATTATTTTGCAAGTATATGTGGCATTGATTTGACTCCATATGCTGCTGTTCGCTCATCCTTCCCATTTTTGTCATTCGTCAACATCATGATAGCTGTCTTACTGTGTTTTTTCCAGGCCATGTTGTGAATGACTATTTTTGTATTTGTCTGTATGTCTGTCTTTCTTTTGCCCTAGGTGATGCGTCACCCTGATCATGTGGCCTCAGTTGTGGTCCTCTGGGCCCATCATGAGAAAATGGTTTCCATCGACCAATCAGTGGCCTTTGTGGGTGGGTTGGATCTTGCATTTGGGAGGTGGGATGACAGTGACTATAGGCTAAGTGATTTGGAACCCCCCAAAAGAGCTAATAATGCAGAGGCTGCCCAAGAGGTAAAGCTGTAACCAGTAGATATGATGGATGGCATACTTAAATGACATGTCAATCTCTTACTCTTCATCCTTCCGTGTTTCATTTCTCTCTAATACCTTCCCTCTCTCTCTTCCTGTCAGTCTAATACTGTGGATGGCTCTGCAGTTCCTCTGACAGAACCTGCGACAGAGTGTGAGGATGAAGTGGATCTGAGCTTTAATGCCCTCTTGTGGCTGGGAAAAGATTACAGCAACTTTATCAAGAGAGACTGGACACAGCTGGATCAGCCCTTTCAAGGTACACAGTCCAATGCAGATTTACATAATTACTTACGTTTTTTCAAATCACCCATTTACCCCTTGAAAATCTTTTTATAAAAACAGCATAACTACATCCTAATTTGGTAATTACTTCTCTATATTTAATGTGGAAATTTTTTCCTTTCATAAAGGTACATAAAGAAACTCACATTGACCATGGCTTGCTTGCTGTCTTGTGATTAATGCAGTTTTTTTGAATGAAAATGAGATCTCTTAGTACACATTATGTATATATTGTTATTAATTTGGGTGTTTTTTTACCCCTGGTTGTTGTCCCTTACTTGTTAATTATACTCAAGTCAACGTGTGTGTACAGTGGGGAAAAAAAGTATTTAGTCAGCCACCAATTGTGCAAGTTCTCCCACTTAAAAAGATGAGAGAGGCCTGTCATTTTCATCATAGGGATACCTCAACTATGAGAGACAAAAAGAAAAAAAAAAATCCAGAAAATCACATTGTAGGATTTTTAAAGAATTTATTTGCAAATTATAGTGGAAAATAAGTATTTGGTCAATAACAAAATTTCATCTCAATACTTTGTTATATACCCTTTGTTGGCAATGACAGAGGTCAAACGTTTTCTGTAAGTCTTCACAAGGTTTTCACACACTGTTGCTGGTATTTTGGCCCATTCCTCCATGCAGATCTCCTCTAGAGCAGTAATGTTTTGGGCAACACGGATTTTCAACTCCCTCCAAAGATTTTCTATGGGGTTCAGGTCTGGAGACTGGGTAGGCCACTCCAGGACCTTGAAATGCTTCTTACGAAGCCATTCCTTCATTGCCCGGGCGGTGTGTTCCTGTCCTGGTGTGTTTGGGATCATTGTCATGTTGAAAGACCCAGCCACGTTTCATCTTCATTGCCCTTGCTGATGGAAGGAGGTTTTCACTCCAAATCTCACGATACATGGCCCCATTCATTCTTCCGTTTACACAGATCAGTCGTCCTGGTACCTTTGCAGAAAAACAGCCCCAAAGCAAGATGTTTCCACCCCCATGCTTCACAGAAGGAATGGTGTTCTTTGGATGCAACTCAGAATTCTTTCTCCTCCAAACACGACAAGATAAGTTTTTACCAAAAAGTTCTATTTTGGTTTCATATGACCATATGACATTCTCCCAATCTCTTCTGGATCATCCAAATGCTCTCTAGCAAATTTCAGACGGGTCTGGACATGTTCTGGCTTAAGCAGGGGGACACGTCTGTCACTGCAGGATTTGAGTACCTGGCGGCGCAGTGTTTTACTGATGGTAGCCTTTGTTACTTTCTCTGTTAGCTCTCTGCAGGTCATTCACTAGGTTCCCCCGTGTGGTTCTGGGATTTTGCTCACAGTTCTTCTGATCATTTTGACCCCACGGGGTGAGAACTTGCATGGAGCCCCAGATCGAGGGAGATTATCAGTGTCTTGTATGTCTTCCATTTTCTAATAATTGCTCTCACATTTGATTTCTTCACACCAAGCTGCTTAGCTATTGCAGATTCAGTCTTCCCATCCTGGTGCAGGTCTACAATTTTGTTTTTTGGTGTCCTTTGACAGCTCTTTGGTCTTGGCATGGTGGAGTTTGGAGGGGTGATGTGTGAGGTTGTGGACAGGTGTCTGGTTATATTGATAAACGAGTTCCAAACGATGCCAGTAATACATTTTTTTTTTTTTTTGGGATAGAGGGGAGCGAAAGAGGAGTCTCTAAAGAAGTTGTACAGCGTGAGAGCCAGAAAATCTTGCTGTTTGTAGTGGGTGACCAAATTACTTATTTTCCACCATAATTTGCAAAGAAATTCTTTAAAAATCCTACAATTTGATTTTCTGGATTTTTTTTTTTTTTTCTCATTTTGTCTCTCCTAGTTTAGGTATACCTATGATGAAAACTACAGGCCTCTCTCATCTTTTTAAGTGGCAGAACTTGCACAATTGGTGTCTGACTAAATACTTTTTTCCCCACTGTTATAATCTATATATATCATATGGTTTGCCACTGTTTAAAAGTTTTTGTTTTTATTTGCTGCTGAATAGATCTAAACATACAGATTAACAATACTATGGTGAATATTTAATAAGTATAATTAAAAATCATGTTTTTCTATATTAATAAAATGTATTCATGTAATGATTATTCCTGTTTCAGCAGTAAGTTACTCCTGTCTTCAGCATTTTGTTGTCAATGATCTCAAAATATTCTAATATGTGATTGCTGGCTGCAAGACAATTTCTCATAATTAAATGAAATAAAATGTTAAAAACGGTTGTGTGCTTGATATTTTTGTGGAAACTGATACTTTTTTTTAAGGGGGAACCCATTCTTGATCAATAGAAATTTCAAAGGAACAGGCTTTATTTGAAATAGAAATTTGAAATATCATCATCATCATCAATATTTGATGTGTCTGCTTAGGGCCTGCTCAACAGAAGTGTATTTTTCTAAACAAGAACAGAGATGAGGGAATATAGAATGTGAATTCAGCCAATAGTGTAGCTTCTGCTTTTTTCCCCTCAGACAATGTTGACAGAACTCAGGTGCCGCGCATTCCCTGGCGAGACCTGGGTGCAGTGCATCATGGGAAGGCAGCCAGAGATCTTGCACGACACTTCATCCAGCGCTGGAACTTCACTAAGGTCAGAAATCAAATGGGTAATTTTAATGTTTGTTTTTTATCATACAATCAGACTCTTCAGAATCTTCAATCGTTGCCTTTTCTTCTTGTATTCTTATTTGTCTTTAAAGATCTTTAAGAACAAGTACAAGGATAACTTCTACCCGTACCTACTGCCGAAATCCTACTGCACAGCAGATAAGCTGCCATTCACCATTCCCGGTGCCACAAAAGCCTCTGTACAGGTATGTGTTTTCATGCAGTTTACTTTTCTTTTCCTCATTCCCCCTTTTCAATTTTTCTTCTCTGTCGTAATCTGTTTATTTAAAATAATTTTTCATTCTTCCTTCTCTTATTCTCCCAGGTTCTTCGTTCTGTGGATCGCTGGTCTGCTGGCACATGTGAACAGTCTATCCTCAATGCCTATATACAGGTTATTGAAAACAGCGAGCATTACATTTATCTAGAGGTAACACTCTCTCTATGACCTTACCACAAGCACTTGCCTCGGAATCTCAAACAAGATACACACACACACACACACACAACACACACACACAAACAACACACACACACACACACACAGCTGAGCAGACACTGTGCTCTTTTCATACAGTCGTGGCCATCAAGTTTGTCTTGTGACATAAATTGTTTGTTTTGAAATTGTTATTGTCTGCTTTCAGTATTGTGTAGATTATTTTCCACATGTGTCTAGGGCCTATATGAAAAACATGATAAGTATATCATTACCGTTTTTAAAGGTTTATGGGCAAAATATATAATGAGTCAAATATACAGTGTTGACCCTTTGTTCTCATAACTCTGCAATTCGCTTTCTGGCGGGCTGGAATTGCAAATCCTGACTGATGGGCGACCATTCTTGCTTATTGTTCAAGAGTTATCACCAATTTGGGGATTCTGTTTGTCACTGCCGTTGAATACGACCACAGGTTTCTCTATGGGATGAGATCCGGTGGGAATTGCTGGCCACGGATCCAAAAATTCAATGGAATTGATCTTCGGGCCCTTCTTTATCACTCTTGCTTGGACATGGGCGTCTTTGTGGATGGAAATGCAAGGTTATCCTCACCAATGCTAATGGACGTTGGAAGAAGTCGCTCTTGCTGACGTTCTTTATTCGTGGCAGTTTTTTTGGGCAGAATTATGAGAGAGCCCCCTCCCTTGGTTGAAAAGCAACCCCACACAAGGATGGTCTCAGGATGCTTCACTGTTAACACAGAACTCATGGTAGCGATCAACTTTTCTTCTCCAAACAATCGATTTTCAGATGTCCCAAACAGTCAGAAAGGAGCTTCATCAGAGAAAATAACTTTACACCAGTCTTCTGCTGTCCAATCATTGTACTTCCTGCAGAATTTCAGTCTGCCCTTGACATTTTTCTTGGAGAGAAGTAGCTTCTTTGCTGCCCTTCTTGACACCAAGCCGTTGTCCAAAAGTCTTGGCCTCACAGTGCGTGCAGATGCTCTCACAGCAACCTCTGCCTTCACATGAGCAACTCTGCACTGCTGGTGAACGATTACGTTTAGCTGATCCTAGGAGGGAGGGAGACGGTTTCTGGCGCTTTTGTCTGGGCACTCTGGGACGTCCTGAAGACTTCTTCACTACAGTCGAACCTCTCTCCTTGAAATTCTTGATGATCTGGTAAATGGTTCTTTCAGGTGCAATATTCTTTGTAGCAATTTCCTTTTATATGAGGCATTTTGAGCCCCCCCCCCCCCCAAGCGATGATGGGTTTCTGTCACGTTTTCTTTGGAGGTAAGCATGCCGAACAAGAACACTAATGAGGGAGGTGTTTTATGCCGTCCTCCTTGTTATAGCAGTCAGTCGCTCTTACAAATCTATTTAGTTAGATAGTGTTTTCACCGGACAGGACTCATGCACACTTTACATGTGCTCCTGATTATGATATAATTAATGTTAGTGGTCTTTATGTCAGGATAAAAATAGTGGAAATTAGTTTTTTGTGTAATTTTTTTTTTTTTATGTTTCATTTTGTGACCTTGAAGCTTTTAGCAATTATTTAAAACGCATCTAATCACTCTACACAATAATCTAGAAACAATGTGAATGAAAACCACAACTTAGATTCCAGCAAACTTTGCAAAACACTCAATTTATGTCACTGCCAAAACTTTTGGCCACATGATGTACACAAAGTGCAGTGTTGTGGAGTGTTTGCGTTGGTTTCTCTTCCCACTAGATGACATGTGATTCTACTGCTTCAGTGCTGGCTAGCCCCAAATAGCCCTCTGCTATTGTATCATGTCAGAACAGGGTCCTAATGCGAGCCGTGCTAAATAGGAAGAATAAGAATGTAAAGATTGCACTTAAACTACGTTCAGATTGTGTATTTTATTTTCTTTCAATTTTTATTGTTGTTTGTGGTTGTATAGTTTTACTTAGTACAAGAAATTATTACAACAAAATGAACATTAAATTGGAACCGGATGGTTAGAATTTAAAACACTTTTACATCATCAACAAAATTGATAATTACCAGATGAAATTCGGCTGACTATATTTAAGATAGTAAACATATGATAAGTACAGTACAGACGACAGGGTTAGGGTTAACTAAAATAAAAATTTTAAATAATTAGTTATTGCACAATTAATTAAGAATGAGTTGTATTTATTTTGATAAGCGACGCTTATTCACTACTAGCTATCATCACAAGCATAGTCCGAAATCTATAGTATGCTAAAAGTATACAAGTAAATTTTTAAGGTTATCCTCAACTTCAAGAGGTTTAAGTCAAGTCAAGTTTGCTTTATTGTCAATTCTTCCACATGGACAGCACATACACACAGAGAATTGAATTTGCGTTACTCTCAGACCCTTGGTGCAAACAGATAACACTAACAGTAGAACATAAATACAGATACATATACATATAGATTAAATATAAAATACAACTATACACATATACAATAAGGACATGTAAAAAAAATATCAAGCGGCCCATGGGCAGAGATAGCAGTGCCAAACTAGTGAATAAAAAGTAACAACAGTGCACCAGGGGATATAATGATTTGTAGTGCATAGAGCTTATTTAGACGGATTAAAGTGGGGTTGTGTATTTGGGATGGGGGAGTCCGGCAGAGGGTTCAGAGTTCAGTGGTGCGTGGGGCAAAAGGGGGGAGGGGGGGGCAAGGTCGGGAGGGGGTTCAGCTTCCTGACAGCTTGATGGATGGAGCTGTCCTTCAGTCTGCTGGTCCTGTCCTGGAGACTCCGCAGTCTCCTCCCTTATGGCAGCAGACTGAAGAAGCTGTGTTTTGGGTGGGTGGGATCACCTGCAATGCAAGGCTTTTCGGGTGAGACGGGTGTTGTAAATGTCCTGAAGGGAGGTTTGTGAAGGGAGAGGAGAAGGGGAGAGAGGCACCAACGATCTTCTAAGCTGCTCTCACTATGCGTTGAAGTGTCTTGTGGCAGGATGCGTTGCAGGCACCATACCACACAGTGTTGCAGCTCGTCAGAATGCTCTCGATGGTGTCTCTGTAGAAGGAGCACATGATGGGGGCCGGGGCTCTGGATCTTCTCAGTTTGCGGAGGAAAGGAGGAGGACAGGGGTATAGGGAAAAACATAGAGACGCTGGGCTTGTGCTTCTTGCCTCGTGCGTGGTTTGTCAGACAAGGAGAGGATCCTGTGATGTGCACCACACCCAGGAATTGGTGCTGCTACCCCTCTCCAAAGTCACACCATTGACGTCAGAGGAGTGCGACAGAAGTGCCACTTCCTGAAGTCAACAACAATCTCTTCGTCTTCTCCACACATTTAGAGAGAGATTGTTGTCACTGCACAATGATACTTTTAAAGGGATAGTTCACCTAAAAATGAAAGGTCTGTCATCATTTACTCACCCAAATGTCAAACATGTATGACACACTATCTTTTGTGGAACACAAAAGATTTTGAACAATTCTTTTTTTTTTTGTTCTTTTTTTTTTTTTTTTTTTTTTTTTTTATTTCTCGCAGTATTTGTGTCCATACAATGTAAGGCACTGGCCACCAAAAATGGTTTGGTTACCAATATTCTTCAACATGTCTTCTTTTGTGTTCAACAAAGAAGAGAGAAAAGAGGAGAAATAAAGTCAGACAGGTTTGGGACAACATGAGGGTGAGTAAATGATGATAGAATTGTAATATTTTCGGCGAACTATCCCTTTGTGAAACACATTATTTTCAAGAATTTGAACTCTTAAGAACAGTCTTTAAAAAAGAAAATATCTTTTTATAAAATAGTCAACTTTTTTTTCTTAGACGAATAATCAAAATAATATGAATTGTATTCATATAAAATAAAGCTCTTGGTCGTTGACTATAGAACATTTAGTGAAGTAAATTACTGGAAATAGTGTGAATAATGGACAAGATCATGCACTAGATCTTGCAGCGGCCCATTTCATAGTTCACAAATAAGTAGACCAATTAAATGAACCCCTCTCTGTCCCTCCTCTTTTTCAGAATCAGTTCTTCATCAGCTGCTCAGATCAGAGGAATGTACTCAACACCATTGGAGACGCTATTGTCAAACGGATCCTACGGGCTCACAGGTGTGTCACCTCTTTAAAAATAATACAAGTGTAGTCTTTGTGTTTTCTAGCTTCAAGTGTAAGCTTTATTTGAATTGTTATAGTGAGGGGAAGAAGTACAGGGTGTTTGTCGTAATTCCCCTACTGCCCGGCTTTGAGGGTGACATCAGTCAGGGAGGAGGAAATGCCATTCAAGCTATACTGCACTTCACCTACAGGTACTCACACACACACACCAGCCCAGCCAAACTTCCACACTAATACACACACTCTCACATCCCAAAATACTAATGTTTTCTAACAGAACTTTTTCTGTGTGTAGAACAATTAATCGAGGAGAAAACTCCATTCTCTCAAGATTAAAGGTGCAAAGTAAGTATCTGACAGAAACATATCGACCTGGACCTCTGGTACATTTTTTGGATCCTGTCTCGTTCTCCATCTGTCACTTTTTTTTCATCTGTCTTATAAATGATTCTAAATGATTTAGTTTATCTGTTGTTGTTTTTTCAGCCATGCATTATAACATTCTACCCATTAACCAATCACACAGATGGTTTGCCGTTTATTGTTATAATGACTGTCTCATCTCCCCATCAGTGCAGGATGAATGGACACAGTATATTTCTCTGTGTGGTCTGCGCAAACACTCTCAGCTCGGCCAGTCCCCTGTTACAGAGCTCATCTACGTCCACAGCAAAGCCCTCATCGCTGACGACCGTTGCTACATCATAGGTGAGACGTTTGCCTTCAAATTAATACAGATTAATTTACTGGGTCTGTGACCCAGTAAAAACCTTTTTGTCATTTTGATGTACATTACCAATTGAATGTTACCAATACGATTTTGTTTAAATAAAGTAATATTTTTATTTAGCAAGGATGCATTAAATTGATCCAAAGTGACAGTAAAGACAATTATAATGTTACAAAAGATTTCTATTTCAAATAAATGCTGCTTTTTCGAAATTTCTATTCATCACAGTATATTCCACAAAATATATTAAGCACCAGAACTGTTTTCAACATTGATAATAATAAGTGTTTCTTGAGCATCAAATCAGAATATATAAGATTGATTTTAAATAGAATGATTCGGATGATTTTAGAATATCAGAATGATTTTAAAATGTTCACATAGAAAATAGTTCTGTTAAATCATAATAATATTTCATATATTGCCATTTTACTGGATTTGTGATCAAATGCAGCCTTGCGAGCATAAGAGACTTTCTTTCAACAACATTAAAAACTTTGAAAAGTAATGTACCCCCAAAAATAACTAAAATAATTTCTGTTTTATAGGTTTAACAAAGAAAAATCTAAATAAGTACCATCGGGGTATTGTTGCCCTGGGTTAAGATTTGGGAATCACTGACCCAAGATATTTACTATTTGCATGATGAAGATGAGCTCCAAAAACCACCTACTGGTGATTATTGGAAGTGTCGTTCAAATCAAACATTCTGCAAAATGTCCCCCGTCTCCTGTTGTTATCAGGGACAGCCAACATCAATGACAGGAGCATGCTGGGCAGTCGTGACAGTGAGCTGGCAGTGCTGGTGGAGGATGAGGAAAGAGTTCCCTCCGTCATGAACGGAGAGGAGTACCAGGCTGGACCACTAGCACTTGCCTACGAAAGGAGTGCTTCAGGTGTGTATACTTGGTCCTATGGCCGTACAGAGATGCACCAGAGGAGTATTTGTATGTGGCCAAGTTTCTGTGAAGGCATCATATGAGTCACAACACACCTTAAACAGTAGTGTTAAAGGGGGGTTGGTATAATGCTGTTTCATGCCATTCAGTAGTTGTTTCCCACTGTAAAGAGTTGGATTTTCTTCATGCTTAAACATGGTCAAAGTTTACAACAAAGATTTGGAAGTATAACCGAAGTATGTCTGCTTTGGCAAATACACACCTACGGCTTTTTTACAAGTTTCGGAACGTTTTTTTCGATTGTGGCTCTTCGTGACGTAATGAAGGGTGGAACTCCTTATATGGGCATTTCTCCTGGAAGAGCTCGCCCGTGCACACATTGACCAGAGCGAGAGCATAGAGTTTTTTGTTTTTTGCCTCAACGCGTTATCGACCGCGCTGCACGGGACTCGCTCGGGAAGAATGTCTCTAAAGAGGTGTGTTTTTGGTTGTAAGGGAAAGATAACCTTGTTCTGCTTCCCAAAGAACCCAGCGTTACGTAAACAGTGGATGCAGTTTGTTTTCCGGGGCAGCAACGGAGTTTTGCAAGTATGTTTGTTGACGAAAGTTTTATAAACAATGCCCAGTTCGACGCTGGATTTGCACATCGTTTGATATTGAAAGATGGAGCTGTCCCAGCTATAAAATACCCTGGTCATGATTCAGAACTGCAGACGGTCAGTGAAATTGCATCAAATGTCTGTGTTTTGTTGGCAATCGGCGCTCAAGTGCTCGTCACTCTTTAGCTCCGCCAACAGCACGCCTCCAGGAGCTCGGCTGTTTTCGGAGAGAATCGTAAAGCTGTATCTTTTTTTTTATAAATATGATCAAACTAAAGACTTTTTGGAGATATGAAGGATGCAGTACTACTCTATAGGTACTTAAGATTAATATGAGATTGGGTGAAGTTGTGTGTGTTAGGTCCCCTTTAATTAAACACACTTAGGAAATGCATCAGAATTTCTATGATAATTGAAAACCGGTATTTGGAATTTAAGTAAGCCTTGAAAAGTCATGGAAATTTCCATAGTGAATGAAAATTTCTTTGGACATGCTTTGCATAGAGGCTCAGAAATCTGGATCCTTCAGCATTTCAGCACTGACTCCACAGCAACACGGCATGAGTTTTCAGTCTAAATCCAATGTGATGAGATAACAAGGCTGTGTACATAAAAATAATGGCAAGAAAACAAATCATTCTGTTGAGCTTGCAAACTGCACACAGGAACAAATATAGTTCAACCAGTGTACACTACAGTTCAAAAGTTTGGGAAATGTTTTAAGAAATGCTCACCAAAGGCTGCATTACTTGATTTAAATATACAGTAAAAAAAGTTAGATTGTAATTTTTAACTATTTTCTATTTTAATATAATATAAGATGTAACTTATTCATCTGACAATGCTGAGAATTAAAATATTGTTGTGGAATTTTTTTCAGGATACTTCGATAAATAGAAAGTTAAAAAGAACCACATTTATTTGAAATACAAATCTTTTGTAACATTATCAATATTTTTACGGTCACTTTTGATACAATTAATAACCCCAAAATTTTGTATAGTAGTATGGTTTGATTTGCAACAAATGACTCAACTAGTTATCAACTAGTTCTCTCAATTAATTGTTCAAGACAAAAAATGATGTGAATCAGTATGAGGTAAGGCTTTTCAGCCTGTAAGGCACAAATATCCAGAAGATTAATGAATGTGACAATTTAAAGCATTTAATTTATGACATTTGTTATGATATGCTACACAGTTGATTGGACATGAGTGCCAGAGAGAAGTAGTTAATATTCATAGCCAGTCACTGTGGCTCTTTTTTTGCATTTCTCCAGTTTTCACAAAATGCCATTAACATAGACTTCATCTATTTGTATAACGTGAGAGTGGTTGTGTAGCTGTAGCTATGATAGATCTGTGTTTGTGCAGTGAAGCACCTCAGCTTCCCATTTTGTCCAACTTCTCCTCTGTCTGTGTAGGAGTGTTGGGTTTTGGAGTGGGTTGCAAGTCTAATTGTACTCAACTAGTGATCAACGAGTTCTCCTTTTTTCATGTTAAATTGTTCAGTGGTACAAAAAATGATGTGTGATATGCAGTATGAGGGTAAGGCTTTGCATGCCTGTATTAGTGTGCACTAAATATTCCTAGAGTTAATGAATGTAGAACAATTTAAAGCAGTTAATTTATGCATTTGTTATGATATTGCTAGCACAGTTTAGTGGACATTGAGTGGCCTAGAGCGAAGTCGTTAATATTTCCATTAGCCAGTCACTGTGGTCGTTTGTTTTTGCATTGTGTCGTGTTTCCTTTCCTCCCCCTGTTTTTCACAAAATGCCATTAACATAGACTTCATCTATTTGTATAACGTGAGAGTGGTTGTGTAGCTGTAGCTATGATAGATCTGTGTTTGTGCAGTGAAGCACCTCAGCTTCCCATTTTGTCCAACTTCTCCTCTGTCTGTGTAGGAGTGTGTGAGTGAAAGAGAGAGGTGTGCAATTTGTGTTGGCACACTACGTTCCATACTGCCAGCTACCAGAACATCTCTTGGTTGCCAAGGGAAACAGTGAGATGCTTCTAATGATGTGTGTGTCTGCAGCACCTTTCACTGCTGGCCTTGGGATGTGACCTTAAGTGATTGTGTTAATGTCCGTCTCTGGGTCCTGTGATTTGATTGAATTATTCCACTCTGATCTCCCCGTGTTAGTTTTCACAGCTCATATCTTGACTTTTTTGGCTTTTATGAGATCTTTTCGTGTGCAGAATGCTGCTCTGTCTCCTCGCTGGGGGTGCACTGTAGCAGTCTAAATGAGTTTAACGCATTTTTGATATATATATATTTTTTAATGTTATCTTGGTCCTGATGTATGAAGTAAAATGTTATTAAATTGGCTCTCGATATGATATGGTTAAAGTTTGAAATAAGATGGAGACCGAGATTGTGCAACCAAAAGCAAAGGAAACCACCTCGATTTTAAGTGAACTCTTTTGGTGAGAATGCTGTTTTGGAAGAGCTGTTGTCCATTCATCTTGAATTGCAGAAATGTTGTAATAAACTGAATCCCAGAACTAAATGGCTCACAAACAGTCTGACCAATGAGGGGGGAGACTTTGCTCACATGTGATATTTATCAACATGCTTTGGTCCCTTTTGAAGTGTTGCTATGTGAAAGTGAACCAAACCACACAGAAAATGCAACATTGTAATAGTTTAACCAAGCAAGGTCTGAAAATGCTTTAAATATTGTCTCGGACAATGAAAAAATGCTGAGAACCACTTCTCTAAATACTTTGTTAAACTGAACTGTACTCGTCTAAATTGTAAATTCATCCTTTATCCTTTTTTTTTTTAATCTTTTTGTCCTTTTCGAGGTCGTTACTTGGGTGGTTGTTATTCTCGTTTAGCCCTGTAAAATCGGACTTCCGTGAAAGCTGAACAGGGATGACCAGCAGTGATCATTTTATTCAACGACTTGTTGTTGAATACAAAATGCCTTCAAGTGGTTTTTTTTTTTAGCAATATTGCGCTTTGGTTTCGAATTTGTTTTTTGTTATTGGTAGAAGGGTGTCCTGGTACTGTGTGGAACCGTTGGGGGGGTTCTTTGTTTGTGTATTTCCTTCTGTCTTATCTTATCTGGCCTTGTTTTTGTGGGGGTGTGTTTTTTTTTTTTGTTGGTTTTTTGGTGTTGGGGTTTTTGGTTTGGGGTGTTTTGCTATTGTTTTTTTTGTTTTGTTGTTTTTGGGTTTGTGCTTGTTATTTGGTCTATGTTTGTTTTTTATTGTATTTTGTCGTTTTAACTTGTATTAGTTTTCAGTTAAGACAAAGCACGTGTAACAAACGGGATTTGACAACGGAATACAAAATGCCATGCATGGCCCAGCATGGCTAAAACTACGGCCTAGAAGCCTGCAGTTACCTGTGATTTGCCTGATGTTTGCCATGTCCTTCTGAGGCACTGGTTAGCAGGATGGCCTTGATCAACCAACTGTTAATTCACTTCTGTGCTGTCATTACCCTATATTTAACTACGTCCCCAACAACTAATACCCTGGTAGATGAACCCAAGGGTTGCCGACATACTAAGTTTATGATATGCCGACAATTCTTTTTTGCTTTAAAATAATATATGTTATTACATTTCTTAGTAATCTAAGGTCATTATGCTCAGTGTTTATACTGTCCCATGCTCCATTTTCTTACACGTTACTAAAGGTCTTTCCGAGGTCTTACCTCGCCGGCCTGCATTCCGTAGGCGAACTGCTATGCGGTGACGCTTCAAGAACCTGTGTTGCATTTCGGCGGTCAATAAAAGATGATTAAGACACCTTCTCGGTCTTAATTACTGTGATTTCACTTGCCCCCTGTTACACTGACACAAGCCAAAGAGAACTACAGGTCCATACAAAAGGCATCTTGGTCCATTCTTCCCCGTGCACAAGTGAAAATTTAATAATGACGTACCTGGTGCGAGGAGTACCTCTTCAAATCTCTGTGCACATTCTCCTGCGCCAACTAAGAAAAGCAGACGAATGGTCTTTACCATATTGGATCGTGTTGGACGTAAGAGTGAAGAGTGTCAAATTTCTGTGGTTTTTGGCAGTGGTGCGCGAGTGACTCAACTGTAAGACTTCAGCAGTTTTAAAATAAGCTCACACTAGTCACACTAAAGGTGGCCAAGTACAGTACGGTTAACCTGCCCCACACTTTTTTGTCCATTTTGGTTTGGCACTCATACAGTTACCCTACTAGATAAGTTTAATGATTATGTCTGAACACTACTGCCAATGTATGTATATTGGAACAGTTAGGGGGTTCTTCAACTCTCTTGGCCCTCGCAGGCTTCCAGCAATTTCCAAGTGCAGAGTTTATACAGCCATCCGCAAATCACTTGCTCAAACTCTTCAACCTACCTTAAGGAAAAGCTATTTTAGTATCATTCTGATCCAGATACATTGATAATTAGTTATGTTGTTCTTCAAGTGTGTTTGATTAGGGTTGGAGCTAAACTCTGCAGGAAAGTGGACCTCGAGCACCAGAGTTGAGAACCCCAGGTGTAGAAAAAAAAAATGATCTTGTATGAGAAGATAAACGTGTTTATACTAGGAAAATCACACTGTGTTTTTGTTAATTATATGAAGATGCAATGAAATGGCAACAATGTTCTCCCCAAAAGCCCATTACGGCCATGAATGTCACGATCTGAGTAATTAAGATGGCCGAGGATGTAAAGCGCTGCATGTCAAATGAGTAAAGAAGAGCAAATAAGGTGAAAGAGAGTATTTTTGATGACCGAGGAACAGAACGTACATTTATTGTTGTGAATGTGTGTGGGTGGATGGCGCTGCTTTACCTTCTTTCCCCTCTCTCTTTATTTCTTTCTTGTGTGCACTACACCTCCCAATGCAGTGGCAGCAAATCTGTCAGAACATTTGTGGTTGTTATGGTGACGGGTATAAAGAGCTGACTTGGTCTTGGCTGCTGAGAGAGAGATAGAATGAAAGAAAGAGAGGAAAAGATCGAGAAGCACAAAATAATAGACAAACCGTAAAAACATGGATAACGGTGGAGGGTGGTATGCTGGGGTACTTGGTCAGAGAAATTATGTAATGTTTTTTTGATACTGGTAGAGGGGGTAGTGTTATGGAGCAGGGATCAGGTGGGGCTTCAAACATCGTGAGATATTCAGGGGGAGTCACAGCTCAACATTTAGCAATCCCCCCCACCCCCAATCTCCATGGCAACCAGGAGAAATTATTGTTATGTAATAATGTCAGCAGCCCAGAAGATTCCACTTTCGGTTTTTTGGAGGGGGTGTTGACACAAGTAGAGAGCACACTGGAGGCCAGATAAGCAATGCTAATTTTGTCAGTGCCTCACTTTGTAAACGATCACTAATCTGCCTATGTAATGCTGTAGAATGTTATAGATGAGGTTGCCTGCACTTGAAGACAATGTTTTAGTGGTTTGACCACCAGAGACACAATTATTAATATACTGTAACATTCCAATCACATCAAGCAATCACCTTTATGAACTAACAATTATGCCTTTTTAAATCTTTTTAAATCTCTATACCTGTTGAGACATATTAACATATCTGCTTTTGCACATTTTTATACTTTTCAAGAACATACAGTTAGACCTGTCACGATAACAACTTTTTTTTGTGCGATATACCTACCTATTGCTCACATGCAGAAACAATTTGGACGCTAAGCGTATTTTACATTGTCTTTTAAAAGAAGCCAATTTTATGCCACTGAATATATAATCATAATGTAACAGCGTAATAATGCAAGAAGGCCTTCACACTTCTAAATGACAACAAACTTTTAATTTTAAGAATATTTAGAATATGGCACTTCAGTCCTCCACATATTAGATAGCCTTAACACACCCTTAATAGAATCGTAAATAAACATTCTCTAGACACCCACAAAGTCAAAAGCTAGTAAAAAAGAAAAATGCCCAAAGAAACTTGTAATGAGATTTTTTCCCATCTCCCGGCTGTTTCCACCTGACCTTCTTTCTTTCCTGTATAATTAAGGTGCACCTATTGCTGAAAACCACATCACTACTTACAGTCGATGTCTGATGCACAAAGACAACAGATTCCCTAAACAAGGTCCATATCGACAGATGAAACTCTGTTTGAGAAGCATTTTTTTAAATTTGAACGATGCTACCTTTCACCTCATTCGACTACACCAGTTAAGTACTTAGAAGTCTGTGCAAATCGTAAACACATAGCGCTAATGTGTGAAAGTACAAAACATGCGTGAACATTAATTTTAAGTAAATATGGGCGTCGAAATAACCCTTAGCGTCGCAAAATTTTTGGGTCATGTCATATAATTTGGGGGTGCGATAATCGATAATTGTTATTTGCTACAGGGCTCACAATACGCTACACATTGCCTTTTATTTAGACAAGTTCAAACAGAACTCTTACTAATACTTTAAAGAATGAATCTTTCTATCTAACTTGGTGTTTTCATCAGCTTTTTGGACATTTCTGTATATAGGTCTTACCGTATGGTAAGGTGCCCACTTTGAATTTTCTTTCAATGAAAACTATGCTTGTGACCAGCAGGCACTTCTTGTATAAGGTCCAGAATCCACTTTATTTTCAAAACTTCACTTGATTTATTAATTTTATTTTTTTTTGACAGATGTTTTTTTCCAGCTGAACAAATTGCATGTTTGTATAATACAGGATCATCAATTGAACACTACTTGTATCAGGTCCGATTTCACAGTTAGCCTCATTTTTCAATTTTCCTTGTCTAAAAAAAATCTGGTGCGTACCTACTGATCTAAGGTTTATACTGATTTGTGGGGTTCTTCTGAGATGTACTCATGTATTTTTGGATTATGACTGTCTCTCCTTACATAGCTCACAGTTGTTTGTAAACTCTTGAGCAATCTACTATAAATTTTTTCTCCCTCCATCTGTTTCTCTTCATGTGTTACTATACTTTTTTTAAATTTTTACTATCAGTTGGGCTTGAATACATGGATGGTAGCTGAACTCACTCCGGTTATTCAGTATTATTTTTAGGTTGACTGCAACAAATCCATCTCCAAATTTAATGCGGTCTATTGACATTGGTACCATGACACTGATCATCAACTTTCTCTGTCATCTCAGGCTACAACCAGCTTTCATACCTGAGCTTCCAATGAAGCCTTGTGCAACACATGAGAAGTTTATAAGCTCTATGTATTCCACATTTAGTATATCTAGTAAACGTGTGTGTGGGTGGTGTGTGTGTGGGTGTGTGTGTGGTTTCTGCTAACTATTATTGTGAGCACAAATAATCCCACAAAATCAGTGTTTGAGGGACTATAACAAGTCCCTCAGCCACAGGAAATGTATTTATAACAAAAGCACTAATTTCTTAAACGTCAAGGTATTGACCGATGCGAACAACGCACCAACACAAAAATGTGAACACAAGGCAACTCAGAAACAGAATATAATAAATGAAGTGAAAAAATGGAGACTATTATAGAAACCAAGTCAATTCAAAGAAAAACAATAAGACAAATCGGTACTCATAATGAAAACTGCTTAAAGGGATAGTTAAGGGAGGGATTATTTTAAAATGAAAATTCAGTCATTTACTCACCCTCATGTCATTCCAAACACTGGTAACTAAACCAGTTTTGCTGATCGATGACTTCCATAATATGGAACACACACAGACTCATGTCTTAAAATATCTTATTTTGTGTTCTACAGTAGAAAGAAAGTAGTGTACAGTAATGAGGTGAGTAAATGATGATGGAATGTTCTTTTTTGGGGGTGAAATATCTCTTTAATAAACATACTAAATGATGTCTTAATAAATTAGTGCTAAAGTGTGAGGGTTAGGTAAGCTGAATGGTAAGGGTTTACTATAAGAGGTCAACATACTATAAAAACAATAGAAGTCAACTTAAAGTCTCCAAAATGATAGAAAACAACGTGTGATTGTATGCTGCAAGGTTTTACACCGGTACCACCCGTCTCCATTGCAACTAGCTAGTTCAGGTAGTTTGTCCCTGTTGCAACACCGTAGCACTTCAACACTCCAGGAAGACGGGAATGAGAAGTGCAGGGGAGGGAGGAAAAAACAACAAAGTGGCTGGAAAACAGTGTTGTGTTTTCTTGCAGACGTCACAGCCCGACCACAGACGGCAGAAGTAGGAATAGGATCATACCAAGACAGGACAGAGAAGTTCAATCTGACACATCAAAATATACAACATTACAGCAAAAGGACAAAGTTGATTCCCGAGGCGACTCGTTAGGGGATATCTGAATAATAATAAATATTATGTATGCATCGTGACCAGTCACTGCCATAAAGGGTCCGGGCTGAAAACAAGGGACTGTTTATGGTTTTCCGTTCTTCTCCCTCTCTTTCTCTCCAACAAATCGGCGGAGGTTTTGCGCACACCCGGGAGGCGCCGCTGACTGACGGCAGGAGGAATGAAAGTTTGCCAGGCGGGCGGAATTTTATTCGACGTAAACACGTCTTGTTTTTGACACCAGGACTGCATATTTCAATCCTATACACAACGTAGAGACTTTAAAAACTGTGGACATTAACTAAGCCGAGCAGTGAGGTCGAAATCAACACAGAAATCCAGTTTAAGGCGTGTGCGTGGGTTGCGCCGTAACATGACGGCTGTGGCAGATTGACGCGGATATCACGAGCGCCGCTGTTTAGGAGCTCGGCTTCTGATTTATCACTTTATTTGCCTATTTAGTGATTTATACGGCTCGTGTATATATTAATCTACTGTTTTTGACTGAGGTAGGCTTGGCTTAATTTACACAGTGCTGCCAAAATGAGTGTAGAGACGGAGCGCAGTGTGGCAGATCTGATTCAAGCTCGTGTAAATGTTGCCATGCAATCTTCAGGATTATAGGCTCAATCTCAACCTTTTTTCATCGATTAATGCTCGCTAGGCATTTCTCGGTCGTCTCCGGCTAACAATCACTCGAAGAACCGGATCGCTTGGCCTTAAAGAACCTTTTGTTCTCCAGTAAAGAAGAAACAAACATTTTATGGTCAGAAATCCTGCAGCTGTTGTCGGTTAAACGGGTCGCGGCGGAGACGAGCCAAATGTTTCTCCGGGAACCTCACAAGTTTTTCTGAACTGTCCCTTGAAATAAACATTGTGATAAAATAATAGCGCAGTCGTAGCTGCACTTTTGAATCTGCTAAAGAAAACCTGTAAAAATGTCAGAAAACGCACCTACTCGGAGTCTGGATGACATCGACCTGGGCGCCCTGCGGGTGAGTCCTCCTGCCTGCACCTGCCACAGGCCTTCACACCCAGACAAATCCATTACAGTATGATCAGTGCCATCATTATGGGCTACGAGGGACAATATCAACACATCAAAGAGCTTTTAATAATAATCTTAAAGGTTTTTTTTTTTAGCTCACAAATGATTATTTTCTGCGAGCAGGTGAGTCTTGAGCCTGTATCATGTAATCTAATAATCCAGGCCTGGAGTGTTTATGCATTTCTGTATGTGTGTAAGTAAGTATAGGTTTCTCTCTCTCACTCGCACACGGACAGTTGTGGTTTGGGAGGGCCTACCTTGCAAATAAGTGTTGACACTGAATAAACTTGCTTTGTAATCTTAGAATAGCTCCCTTGTTATATGGGGAATACCCTGCAAAACATTAGTTTAGCTTTCAATGTAGGCCATCACTCTATTTGTGTTTACATATAATGCAAATGTGACAGAATGATTCAGTGGGCTGTGATTTTTTTTTTTATGGCTTTTATTTTATTTATTAAAAAAAAAAGCTCAAAATTCCCTGCAGACCAGATGCTGGAAAGTGTTGGTAAATGGATAAAAATTTTACAGCAACGACTGAGTCAGTTTTGGGAAGGGAGAAAATGAGTTGCCCAGTTATTATGCAGAAGTGGGCAGATTATCATCTTGACATTAATCCAGACTACATAGCAAGATGATCATCCTTTACCAAAGTCTGTTTTAGCAGGAACCTAATCTAATATATTTGAGCAAAACAATTAATTTCTTACCTAATACACCACCGTACACACACACAAAAAAAGTTATTACAAATTAAAATAATGTTTTTGTTGAAACGATGATCATTTTTTTTGCAGGATTCTGTGATGAATAGAAAGTTAAAGCCCATCAAGAAACGGACGAGAAGTTATTTCACGTAACAGTGTGTGCGCGGAGAAAACCGATTGTTTGTAAAATTTATTACATCTTTGTTCCTGTCACATTTGATCAGGTTATTGTTTGATTAGTGTTATCGGAAAAGCGAGTTTTGGATTGCAGCTTCAAACGCTATTCTTTTTTTCTTTAAGGCAAGTCAGGTGTGACCTAGAACAGGAAACCTCTTCGTCGCGAACTACCAAGCTAAAGGAGATGGCCTGGGCCCGACGAATGCTGATATATGGAACTATCAATATGAGGGGGGTGGCACTGGTTAATGGGCGGACGCCAGAACGGATAATCTAGTCCATAATGTAAGAGTAGACGGCGGCGCGAGGATAATATAGCGCCTTAGGGAAGGTGGCCGCCTTAAGTACCGTGTTTAGGGGAACAAGTACGGCACTCACATAATTAGGTGAGTTCCGGGAGTAGTACGGTACGTGGAAAGGCAAGGAGAACCGATAGGTAACTTAACTGCATGTACCAGACCGGATCCAGAGCAGAATTGACAGAGTAAAATGTCCGTTTTGATATTTGTGAGTTATACTTAGTTTATATTTACAGTTTTCATTTTAATGTTAATTTTTTAGTATTGTGTTATATGTGGTAATTTTTACTAATGTTTTGTAAAATTGCTATTTAGGTTTAAATAATTTTGATTCCTTTTAGTTTGAAACTCAGTTTTCGTTTATTTATTTATCGTTAGATGTGTTCACAACACTTAAACTTATGGCAAAGTTATGCAGAGGTCAATTTAGCCCTCACGAAATCTGTCAGACATAAGTAAGTCTTCCTGTGAAATGACAGATTTCCTTTTGGTGACGGTATATATGCAAAGACTATGAACTCCGAGTCATGTAGTAAGTTGCCAAGAGGCAACGATTGCTAAACAGGTGGTCATTCTAACATTAAATACTTAATTTTAGACAGGAACACATACAATATTATTAAACTAGTGTTGTTCAAGAAGAAAAATAGTCAGAGATCTGTTGTCTTATGAAATTACCCTCAGGTTGACAATCATAGATGACATAAAACGCCAGAGAAGACTAAACTTGATGGATTGAGCCTGATAGGGAACAGATAGAGGAGATCAAGTGCAATCACGGAACGGTTTGACACTTAAGCATTTAAGTGTGTAGGAATAGCCTATGATCTGTTAGAGCTTCTGGCCTAACCTATCTTCTCTCTGTGGTGTTACAGTGAGTTACTGGGCACAGCTTTCCAGGGATTTGGATCTGTGATACGTGGGTTGATATGGACACCTAGAGGCAAAGAGAGAGATGGAGCACGATGATTCACTTGAGCTCATTGTTTGATAGCTGTCCTATATAACACCCACATACTGTGTCTCATAGACGCACATTTAGGGGGGCATTTAGACTATCACAAGAGGTCTGCCTTACATGTGGCCCTCAAGCTAGAATTGCACACGACTGAGGTGGTTTGTAGTTTCATTGTGTTGATTTTGAACTTGAGAACGACTTGCTCTCCAGTTCACCTGTGGTCATCTCGGTTTCACTTCTTGTAGCGATCACTTTTAAATAACATTAGACTTACCAGAGCATCAAACTTGGCATTGAAGCAGGTGAAATTATTTAAAGCCTGGATTTTGTAAATTCATATTTAAATGTGTCCATTACATAATCATAACAGCAGCCGTTTGATGGTTGGGTTGCATATGTAAAGGAGACATAAATGCTAATGACATCATAACAGAAACCAAAATATTAAATAGTAATGATCTAAGCTACTGGGTAAACACCAACTAATGAATATGCATGACTCGAAAGATCTGACAAATTTAACAGAAGCTTGTCATTGGCTGATCAAAATAAAACCAGCTGTCGAATAAACCAGCTGAAGTACACATGTGCATAAAGCCAGAGGTTTGCTGTACACTGGGAAGGAGCAAATATTTATTCATGTTTATTGGTACTATCTGCATTCATGAGGTTGCAGGTTAATGATGTAACTTGATCTAGTAATGCTTAAATATTGATAACGTAGACTGGATCTGATGGGCATTGGCTTCATCCCTAGTAAGATAGCTGCATGCTGTTCAGAATATTTTCCAACTTTATGTTGGTTTATGAGGGTGTTTATGTAGCAGATACTAAGTTGGCTAGCTGGGTTAACTTAGCTGCACATCCATGAAGGAACTAATACAGTTGCATAATCCAGAAAAAGAAAAATTCACAATAAAAAAAACAAGAGTCATCATGATAGATGCTTTTTTTTATCATAAATGACTTGATTGTAATGTTGTCATGTGCAACATATGGTAATAATATAATAATGTATGTTAATCTATTCCTGTGCTTTGAAATCAGTAATCTTTCAAATTAATTCAGATTAAGAGAATGATCTTGTCATACAAACATATCAGTGAACAAGATTTATATGAGGTCACCTTACCAAACATGCCATTCACTTCACTGATTTGCAGTTACGGTTTGTATTCAAATGGGTTTTGTAGACCGATTAGCTCGTTATCCTTTATGATAATATAATTTCTCTGTTAGCGTGGCTTTTTTATTTTTAAATTTGATATAATATTTTTGTATGTTTCAGATGGGGTTTTTGGTTAACATTAGCATATATTGGCATATATTTTCCATTGGGATGTTAGTTTATGTTCAGTCCTGTCACTCATCACTTTCACAAACATACACTGAATCATAAGATTTATCTTGTATTTTTAATATTAAATTCAGTCGTTTCACATTCTTTGAATAGCCAGAGGCAACCTTTTCAGCAAACTTCCTTCCCTTTGTCTTTCCTTTCTCAATTTGTCCTCCTTTATTCTCCAGGGGAAAGCTTTATTATCTGTTTATCATTTTATTCATTAGCTCATTTATTCTTTTCTCTGCTTATGTGTCATCTCTCTCTCCCTCTTTCTCTGAGACAGATGCTCTCTAGAGAATAGACTAATTTCGTTTGATGATCTTTGTAAACTCAGTTTGAATATTATAAGGGCACTAGAATATATATGTTGGACATGTTATTATTATTTTGTTATAAACTGTCTTGTTGTTTTTTTTTATCCCGTTTGTGTTTGTTCTCATTTCCATTCGTCCTCTTACTGATGGTTCACATAAGAGCGTGTTGCTCACTTACAGCTCGCCACTCCAGAACTCTTTGAGAGAGAGGAAGACATAAAAAGAAAGATGAGGAGGATGAGAGAGAAAAAGATTGCAGTTATTGTAGTCCGATGAGAGTGAGATGATCGTGGTGTGTATGCGGTGTGTGTGTGAGAGCTAGGAAGAACGTTAGCCTTGTCCACCCACAGAGCTGTACCGAGGCCATATTGAATCACTGTGTGTGTGTGTGCGCGGCTGTTTTAACCCTCTACTCATTCTAGTTTTTGTCTGCGCTCCCCAGCTAAAGCTGCACGTAAGAGGTACATAAAGCTGCTTGAGAGTGTCATAATGGTTCTTAATACATGACAGTACTGCATAAATTCCCTTTTTAAACACTGGAGTTTGTAAAAAGATGGCGCTTTGTCTTGTTCTCAATGGCTGAGCATGGTTCTGTCATTGCCATCCTGAGCCAAGCAGGGGAAAGCATTTTTTTAGAGAGAAAACTAATCAAAAGAAGCTTGATGAAAGACTGACAACATATCCTTTTCCTGATCATTGGCATTTCCAATCATGACGGTGTCCATGTTTTTACGCGAGTGATAGAATAAAGTGAGTGTAGTTCTGATTAAACACAGAGCAAATAACTAATATTGTATTATTACGAATTTTTAGCTCAAAAATGATTAGGTTCATTTTTTTTTTTTGAAAATTTTCCTTTTGACCTTTCTAATTTTTATTCATTTTGTCGCAAAACCTGGGCACCCTTTCTTTCAGTTGACTGCAAGCTGGCCTTCAAATCTGCCTCCAACTGATGGATAGATCACCGTCCTACTTTTTTTTTTCTTTTCATTAATCCTTTTAACTTGGATGTGCATCGCAATAAGGAAAGAAATGATCTGTCAATACTTTTCATCGCGACTTGATTTGAATAATTCTGTTTACCTAATGGAACTTAAACGGTTCTTTTAATACATTTAAAGAATAAATATGGGAAAATAAATTCAATTCCTTTGCCAAATGATATGTTTCAAAAGAAATTCTAAACCTTACTGCGAAAAGGTGTGTGTTTACAAATTTTGTTCTGGGCATAAAGAAAATCATATTGTAGTTAAAGTGATATTTCACCCAAAAATGAAAATTATCCCACAAATTACTCACCCTCAAGTCATCCTAGATGTATATGACTTCAGACGAATTCAGTCGGTGTTATATAAAAAATTGTCTTTGAGCTTTCAAGCTAGGTGATGGGCGGCTATACAAATACGGTGTTTATTTTTGTAGATATGATTTTTAAATACTGCCCATACAGTATGCTTTATTGCTTGTCGCTTTACAAACAAACGTTTGGAATGCGCCACTGTTGAACGGGGTACTTTACACTGTTGGCAATTGTGGGAGTGACGGTGAACAGCTGATGTGTTACTACGCGTGAAATGTTTCCGAACTGAAGCGTAGTAGAACTAATAGACGGGAATGACACAGAAGAACAACCTCTTCCACATGTGTCCGCCCAAATATCCACAGCCCCCTCCTGCCATTAGCTCCCGCATGCTCTCACACACACTTTGAGCGCGACTTAGCACTAGATTTAAGGCAGACTTTGCAGGACCTATTTACGGCGCCATTCTTCCATAGATGATACATAGACGCCAAAGTCCCTAAGCGACGTTTTGGCAGATAATACGTTTAGCTATGGTTCAGTTTGAAGATTTCGCCAGTGCTGTCCCGCGTGCGCGAGGTCTGACTTTGAGAAGTGTCACCTCTCTCTGCGTCTGTTTTGTGCAGTGAGCGGCAGAGAAGCAGCGCATTCAGTTGGCCGCACCGCAGCCGACGCGTCAATAACTGAGTACAAATTATAAATGAGAGTGACTCCTGGTTAAAATGTATTAAAAGGGTTCATGTTTAGTCACTATTTAGTGTGGAATTTTTCTACAATATTCACTCATCATGACAGTAAAAAAGGGCATTCTAAGTCAATATACTGCCCAGGGAGCAGCAATGTAGGACTGTTGTCGCAGCTACGCGCCTTAAAGTGAGTGATTTTATGTTTTGAGTATGAATATTTCTTACAAAAAAACGCAATCCAATGTGTAGGATATGTCGCTTACAGTAGGGCCTTTTGTTCACCCCCCGGAGGTTTTTTTTATGGATGGGTGCTTTTTATTTATCTTCTTTTGGACTGATGAATGCAACACCCGCTGAGTGGCATTAAACAACTTGAAAGATCAAAGACAATTTTTAATATAACTCGACTGAATTTGTCTGAAAGAAGAAAGTCATATACACATAGGATGACTTGAGGGTAAGTAATTTGTGGGCTAATTTTCATTTTTGGGGGAAACAACATTAATTTGTTATTTTTAAACAAATGTTTTGGTCTAAGCCTCTTAAGGTTTTTTTTTTTTGGCATTAAACAGAACTATTGTGGAGTAAATCCAAATCAACTTCATTTTGTGGGATTAGCATGGTTGAATGATTTTACCATTCTAAAAATTGTTTCTCTCTTCCAGGACCCAGCAGGAATCTTCGAGCTGGTGGAGGTCGTGGGTAACGGTACCTATGGACAAGTGTACAAGGTGAGACCGAGATGGAGGGCGGGAGGAAGAGGCACAGCAATGTTTTGTTAGCAGTAAATGCTATCCTATTGTTACTCAGCAATAATAGATGACTCCTCGAGTGATAAATAAAACTCCCATTTGTGCTCTTAGAAGAATGAAGTTATGTGCCATGTGTGTTTGAGAGCTAGAGTGATGGGTTCAGTGGGAGGTGCATTAGAGATGCTGCTGCTGCATGAGTAACAGAGGACAGAAGTGGTTTAAAGCAGTTGTGTGCATGTGTACGTGAGGGCATGTGTGAGAATGTCATTGTACTCGCAGCATGGTGCAGTACCACACGGAGTAACTCGGATCACTGCAGCTGGGCTCAGACCTGATCGGTGGAAAAGTTTTTTTCAGTAATTCAACTCAAATTGTGAAAATCGTGTATTAAATCAATTAAATGCACACAGACTGAAGTAGTTTAGTCTTTGGATCTCAACAAATTAGCATATGGTGACATGCCAATCAGCTAATCAACTCAAAAACACCTGCAAAGGTTTCCTGAGCCTTCAAAATGGGCACTCAGTTTGGTTCACTAGGCTACACAAACATAGGGAAGACTGCTGATCTGACAGTTCAGACAATCATTGACACCCTTCACAAGGTGTGCACACAAAACTTCAGTCTGTGTGCATTGAATTTATTTAATACACGAGTTTCACAATTTGAGTTGAATTACTGAAATAAATTAAATTTTCCACGACATTCTAATTTATTGAGATGCCACCTGTAAAGCTGCGGAAAGGTATTTTAACATAGAAAAATACACACTTTTAAGAAAACAATTTGACTTGTAGTGTGTAATAAGTCTTTATACTTATAGACTCATATATTATACTTATAGGCCTCTGTAATTATTGCAATGTATGACATGAGCCTTCTTTAAAAAGTGTGTAGGGTGTAATTTATACTTCAAGCTGTATTGTTTGGATAATGTGTCATTTGTAGGCTGTAGTGAGGCTGTAGTTTATTTACTGGTGTATAATGGGTGTGTACTGTAGTTATAAAGGATGTTTTTGTTTTTTTGTTCTTTTTTTTTTTTTTTTTTTTTTTTTCTGGTGTGTGACGAACATGAGTAGTTTATGGGTAGTAGTAAGATAGTGAGGTAGTTTATCCAGCTTAGATTTAGTGTTTTAAATATGCAGTTTATAGGCCAGTGTATACAATGTGCCTACCTTTGGTATTTCTTAAAGTGCTATGTTTTTACTTCAGTATTTTTGGATGGTTAATTAATATACTGTTACTAAAAAAACTTTAATATAAATCTTTTTCATCTGATGAAATAGTGTCAGACTCTGTTTCATGTGTGTTTTGCTCCCCCACGTGCTCCAGATTATGTCCATGCCCACATTTGGTCCTTCCTGTTTCCTGTTCCAATTATGTTTATTGATCCCAGGTGTTTCTCATCATCCCCTCGTCATGTCTTGTGTATTTAAGGTGTTTCCTGTTTTGAATTCTCTGTCCGGTTTTGAACGTCGATCCCCGTGTCCTACGTGTGATTCCTGTGATGTCAATAAAGACTGTTAAAGGAACACTCCACTATTTTTGTAAATAGGCTTGTTTTCCAACTCCCCTAGAGTTAAACAGTTGAGTTTTTCGAATCCATTCAGCCGATCAACGTGTCTGGTGGTAGCACTTTTAGCTGTAGCTGAGCATAGATCATTGAATCTGATTAGAACGTTAGCATCTCGCTCAAAAATGACCAAAGAGTTAGGAACTATACTCTCATTCCGGCGTAATAATCAAGGAACTTTGCTGTCGTACTATGGGTGCAGCAGGCGCAATTATATTACGCAGCGCCTGAAAATAGTCCCCAGCTAGGTAACTTCCAATAAGCCTATTTTCAGGCGCTGCGTAATATCATTGGTATACGGCAGTAAAGTTCCTGATTAATACGACGGAATGAGAGTATAGTTCCTAGCCATATTGGCCTAGAAAAAATCGCAACTTTTCATTTTCCGTCGGTTTTAGTACATGATGTAACTACAGAAGAGTAAAGTTTTAAATAGAAAAAATATAGAAACTCTTTGGTCATTTTGAGCGAGATGCTAATGGTCTAATCAGATTCAATGATCTATGCTAAGCTACTGCTAAAAGTGCTACCGCCAAACCCGGAGATCGGCTGATAGATTCAAAAACGGTAAGACTCAAATGTTTAACTCTAGGGGAGTTGGAAAATGAGCTATTTTCAAAAATAGTGGAGTGTTCCTTATCTGATTCTTCCTCGATCCTTGTTCCTTGTTGTTTCTTTTTTGTCACATATAGTTGTTCAAAAGCTTGGGTCTGTAAGAGTCGTAAATTTTTAGCGAAGATACTACTTGATCACCAATGTTTCTTTGAGGTAAAAAACAGTAAATTTTAAAAATATTATTACAGGTATATATGTTTTTTTTTACAATTTCTGTTTATATTTTAAGGATATTTTAAAAGATTTAATTTTTAAATGTAAAATTTCCTTCAGAAATAGAGATGTAACGATTCACTCACAATGTGGTACAATTCATGCTAACTGATTTCACGGATATGATTTCTCTCACAATTTTTTTTTTACCAAATTAGATTTAAGACAAATTATAAGTGAAAAGGTGTCCTTTTATTATTTCTGCACATTTCTATGTGAAATTTAAATATGTAAAAAAAAAATATAATAATAAATACATTTTTAAACAAATCCCAAAACAAATAAATTGTTAATACAAATAATTCTCTTCATTTAAAAATAATTATAGGGGTAATAATAACTATATAATTATATATGGGCAACCACTGAATTTAATCACCATCCAAACAAAGATGGTGCATACATGCAACATGAGCAGTTTCTAAATTAGATTGTATAATTTCGAAATCTGAAGCAAAAAAACTGAATGGGCTGACTTTAGTTTTATGAAACTATAATACATAAAACATATATCTGAACGAAACAAAAACAGCAGATGGACTGAATGAGACGCAAATGTACTCTGACAGCAGGTGCCGCTTATGGAACAGCAGCGATACAGCATTTCATTGCTTATTGCTGTAAACAAAGCAGTGCTGTGCGAAAAGAAAATACCATCTAAACTTTTCTGAAGACAGTCAGTTTCCCTCAGAGATACATTCATATAAACTACTACTCCAATTGTATCGCAATTTGTTTAACAACTGACTTGAATCGTCACATGTTTTTATAGATTTTCTGCCGGCTCGGGGTGCATCATTACATCCCTATTCAGAAATCCTTATAACATGCAGATTTAGTGCTCAAGAAACATTACTTATCATTATTGAAAACAGTTGCGGCTTAACATTTTTGTGGAAAACCTTACAGATTTTTTTTCAAGATTCTTTGATAAATAGAAACTATGTTTGAAATGTTAATATTTTATTACATTACAGATCTTTACTGTCAATTCTGATCAATCTAATGTCTCCTTGCAAAATAATTTTAATATTTTAAATTACTGACCCCAAACTTGTGAACATCAGTGTATATTCATAGATTTTCTTCATACTTCTATGCCTCATTTGGTAAAGTATGCCATATAGTACGCTGATTATGGTGTAGTAACAAATTGTGTAAAGTATTCATTTCTATGCTACTTACTATTGAAATTCTTTTTGTTTCAGGGTCGTCATGTTAAGACGGGTCAGCTGGCAGCCATAAAGGTCATGGATGTGACTGAGGAAGAGGAGGAGGAAATTAAAGCTGAGATTAACATGCTGAAGAAGTACAGTCACCATAGGAACATCGCCACCTACTATGGAGCCTTTGTGAAGAAAAGTCCACCCGGACACGACGACCAGCTCTGGGTCTGTGCTTCCTCAAACATGATCACCACCATAACCTTTCTGACCTGCTAAAAAGTGCAGCGTCAAGACACCGTGATCAATTACAGCTATAGTCTGTCGTTAATCGAAATGGTTTAGCATGAAAAAATAACATTTTGAGGTCATGGACCTTGTTGATTTGGAAAAAATAGCCTGTATCAGGTTGCAGTTTCATATATGTAAATTTTGTGTTTTTGTTTAGTTGGTGATGGAGTTTTGCGGCGCCGGCTCAGTTACAGACCTGGTGAAGAACACAAAGGGCAACTCTCTGAAAGAAGACTGGATTGCTTACATCTGCAGAGAAATACTTCGAGTGGACTCATGAAGTTACATGAAATCAAAATTGACAATTCTTATTTTTTATGGAATATTGCAGTGTTTATTATAAATAATTATCCTTTTTTAAATTTTATTCATGTTACAAATCTACATTACATGCCTGGTCCATGACACTTAACTGGAGCCTTACTTAAGTTAATCTTTTAGTTTCATGTAATTACATGTAATGCTGCGCAGCCAATAAACACTGTCTCTCTGCTTCTCAGGGTCTGTCTCACCTTCATGGTCATAAAGTCATCCACAGAGACATCAAGGGGCAGAATGTACTGCTTACAGAGAATGCAGAGGTTAAACTTGGTGAGTTAAAAACAAATGAATACACTGGGCTAATATTGGGGTATGGGGAGATGAAGGGTTTTTGACACAGGCTAATTTTATGTGTATGTATACGCAACTTGGTATTTCCGCGCTGTCTGAAACACGTCTTTACTTGGATTGTGTGCGAGAACAGCATGCGAGTAACGAATTGCTTCTCTTCTTGTGGTTTAAAATTGCTTGAACGTGTAAATTGGCAAATTAATCTGCGAATCACGTGCGTGCCGAACGGTAGGGTCTCATCCATAAGTATTACGGATCGACTGCGATCCGTTAACTCCTAATATGTGACAGATCAGAGCAATCTTTAATTTACTTATTTAACATGAAATACAGAATAATTAGAACAATCATTAACATTAATAAATAACAGAGTGTCATATCTATACACATTTTTCCCAGAACGTTCTTGCGACCCGGTAGCAATTCTTCCACGGCCCGGCAGTGGGTCTGCGACCCGGTGGTTGGGGACCTCTGGTCTAGCCTATATCCTGTCTGATTAGAGAACATCATCTTTTAACAACTAGAGCAACGCACCAAAGCTCATTAATATAGGCCTGACACCGTGACAAAAATATCTTCACACACCACAACCTGAGGGAGAGTGTGACGGAAGTGGAAGAGTGTGGCTGCGTGTGTGAGAGGGAAGGAATTAGCATAGATGAATATAAACATTTTGGCTGTGCAACAGGTTTCTGTTTGTAAGCACAAAGTGTCTTGTAATATCACACACCCTGATTGCTTCCTCCTTTCTCACTCTCTCTGTAGTGGACTTTGGGGTGAGCGCACAGTTGGATCGTACAGTCGGCAGGAGAAACACTTTCATTGGCACTCCATACTGGATGGCCCCAGAAGTCATTGCCTGTGATGAGAATCCCGACTCCACCTATGATTACAGGGTAAAATGAGCTGACTGTTGATGTACACCACTGTTCAAAAGTTTGGGGTTGGTAAGATTTTTTTAAGTCCAAACTCTTAAATGGTTGTGTACACCTGTGTGTGGGTCACTAAGCATTTTCAGTTTTAATATAATGTATATTAAATTACAACATGTTTATCAGATCAGTGGTTTAGAAATATCTGCATCCTCTCATGGTGGTTGCTATATTGAGATCATATAAAGCCCTGTTATCAGATTCTGATACCAAAACTAACGCCTTTATTACATGGACAGGATTTTTGTGATTTACTAACAATAAAATGGGAAGGTTTAATGATATCAATTTAACACTATAAAGCCATGTTTACCAAAATTTAAATATGCCCAATTTTTGTATTTCTTTTCATAAACCCCATATAGGAATATGTGCAATCACCAGCTTTTTTTAGATTTAAAGGGTTAGTTCACCCAAAAATGAAAATTCTGTCATTAATTACTCTCCCTCATGTCGTTTCAAACCCGTAAGAACTTTGTTCATCTTCGGAACACAAATTAGATATTTTTTGATGGAATCTGAGAGCTCTATGACCCTCCATAGACAGCAACGCAACTGAAATGTTCCCAAGTCCAGAAACATAGCAAGGAGATCTGTAAAATCTCCTTTCTCCAGCTGGTTCCTCGTACCAGCTGCATTACACTCACATTAAAGTCAACATTACAGCTCCTGCTTTTAAATGGATAATCAAAAATAGTTGAATATATGAGCTTGCCCTACCACCATTACTATGTTTCTGGACTTGGGAACATTTCAGTTGAATTGCTGTCTATGGGAGGTTCAGAGAGCTCTCAGATTTCATCAAAATTATCTTAAATTGTGTTCCGAAGATGAAACGAAGGTCTTGCGAGTTTGGAACGACATGAGGGTGAGATTAATGACATATTTTCATTTTTGGGTTAACTAACCCTTTAAAGAGGATAGTATTAATCGCCATAAAAACGTCAGCCTGTATAAGTGACATTTAGCTTGGTCTTATTTAGGAAAGTGTACTCACTACAACACTTTTTCTCTCGTTGGTTTGAATGAGTACAGTCACAGAGCATTGTCTGTGACTGCTTGTAGAAGAGGAAATGGTTCCTCTATATTACTCTTTAGTGGAAATGTTCTTCTGTTTTTCACTTTTAAGCTCATGATATGCATTAATGTTCATACAAAATAAACAGTACAAATATTAATGTTAATGCTATTAATTTTCTTTTTTTAAACTGGATCTTTATTTTTATTTGATACAGTATTGCAGTTCTTCTATTGATTGAGTGTTTGTGTGTGTTTATTTATTTTTATATCAGGTCAGTTGTACTATAGCATATGACTTGGAATGAATCATTGTTGTTGTTGTTTTACAACAGAGTGATATCTGGTCTCTGGGAATCACCGCTATAGAGATGGCTGAAGGAGCACCTCGTAAGTAGACTGTCTATGTGTTTACTGATGCAACCTCACATTACAGTGTGGATCCAGGCCTTATAAACAAAAACATATTCTTTATGTATGTACTTTATATCAGTCCCTCGTACCAGCTGCATTACACTCACATTAAAGTCAACATTACAGCTCCTGCTTTTAAATGGATAATCAAAAAAAGAGTTGAATATATGAGCTTGCCCTACCACCATTACTGTTTTTACCTTACTGTTCACATACTTTGGTCTGAAATGCAAACAGAGTAATACTGTAAGCAGTGAAAGGTATTTGAACACTGCTCAGCCAATCCGATTAGACAGCCAGAAATGAAGGCCCATTTTCACCAAGAGCTATATCTTCACAACCCTCTATGGACACCTTGGCAATTGAATCACCATTGGCTAGTAAATTTTTTAGTTTACTCACCAGACGAAAAACTATACTAGTATTTACACACACAATGTTTGTAAAATGGTACAGCTTTTTAAATATCTGAAGGTACATTCTTAATATCAGTCAGTCAAGCAGTCAAGCATTATAATATGATAATCAAGTATTATTTAATAATAGAAGTTTAGTAATTAGAATTAAAACTTGGTAACCATCAAACTTGGACTGGTGTGGTGGCTTTTTTGGTCATTCGTGTTTCGTAAAAAAAAAAAAAAAAAACGAACAATAATACTGATAAGATATTATTATTATACGAATTCTACTAATAAGAACAATATAAAAACGCACTAAGGATTAATGAGCTACTGGATTCATGAATATTAATCAGGTTGTGTACGTTCGCTCAAACTGATTTGCTGAAATCAAAAACAGGGACGATGGATAGATGTGCTCTAGCCAATGAGATTGCCGTTTGTGCATTACTTCTGCCTACTACAGGAAAACCCGGCAGTTCTTAAAAGCTGAAGAATTCCAAAGGAACTCTGTTATTTTGACAGGAAAATACAACAAAGTATATCGTTTACATGTAGCGCATCAATTCTGCATGTTATGTAAGACTCTCGCTCTTTGCGCGTGTGAGAGAAAGCGACTTTTTTACGTTACGCCAAATACACAAACAGGTGTGCTGCGCATCCATTGAGATGAACTGAGAAATATCACAGATCGTTTGACGGGGAGTGAAACTCTGAAGCGCTCAGTCAGAGTGTTCTTGTGAGTGAAAATATATCTGTGCTAAATTTATACTTAGCCTCCAACTCACACACTTGTGAGTAAAATCTGAGAATTTATTAGCCATTGGCTAATATTAGACATCATTTAGTCGCCCAGAGTGAAGATTTAGTCGCATATGCGAGTGATTTACTCGCAATGTAGAGGGTTGCTTCATCAGTAACTCTTAATTATAACTATATTAATGTTGAAAGTACTGGACGATAACTTTTCAGGGGGGGGGGGTTTCAACTTATTTTATTTTCCAACTCCTTGCAAAGCACGTACGTGGTTTATGTAGTACAAATTCTGTTTATTATAAGCACACAGTTGTCGTCTGCCATTTTAAATGCTTGAGCTCTTCGAAGTAGGTTGGGCTCTGATTGGCTATCAATGATTGGCTGATCAATGTTTTTCTCACTCATTGGCTGGAAAAAATTATTCTGAAAGTGATTCCAACCATATTGTTACTAGGGCTGTGTATCACCAGCAAAGTCACGATACGATACGTATCACGATATGGGACTGCACTGAATTTCACCTCAGCAGAATTTAGTAAAACAGCTGTTTATGAAACACTGCATACTATAGGGCCGTTTCTAAATATTGGCAGAGCAGACAGTTGACCTCTGCATTATGAAGGACCTCCATAACTGTACCACAGTACAATATAGGTAATGGCATATGTTTCATGTTTACATTGGGCACTCCCCACCAGGTACAATATTCTGATTGTTTGCATCTTGTTTTTAAGCCCATAAATAATGACGTACTCGTTCTAATAAATTTATATTGTAATGTACTCATTCTAATACATTTTTAAAAATCATATTTACATTGCTGGTAGGTTATCATTGTACAAATTAACACACTCTACAATAAAAAAAAAATAAATGAAAAGAGTTCTAAACTAACGTGCTGTCTTCACTGTATCTAACACACACACACGCTCAGTAACCATAGTTGCCAAGTCCGCATATTATACGCGACTTTGGGCTTCTTTTTTGTAAAGTTGCGGTTTTTTGGGCTTATTTTTAAAAATATGGTTGCTTGTTAGGGAAAACCTGACAAGCAACTTTGTTTCTTTATTTATGTTCGCCGTATTCTCCAATGCACTGAATGACACTCTGTCTGCTTGAGTTAATAGCCAACCAGTGCGATAATATAAGTGCTGCAGCTTAATTTGCCAAATGTTCCTCCCCCTCATTGAAGAAAATCACGTCCAAAAAGAAGCCGCGTGACGCTGTAATCCAAGCAATGATAGAAGTAGACTTAGAGGAGTGGGATGACTTTCTTTTAGCCTAATTTTTAATTTTTACAATGTTTTTGTAATGTATTAATTACCATGGGCTGTAATAAAACAAGTAGTCCTATACTAATACTAAATCTATATAGCCTATACATTTGGTTCGAATAGCCTATATTTTAGTAGGCTATAAATATGTGGCTATGTTACAGCTCCCCTTTGAAGCTCTTGTGTTTTGAATGCATATTGTTTAGGATAGAACTATTTTCCTGCTCATCTGAACACACGCAAATGTTGCAAGACAGAACCAATCAATCACAGAGAGCGTTCACTCACTTCTGACAGTGCATTCAAACAGGGCTGCGTTTCCCAAAAGTATCATAAGAAAGCATTAAAGCTTTTGGGAACGGCAGCCCTGAACAATGCTTATCAGAGGACAGAAAAAAAAAACATAAATGTTTGAGTTATTTCACAATAAACAAATTGAAATCGTAGCCTACATAATTTGTACAATTACATTTATTTAAATTGAACATTAAAAATTCATATTGATCATGTTCTATTCTGTAATGTTAATAGAAGTCATGCACTGTCAGAATAAAAAGGTTGCATTTAATGCATGCAACAGCCATTCACTGGCAGTCCCTAATGGCAGTACAAAATATTGCACTAAATCAAAAGTTCAAATGTTACAAATAAGTTAGAATATTAATGTTGTAATACTGGTAGCACTAATATAAAAATGTGAAGATATATGTTACAAAAAGTAACAATTTTGAAATGCGTTGATGGTTGTATTTTTTTATATTTGATCTCAGTATTCCTATCAATGGTGTATAAGGGTTTTTTATGCATAATAGTAACCCTAGAATGTGATCAAACAGTTTAAAATAGCTGGGCTAAGATATATAACAATTTTTAAGACTGCAGAAATATGTTAATTCAGTATACACATTATCCCACCGGTTACAATTGTGACTGACCATAAAATAAAAATGTTCACACTTTTCCAAAAAAATGTTTTTATTGATTATTTCAAAGGGTTACTAATGACACATCATTTGGATATTTTCATGTCTGGGAAAAATTTGGGATTAAACGGGTTAAAATGCATTTTAAACAAAGTTAAGTGGTTTTCATTACCCATTTTACTCTTAGTAATTTAATCAATTTCATAATTTAAAAGTTTAGTGCAGAAGTATCGAATCGATATCGACGATATTGCCTTGAAAAATATCGGTATTGTATCGAAAACAAAATAAGGGTTATCGCCCATCCCTAGTTTTCAGAGAGCAAGCGCGTTTATCCACAGTGGAGAGCGCGCGTGCACAGGGTTGCCAGGTTGACAAAGATAAGTAACACACTTAGCAGATATTTCGTATTGCGCAAGTCGTAAGCTCTGTTTCGGGGATTACGTCTCTTTATATCAGGCAACCCAGTTGTGTTCCTTTGTCCAGATTAAACTTTGTAGCCTATATATTATGTTATATTCATTATTTTTTAGAAACCTCGCACTTGTTATATATTTTAAAACATTGTTCTGTATGCAAATTAAGTGTGGTCCACTGCTGCACACGTGCCACAATATTGATACAGGGCCAGCTGTATCGAACACAGCACCAATTGTTACACTGTGTCGTAGTCATTATAGTTTTGATGTGGGCTTCCCTTTTTTCATAGAATCAGAATGATTATTAAAACCTTATTGTTATCATTAGAATTTTCATCCTTGGTGTAAATGGGCCTTAACTGTTGTATGGTATAACTTTAAAAAAAAAATAAAGTAAATAAATTACTTTAGGCATTTCACGTTTTACAAACCAAGCAAGCAAACAAACAATAATACCAAACCTCCCTCTTCCCCTGTTATGCCAGTTAAACAAAGGCAGTAACAATAAAAAAATAGTTATATATTAAAAAATTAAATAAAAACTCAGTGCCTAGATTACCCAGATGTAAATCAATTTAAACAAAAATTTTTTGTGATATTTCACACTATGCTGCAGAGCCACTGACACAAGGTGAGCAAAGAGACTGTCAGAGGTGTGAGAAGGCTCACGCAGGAGGACAAGAACAAAAACAGCACGCTCAGTACCGAGATTTTTACAGCACTAAAGAACCATTACTACACATCTACATGTACATAGTAAACTGCTTTGCATTTTTGTCATTTTATAGAATGAGACCATCAAATAGGACACAGGAAATGAAGAGATTGTTGGGATCTGGAAATTGTACAATTTGAACCAGAGACGTTTTATTACTATAAATTAACAAATAAATAAAAAAATAATAATAAATTACTTTACATCTTACTTTTAAGTGAAAATTCTCATTTAAAGCATTGCATTAAGAGAGATATGGCCTGCGTGACCCTTGCCCATCTCATTTTGCTCTAAACTTAACTGAATCTGAATGCTATATCAAAGCCAGCAGATGCCGGGACACAGAAGTGGTCTTGTCTATTGCAGGCAGATGCGGGCAAGCAGAAAATGAACAAAAGCTGCCCTTGTTTCCACTAGTGTCACTGTGTGAGAAAGACTCAAAGCGTGTCAGACTGGCAGTCAGGCAGCACCGCTGGAACAGACAGACAGCTTCTCCAAGCCTTTCATACCTGTTCATGTTTGCAATGTTCAGCTATTCATCAGGTATGAGACTAAGTTTTTAGAGCACACAAAAAGCATGGATGGACAGAGAGATGTGAAAGGGAGGAAGTGGATGCCACAAGTATAGAAGCAGCTGTGCAAGAAAAATTTGAATGTAAAAATGTGTAATAACTAGAGTGTTAATTCACGTTAATTTAGTGTGATTAATTATTAAAAAAAAACAACTACAAATTAACACAATTAATCATGCACCCTGACCTATAAGTAAACTGCATAAGGAATTTTCACCTTCATGTTTCTCTTGAGAAGCATTTTTTTTTAATTGAAGTCCACCTCAGACAGATATATCAATATTTGATATCTAGGCAATTCATTGTGTCAGTTAATTTACTAAATTAAATCATATCATGCAATACATTTTAAATTAATGAAATTTTAAATTATCGACAGCCAATTATTATTAGTAGTATTATTATTATTTATTATATACTTGATATACTACTAATAATTATGAATAAATAAACAAGAACAACAAAATAATGTAAACTGCAATAACACCGACATGTAATAATTTCAGCTAATTGCATGAAAGTTTAAAAGTGCATTTTTCATTGTCAATACCACATACCAAATTTACATGGAAGAACAAGGGACAATGATAATACGATCAGTGACCTTTGCACCAGCTCACACACTCCTCCCCGTTGAGAGGTCAAAGGTCACATGTCTCAACAACTCTGAGGATGTTTACACAAGCCTTACACAAATGGACAACACACTTCAAGCGGGCACAGGTCAGCAGGTTAACTCTCTACACACCTATAGAGTGACTGTTATTTCTGTATGTACTTAGGGCCCTATGATTTTCGCAGTGCGGAAAAGGCGGACCAAATCGCAGAATCCAGTCAAAAAAAAATAAACAATTTTATTTACTGGATAGTCACAGAATTTGTCAAAGTTTGGATGAATGAATCAAAAGTAGGTCATTACACTTAAATCAAATCATGATATGGACTAGTATCTGTAAATATTAAGCTGCAAAAAGACTATTTAATTATGCATCCTGCATGTTCTGTGTGTTTCTGTGTCAAACAAATAATGGAAAAAAACGGAATCTAGAAAAATTCTAACGGAATTCAAATGGAATTTGGGGGGGGGGGGAAATAAAAAAGAATTTGGGAAAAAATAAAACAGATCTCATAAGGCTCATGTACTGCACAGTAAAAAACAGAAACTTTAAAACTGTAATACACGCCAGAATCTGCAAGTCACATGAGAAGCAAAAGAGAGGAAGTGCTTAAACCCATCTAAATAGGAAGCATATGCACCTAGGCATTACAGTATATTAAGGACAAATTAAATGAAGCCAGTTAAGAGAAAGAACTTATGGGACACAAACTCCAGATGCAAATGAAAACAGAATAGGATAAGAAAGGTGCAAGAATTGATGACACGATAAGTAAGGGAGAGAAAGAAGGGAAACAAGGAGAGAAAAAGTATGCTGATCCTCAAGAAGGCAAAGAAAGACAAGAGGCACAATGACACTGCTAAGAGGAACAGCAGTGGACAACTCTATAGATTTTTGCTCCCAGGGTAAAGACCAGTGGGATTGTGTGGTGGCA
>JADLZN010004639.1:0-39685 GCA_018155175.1 Sinocyclocheilus anophthalmus
ATATACTATATATTTTTACATTTTACCTTATTTGTATATTTTTATAGTTGTATTTTGTATTTTGTATTTTGTATTTAATCTGTATCTATCTATATTTATGTTCTACTGTAGTGTTATCTGTATACACCAAGGGTCTGAGAGTAACGCAATCTCAATTCTCCGTATGTATGTGCTGTACATGTGGAAGAACTGACAATAAAACAGACTTGACTTGATGACTTGGTGGATTGCAAACATGACTATCAGGTGTCATACATCCTACTGTAGCCAGAGTATGCAGGCAGGACTTCTACTCAAGCACAGGAACTTTACATTTATCAAATAAATAATATATAATAATAATAAAACTTAATAAGAATAATAAAAACATATACATGAGTATTATCGCACTACTCTCGACATACTATGTAATATACCCCTGTACTGCGTTTATCCAAATAAGCATCCTGGCATTTTTTAACCCCTTTCCGTTGTCCCCGCAAAACACCCGCAAGGTTCCATTTTCTTTGCCCGTCAGATATCTTTTGGTTAATCTAATCCTATCTGTCCTTATACTTCATACAAGGTAACAATATATTTCTGCGTAGTTTCTGTGATTTTACATTCCCTACATTCATTATTTACACTTTTACCTAACGAAAAACAATGTTTTATTTAAACCTGTGTGGGGTAAACCAGCCGGTTAGAAATGAATCTCCTTCTATACTTCCTTCCCATATGTGCGTTGATCAATATCTGTATACAATCATATTTTCTTCCACCATTATCCGTGTCGCACCTTTCCAGCCATTTCTTCATAATTTATTTTTTGATCATTGCCTTAGTTTTTCCTTTACCAAAGGGAATATTTATAATATCTCTCGCCCTGGTTGATTTCTTTGCTATTTTGAGTCTCTCTTCGCTGAGCACGAAAGCGGATATAACAACATTCGCTGACCAGAGTTGCCAAGTCTGCATATTATACGCTACTTTGGACTTCTTTTTTTGGAAAGTTGTGTGACAAAATCTCGGGTCGTGGGTTGCGGTTTTTGGGTCTTATTTAAAAAAATCTCCAATGCATTGAATGACACTCTGTCTGCTAGCAGTTAATATCCAACCAGTGCAATAATATAAATTCTGCAGCTTAATTTGCCAAATGTTCCACCCCCTCCTCCCCCTCATTGGAGAAAAATCACATTCAAAAAGAAGGCGCGTGATGCTGTAATCCAAGCGATGATAGAAGTAGACGTAGAGGAGTGGGATGACTTTCTTTTAGCCAAATTTTTTATTTTTACAATGTTTTTGTAATGTATTCATTTTCATCAGGGGTTGTAATAAAAAACAAGTAGTCCTATAGGCCTACTACTATGAGTAAATATGGTTCGAATAGCCTGTATTTTAGTAGGCTATATGTGGCTATGTTACAGCTCCCCTTTGAAGCTCTTGTGTTTTTTTTCATCTTTGTTTTGTTTTTTTTTTTGTTTTTATTTTTTCTTTTTTTTTTTGTGTTTTGCTCCGTTCCACCCTGCTCACAGTGATTGAGAGATGTTTTGTTCCAATTTTGTTGCAGTTTGTGATTTTGGTTAAAAAGATTTCAGATAAAAAAGTGGTTTCAGTTAATATGTTGCAGGAATCCAACTTAAACACAGAGCCATGGTCACTCCAGGCTCCCTCTGCAAATGTCAGCCACTTCTTCTTCTTCTTCTTCCGTTTTTTGGCACGTTACATCCTGTGTGCATATCGCCTACCTACTTATTTATAATCAATTTCTTCCTTGTTTTTGCTTTTCCTGTTTTTACACACGTACAGTATATACACAAATATTCCTAATTAAATAATTATTCACTGCTCCATCCCATTCTTTCTTCCAAGGCTCCACCTGCGATGCGTGTTCATGTGCAGACACTAATCAGCACATCGGGGACATCCAGACTGAACCTGCAAAGAAAAAAACGACTTTTGAAAAGGAAAAGCGGATTCCTTACAGATGACAAAGCAAAAAGCAAAAAAAAAAAAACTGTGAAACGAACTATAATACCAAATTACACCATCCAGGCGGTAGAGGACAGGCTTTTGATTATATCAAATATAAATAGTGGTGACAGCACATGGAAGCCCAAGCGGAAGGGACGTAAGAAAGAGAAGGTAAATGCAAAAGGCAAGAGTAAAACCTCTACTAACAAAACCAAAAAAGGACCAGTAAAAGCAAAAATTCCCAAAGTCACAGAGTAAATTATTGATGAAAATGTTGATTTGGAGAATTAATGCTGATAGCTTTGACTGCTGGGGTCAAAGTTTGCCAACAGAGGTCCTGGTGAAAATCTTTCAATTTGCAGTTCTCCAGGATGGAGCCATACCTTTTCTGTGCAGGTGAGGCACGTACTCTGTATTTGTGCTATTCAGTTTCTGTCCAACCAGGCTACAGATACTATATTTGCTTTATGTTTATAGTTAATTTGTTTGCTGTCTTTAAAGGGTTGGCAGAGTTTGCCATCTATGGAATGGAGCTGCATCCTCTACGAACCTGTGTCAATTGGCTACTGCTGGATTGAACCCAGTAGAGTCAATTACCTGGGACAGAATAGAAGATTAGGAACACTATAGACTGGCTAGCTGAAAAACAAAAGTATTTTTTCAACTGGAAGAACTTATGAATCTTTTTAATGTGAGATAACGCATAGCAAAGCCACATCTATGCAAAATAGCTGAGTTTTGTTGTGTCTGTTTCCTGCAGATTGTCTCAGTTGAGAGAGTTTTCCCTTTGCCACTGGAAAAAACATGTTGATTATGTAATTCAGGTAATAATAATCCATCTGCTGTGAAATTTTGTGACTGCTATTTGAATCTGTTTTTGATTATGTCTGTGCGGGTTTTTCTAGAAAGTTTCACAAGCATGCCCGATCTTCAGTCTCTCAAAGTGATCTTACTGCACAGGAATGGACAGAAGAAACAGCCTTCCAAAAGCCTTGAGCTTCCATCTAATTGTCCTTAGGAGAATTAATGGCCATACTCAGATTGTATGGAAAGTGACTGAGTTACTTAGATTGACAGAGACAGTTACCTAAAAATGAATAATTCAGTTTACTCTCCTTCATGTCATTCCAAACCTCTGTGTGGCTTACTTTCTTCTACGGATCAGAAAAGAAGAAATTTTGATATAGTCAGTATAGTCAGTATAAAGTCACATATATTAAAACCATGGAGTCACAGTCAAAGGGGTATTGGAGTGACTGACACGAGGGGAAGTAAATGATTACTGCTTTTTCTTTTTCTTTTTAATGTAAACTTTTCCTTTAAGAATGTTAAGTATTTTGTCCATTTTATTAGTATACCACACACATTCATTCATTTTATTTGACACAGCATGTTTCACTGCTTCACTACATGCTACCCCTTATACCTGTTTTTGTGTCTTTTTTTCCACATACAGTTTAATGTTGATGGTCTGGTGTCCTTCCTTGAGGCATACGGCAACCAAATAAAGAACACACATTCTAACGCATCCACCATCGCACGAACGCCCCCGCCACCAGAAGAGAGATCACATAGCTGTGTCAGTGGCTTGGGTTCCAGTGTAGAGGTGATGATTATACTTTTTAATGTATGGCGTGGATTCTTAATGGATTTTTTTTAACCAGTTTACAAGTAATTGTACCGAATTTAATGTACAGACCAATCAGCGCAGTGTGGTAAACCCTACTGAGAAACACACTCCCTGACGCAGGCGGTTTCTCTGACAGTGCTTTGAGGCCTGCCAACGTATTCTTTGATTCAGCTAGGCAGGTCCTGTGGGTGTATGGAAAGAACTACCGCACAGTAACTTGGGGGTATGCAGGCCAAGTCTCAAGCTTGAGCCATCCACCAAGGATAGCAAGCCAAATATGTTTACTTCCTCTGCCATTTAAAGATTATGTAAATTTTATAAAATGTCTTTATTATATGAGTATGTGAACTGAATGTCTGTTTTTTTTTTGATGATGCAAATGTCTCTGAAATTAAAGAAAGGTTGCTGTCCTGAGCTCAGGCTGCTGGAGATCAATACTAAAATAGATGGAAGATACTGCCAGCTTCCTATCTGTATTCAGGCTTTGCAGATTGGATGCCCTAAACTTCAGGTATTAAACTAAAATGTGCTGTGATCATTATGTACACAAACAAAATCTATTATCACTCCTTATATATTTTTTTAATTGAATAAGCTTTAGTTTCATTCATTAAATTACATTAATTAAAAATGATAAAAATGATTTAAAAGAAAAATAGTGCGCTGGAGGTGATTGCATAGCTGTCATTTTTTCAACTGAGTGCACAGTTACTGTTTGAAATTCTAAACAAAATTTGCACACACTACTGCAAGTTTTATTAATGGTGACATGTTCCGGAATGAGAATTTATAAAAACTGCAGTACAAATATAAATTATTACAATCTAATTTTTATTTTCTTTTAAATTATTTTGCAATTTAGACTTTTGGGTTGATGAATGTCACTCCAGTTCCTAAAATGATCCGCAACACACCCAGTTCAACGTCTGGTTTTCCCATGCTAGAGGAGCTGTGCATTGCCACTTCCTCTCACTCTTTCATGACCGACAATGACCTGAACAATGTGCTCCATGGCTCCCCCCACCTGCGTGTGCTGGACCTACGCAGTGGTTCCCGCATCACAGCCACTGGCCTCTGTGCTCTGCCTTGTGAGAGTAAGTCTTGATTTTGAAATAAGAAGAAAGTGAACGTTGATGAGCCTCATGCGTTGGTGAAAGTGTAATCTTCACCACACACATATGAACACCACATAGTTTGATGGACATTCCATCAATTTATTCTTATAGTTCATAGTATGGAAGTATCTGATCATAATATGCTGCTTTTCCTCTAATTTGCTTCCTTGTCTTGTGTAGGACTGGAGTGTCTGTATTGGGGCCTGTACTTCAACATCAATTACCATGGTAGCATCCAAGAAAGGAATACACATGCTTGCCCACAAATGGAGCAGCACCCTCAGGGAGCTTGATTTGGCCAACCAACCATTTTCAGAAGAAGACATGGAGATTGCCATGGGACATCTTGCACATGGTGGTGGAGTCAATTTGTTCTGCTCCCTGAACCTCAGTGGTACTAATATCACTTCATCTGCACTCAGGTAATGATGTAGCTGTGCATATACTGTACATATGGTACCTGCCAAAAGATAGAAAGTGCATGTATTTTCTTAATTTTCAGTAGGTCGGTAAAGATGTTCTGGTACCATTTTTAATGTTTCACAGGTTATTAATAAGACAGTCTTCTTGCTGGTATCTGCTCAAAGGACTCAAAAGAGTATATCATTGGTCAAGGAGGACATCAGCTACTACTGGACAAAGATGAACATACAGGGGTTACGGAAAGTATTCAGACCCTTAATTTTCACTCTTTGTAGATTGCAGCCATTTGACTAAAATCTTAAGTAAAAAATTTTCCTCATTAATGTAAACACAGCACTCCATATTGACAGAAAACACAGAATTGTTGACATTTTTGCAGATTATTAAAAAAGAAAAACTGAAATATAACATGTTCCTAAGTATTCAGACCCTTTGCTCAGTATTTAGTAGAAGCCCCCTTTTGATATAATACAGCCATGAGTCTTTTTGGGAAAAATGCAACAAGTTTTTCACACCTGGATTTGGGGATCTGCCATTCCTCCTTGCAGATCCTCTCCAGTTCTGTAAGGTTGGATGGTAAACGTTGGTGGACAGCCATTTTTAGGTCTCTACAGAGATGCTCAATTGGGTTTAAGTCAGGGCTCTGGCTGGGCCATTCAAGAACAGTCACAGAGTTGTTGTGAAGCCACTCCTTCGTTATTTTAGCTGTGTGCTTAGGGTCGACTGCATCTCTGGAGCTCAGCCACAGTGATCTTTGGGTTCTTCTTTACCTCTCTCACCAAGGCTCTTCTCCCCCGGTAGCTCAGTTTGGCCGGATGGCCAGCTGTAGGAAGGGTTCTGGTCGTCCCAAATGGCTTCCATTTAAGGATTATGGAGGCCACTGTGCTCTTAGGAACCGTAAGTGCAGCAGAAAAAAAAACAATATTTTTTTTGTAACACATGGGCCAGATTATTTTTTCTTGCCACAATTCTGTCTCTGAGCTCTTTAGGCAGTTCCTTTGACCTCATGATTCTCATTTGTTCTGACATGCACTGTGAGCTGTAAGGTCTTATATAGACAGGTGTGTGGCTTTCCTAATCAAGTCCAATCAGTATAATCAAAACACAGCTGGACTCAAATGAAGGTGTAGAACCATGTCAAGGATGATCAGAAGAAATGGACAAAACCTGAGTTAAATATGTGAGTGTCACAGCAAAGTGTCTGAATACTTAGGACCACGTGATATTTAGTTTTCTTTTTTAATAAATATGTATTTCAAATATACTACAAGCTAGTCTGTGTATTCAGCAGGTGTAATGTATTGTATGTTGCTTCAGAAGTATTGCAAGTATTACATATAACAATAAAATTGTCTTTTGGTACTTAAGTAATTTTTAAAAGCAAGTACTTCTGTACTTTTACTTAAGTAAAAATCTGTCTTTACAAATTTTACTTGGGAATGAGTAAATTTGACAATGCAAGTATCTGTACTTTCACTGCAATTAATGAGCGTTAGTACTTTGTCGCCTTGCAATATACGCACAGGAAACAGGCACAAGCGCGATATAGTCAAGTCAAAGAGTCTGCTTTATGTCACTGCTTCCATGTACAGCACATACAACACAGAGAATGAAAATTGCGTTACTCTCAGACCTGGTGCATAACAGTCACATAAATACAGATAGAGTACAGGATAATATACAAAAATACAAAAATACAAAAAACTATACAAATATACAAATAAGCGTAAAATGTAAACAATATCTATAGATATAAAGCACAAGGCATTGGCAGATAGATGCAAAACCAGTAAAAGTAAAAACAGTGCAGATAGAGTGATTGTCGTGGTCCCCCCAACAAAAAAAACAAGATTTGTAGTGCAAAAGAGCTTATTCAGACTTTGATTAAAGTGACAGTGTGTGTGTGTGGATTTGGGAGGGGGGAGTGGGAGAGTCAATCAGAGGGTCAGAGTTCAGTGGTGCAAAAGAGGGGAGGGGGGGCAAGGTCGGGAGGGAGTTCCGCTTCCTGACAGCCTGATGGATGAAGCTGTCCTTCAGTCTGCTGGGCCTGGCCTGGAGACTCCGCAGTCTCCAACCTGACGGCAGCAGACTGAAGAAGCTATGTGTCAGGTGGGTGGGATCACCTGAAATGAAGAGGGCTTTGCGGGTGCTGTAAATGTCCTGGAGGGAGGGGAGAAAGGCACCAACGATCTTCTCAGCTGCTCTCACTAAGCGTTGAAGTGTCTTGCGGCAGGACGAGTTGCAGGCGCCATACCACACAGTGACGCAGCTGGTCAGGATGCTCTCGATGGTGCCTCTGTAGAAGGTGCACATGATGGGGGCCGGGGCTCTGGCTCTTCTCAGTTTGCGGAGGAAGTAGAGACGCTGCTGTGCTTTCTAGGCCAGTGCTGTGGTGTTGTCAGCCCAGGAAAGATCCTCTGTGATGTGCACACCCAGAAACTTGGTGCTGCTCACCCTCTCCACATTCACACCATTGACGGTCAGAGGGGCATGATGAGTGCGCACTCTCCTGAAGTCAACAACAATCGCCTTCGTCTTCTCCACATTCAGAGAGAGATTGTTTTCACTGCACCACCCGGCCAGGCGGCTCAATTCGTTCCTGTAGTTTGTCTCATCTCTGTTGCGAATGAGACCCACTACAGTCGTGTCATCCGCAAACTTGATAAGGAGGTTGGAGTTGTGTGACGGTGTGCAGTCGTGGGTCAGCAGAGTGAAGAGGAGGGGGCTCAGCACACATTCTTGGGGGGCCCCAGTGTTCAGTGTGATGGTGCTGGATGTGTTGCTGCCGACCTGTACTGTCTGAGGTCTTCCAGTCAGGAAGTCCAACAGCCAGTTGCACAGTGAAGTGTTGAGCCCCAGCTGGACCAGTTTGTGAAGGAGCTGTTGAGGGATGATTGTGTTGAATGCTGAACTGAAGTCTATGGACAGCATTCTGACGTATGAGTCTTTTTTTTTTTTTCTGTTACAGGTGTGTGAGACAGGGGGGGGGGGGGACTGCTGAGTGGAGGTATGTGGCGAGGCGTCATCGGTCGAGCGTTTGGACCGATATGCAAACTGGAAGGGGTCCAAGGAGGGGGGGAGGGCAGACTTGATGTGGTGCATGACTAGCCGTTCAAAGCACTTCATGAGGATGGGGGTAAGTGCAATTGGACGGTAGTCATTGAAGCAGGATGGAGATGACTTCTTCGGGACTGGAATGAGGGTGGTAGCTTTGAAGCATGGGGACCCCACCCCCAACCCACACCCCACCCCCCCCCCACCAACCAGCCGACTTAGCGATGATGTTGAAAATGTCTGTGAAGACTCGGTGAGTTCCACTGCACAGTCTCTCAGTACACGCCCAGGAATGTTGTCAGGACCCGGAGCTTTGCGTGCGTTGATCCTGCTGAGGGATCTCCTCATGCTGTCCGGGGACAGTGTCATCACCTGGTCGCCGGGAGGAGGTGGAGTCTTCTGTGCAGTGGTGCTGTTTTGTGCCTCAAAGCGAGCGAAGAAGATGTTCAGCTCATTCAGCAGGGAGATGGTGCTGTCACAGGTGCGTGGTGGGGGCTTGTAGTCCGTAATGGTCTGTATCCCCTGCCACAGGCTCCGAGTGTCTCTGCTGTCGCTGAAACGATGGGCTATCCTCCTAGAGTACTGTCTCTTAGCCTCTCTGATCCCGCGGGATAGGTTGGCCCTAGCTGTCTTCAAGCCCACATCATCTCCAGCTCTGAAGGCAGCGTTCCGCGTCATCAGGAGTCCGTAGACCTCCTCTGTTAGCCACGGCTTCTGGTTGGCCCGGCAGTGATGGTCTTTGTGTCTGTTACATCATCAATGCACTTGGTGATGTAGGCAGTGACAGTCTCTGAGTACTCCTGGAGGTCTGTGGTGTTATTGTATGTGGCAGCCTGCTTAAAACTATTCCAGTCAGTGGTGTTAAAACAGTCTCGAAGAGCCTCTGACGACCCTTCCGGCCAAACTTGTATCTGTTTATGAACTGGTTTGGGGACTTTAACGAGCGGTCTGTATGCAGGAATTAGCATGACAGTGATGTGGTCTGAAGCGCCGAGGTGGGGGAGGGCCTTGTAAGCTCCCCTCTGGGTGGTGTAAACAAAGTCCAGAGTGTTGTTTCCCCATGTTGGAAAGTCTATGTGTTGGTGTATTTTTGGGAACACACTCTTTAAGTCTGCGTGGTTGAAATCCCCAGCCAAGATGAGAAAAGCATCAGGGTGGGCTGTCTGCTGCTCACTGATGTGCTGGTACAGTTCATTTAGTGCCTCGCTCCTGTTGCCGTTGTTGGAGCTGGGAGGGATGTATACAGCAACGAGAAGTATGGCTGTATATTCCCTCGGTAGAAAGAACGGCCGGCACTTAATAATCATAAACACCACCAGGGGTGAGCAGTGTTTGCAGAACACAACAGCATCGCGACACCACGCATCATTGATGTAAACACAAAACCCTCCGCCGTGGGTCTTACCTCCCTCGACACGAGCTCTGTCCACTCGATAGCATGTCAGCTGATCGAGATGAATAGCGCAGTCCGGAACGCTGTTGTTGAGCCATGTTTCCGTGAACACAAAAACACAACAGTCTCTTACAGTCCTCTGAGTTGAGCGTAGTAGTCGGATGTAGTCCAGTTTATTGTCCAAAGAGCGTAGGTTAGCCAGAACGATGGTGGGGATAGCCGGCTTGTGTGAGTTAGCCGCTAGCCTAGCCCGGATACATCCGCGCTTACCCCTCTTCTGCTTCCTCATGCCGCTTTTGGCGCCTCCGCTGTGGGCAAGATGCAGCAGTGGGGGTCGGTGATGGAGCGGGCCTCCGGAGCAGACCGAGATCCCGCAGCTCTTCGGCGTGCGCAGAGTGTAACTCTAAAAATGTGGTTCTGCCGACATAGAGCAGAAACTCACGACAATATGCGCACTTAGAAACAAATAGACGCGACGAATACATACAAAAACAGCACTGGACTCACAAGACAAAAAAAACCGAAACACCTTTTCTGTAGGGAGAGAGAGAAGAGCCGCAAGGTGTGAACGCGCCGCCATCTTGGTTAGATTAATGTCATAGCCAATGATGTGTGTTGAGATATTTAGTATGAAAATAAATGTAGCCTAATTTGGTTATATGTCTTTTATCTTATTTAACCATAATCATGATACCGTAACTGTCGTGTCTTGCTCACTCCCGTTAACAGCCGGGCATCAATGCGCAAAACATGGGATAGGAAATTCAGTAATAAGGCAAGGCATTTAACAGTAATGCGGCTTTATTTGAATGTTCTTTTCATTTATAAAGAATAATAAGCGTGTGTATTATGTGATTTAGCCAATGCACATTTGTCCAAAAGCCTGGCAGAGTGATCACAAGATACTAGGCAAAAGTTTTGTGTTGTTTACAGAAAGGAAGCGCGTTCTCATCTTTTTTTCTGTTAATTATCATGTTGCGCTGCATGTCTTTTTCATCAAAGCACCAACTTAGAATGCCTAATGTTGGTTTGATTGCTTGTGTTACATGAGAAAATAAATAATCTTGCTTACCTGATGTAATAGATTTAATGCGAATGCGAGTGCTGTTTGGGTCGCGAATCGCGGTCTTTGTCAAACGGGTCTGGTACAGAATTAAATTAGTGCAGCTGTCAGATAATGGGTCGGGTGTTCCGTTAAGTACTGCTGGTGCCGGTTAGTACCTAACCCAGACCGTGTCGAGGCTTTAAAACTGCTTATGTGTTCGCTAGATACCCCATGTGCGTGATGCGACTTAAATGTGATAGGCCTAGCTTCTCTCCCTTACAAAACATCTACCATGCGCTCCGTACATATTTTTACGCCAAAGCGGCCGTGAGCACACCACACCTACAGTATTACGAAAGACTATTATTTAATTTTTGATAATATTATTTATTTCAGTTCGTTTTTCAATAATCATACGATGTGTAGTTCGTTTCGTTTTAGTTTTCAAATATAGTTTAGTTTTATTTTATTTCAGTTTACGAAATTGTTTTTATCAATCGTTTTAGTCTTAGTTTTAGTTTTTGTTTACGAAAGTAACCTTGGTGTGCAGAGCAGGGGACGCGAGGAACAATAAGAACCGCTGCTTTGGAACATTGATTTTGAAACTTGTGAATAAATTAGAATCGTTAGAAGACAGAATCGAGATTCATACATGAATAGATTTTTACATGCACCTCTAGCCTTTTTTTCCTCTGTGCTCCGTTAAAGCAGTCGCTAGCATAAGTAGGAATCGCCCACTTTGCTGCCTTTTCCGGAGGGCGGAGGTTATCGGGTTTGGATGTAACGAACCCAGGGAATTAACTTTGTAGTCCCCTACCAGCTGTTTGTAAGCATTAACTGCAGGAATTTTAAAAAGACGAATCCCTGTTTGCATTGAACTTTCAGCTTAACTTTGCAGATATTATTTATGCTCAAACAACAACATTACACACACAAAGGAACACCTGTAATTAATTATTCTTAAAGTGTAACCAATTTACTTTCTCTCTCTCCTCTTCGGGATTTGTTATAGGATAAGGAACCTTTTAACACTTTCTCAGCTTGCAAGTCACCCCCCCCCCTAACACACAGTAACAAGTAAATTTTATGTACTTCAACGAGAGTTAAAAATGGTTATCACCTTGATACCCTAATCTGCAACCATTTTTCTCATGTTCATGTGCTGGTATGCAATAAATGTTGAATGTTGACTTTACAACAATGTAAACAAGCCATACCAAACAGTATTTAGAATGAAAGAGATTACTGACTTGAAAATGATCAAATAAACTGACATATTGCAACTGTGTGATTATTTTAATTGTTTTGAACACATAGCAAGAGAGCATGAGTTAAAAAGATGAAATACAAAATTTATCAGTACACTACATTTTTAAACACATAGCATTTGCGCTTTTACTGATTCTTCTACATTTCGGTTTAAAAATGTAAAACTGAAAATGTATATCATAAAAATGTAAGCAATGCACACTGAAAATGAATGTTAACTGATACACATTTACAGATTTGTATTTGGCATAAGTAAAAATAGAACAGTGTGATCGTGGTTAATGAAGCGAGAATAGACTGCATGGCATTTTGCATCCAGTCTTCAATCTACTTTTTTAAAGCAAGCAGACTCAGGCCAGTGTTGGGGTCTCTAACACACCGCTCCACAAGTTGCAAGTATGTGAGGTTCTCTTGTGTGTTGGGATCAAAGAAACCTTTGGTGTCATCATCTGGATCGGAGAGGACCTTGTTCATCTCCTCATCAAAGTACCCTCTCTGGTAAGCCACCTCCACAGGAACACGATGGCTTTGCACAGGATCAATGATGCCTCCAGTGGCGATCTGAGCTTCTAACAGACGAATACCATGTTCCTTGACGATCAGTTCTTTTTTCAAGGCCTGGAACAAGGAGATTATGTTCCCTGTGTTAGGGTCCGTGTAACCAGTGACAGCCCGTTCTGCAGAGAGCAGTTTGTTTTTCCATTCTGCCCCAACAAGTCCTTCAGCCACTGCCTGTTCTACTGACAACTTTTTATTCTTCACTGGGTCAATCATGAAGCCAGTGGCAGCCTGGGCCTCAAGCAAAACCAGAGATGTTCCAGGTGTCAGAAGTCCCTTATTTTTGGCTTCGACGATGTTCATGGTTTGTTTGGTAGACTGCACAAATACACCAGCGATGCTATTTGTTCCTTTCAAGTATTTTCGCACAGAGTCCATTTGACTTATATGATCAACTGTGACTTTTCCGGAAGTTAGGTCTTTGTAAATTTTCTCATCGATGACTTTGGATTGCAGCAACTCATCAGCACTCACGTCCTTTCTGATACCTTGAAAATTTTGTTTTTGGGTTGTCTCTTTTGTTGTTATTGTTGTTATGGTTTGGAGGAGTAGGAGATGTGAATGTGCTTGTTTTGGGGGTCCTGATTTCTGTGATACCACAGTCAGAACTATTTCTAAAAACTGTTCTATCGTTATTGTACCTGATTTAAACTGCTGCTCCAGTTCTCTCCTCTTTTCCTCAGAAATGACATTTGAGTACAGCAGATCCCAGAGTGTCACCAGCTGTCCTTGGAATTTACCTCCCGCTTTCTTTGTGGTTGTAGATTTAAGGATATTCTTTGTATGTTCATCAATGAAGAAGTAGAACTCGCCCTTTTTCGCAATCACAAGGAGGCTCAGGCCAGTGTTGGGGTCTCTAACACACCGCTCCACAAGTTGCAAGTATGTGAGGTTCTCTTGTGTGTTGGGATCAAAGAAACCTTTGGTGTCATCATCTGGATCGGAGAGGACCTTGTTCATCTCCTCATCAAAGTACCCTCTCTGGTAAGCCACCTCCACAGGAACACGATGGCTGTGCACAGGATCAATGATGCCCCCAGTGGCGATCTGAGCTTCTAACAGACGAATACCGTGGTCCTTGACGATCAGTTCTTTTTTCAAGGCCTGGAACAAGGAGATTATGTTCCCTGTGTTAGGGTCCGTGTAACCAGTGACAGCCCGTTCTGCAGAGAGCAGTTTGTTTTTCCATTCTGCCCCAACAAGTCCTTCAGCCACTGCCTGTTCTACTGACAACTTTTTATTCTTCACTGGGTCAATCATGAAGCCAGTGGCAGCCTGGGCCTCAAGCAAAACCAAAGATGTTCCAGGTGTCAGAAGTCCCTTATTTTTGGCTTCGACGATGTTCATGGTTTGTTTGGTAGACTGCACAAATACACCAGCGATGCTATTTGTTCCTTTCAAGTATTTTCGCACAGAGTCCATTTGACTTACATGATCAACTGTGATTTTTCCGGAAGTTAGGTCTTTGTAAATTTTCTCATCAATGACTTTGGATTGCAGCAACTCATCAGCACTCACGTCCTTTCTGATACCTTGAAAATTTTGTTTTTGGGTTGTCTCTTTTGTTGTTATTGTTGTTATGGTTTGGGTGCTTGTTCCTGATTTCTGTGATACCACTGTCAGAACTATTTCTAAAAACTGTTCTATCATTATTGTACCTGATTTAAACTGCTGCACCAGTTCTCTCCTCTTTTCCTCAGAAATGTAATTTGAGTACAGCAGATCCCAGAGTGTCACCAGCTGTCCTTGGAATTTACCTCCCGCTTTCTTTGTGGTTGTAGATTTAAGGATATTCTTTGTATGTTCATCAATGAAGAAGTAGAACTCGCCCTTTTTCGCAATCACAAGGAGGCTCAGGCCAGTGTTGGGGTCTCTAACACACCGCTCTACAAGTTGCAAGTATGTGAGGTTCTCTTGTGTGTTGGGATCAAAGAAACCTTTGGTGTCATCTTCTGGATCGGAGAGGACCTTGTTCATCTCCTCATCAAAGTACCCTCGTTGGTAAGCCACCTCCACAGGAACACGATGGCTGTGCACAGGATCAATGATGCCCCCAGTGGCGATCTGAGCTTCTAACAGACGAATACCATGTTCCTTGACGATCAGTTCTTTTTTCAAGGCCTGGAACAAAGAGATTGTTTTGCCTGTGTAGGGGTCCATGTATCCAATGACTGCTCGTTCTGCAGAGAGCAGTTTGCTTTTCCATTCCATCCCCACAACACCTTCAGCCACCGCCTGCTCTACTGAAAGCTTTTTGTTCCTCACTGGGTCAATAATAAAACCAGTGGCTGCTTGGGCTTCAAGCAAAACCAGAGATGTTCCAGGTGTCAGAAGTCCCTTATTTTTGGCTTCGAAGATGCTCATGGTCTGTTTTGTAGACTGGAAATATACACCAGCTATACAGTTTGTTGCCCTAAGATATTTTTGAATAGATTCCATTTTGTTGACATCTTCATCATCTACTTCCTCATTGATAAGCTTACTCATCATTTCTTTTGAGATGATTTGTGCCCCAAATAGCTCACTTGCTGACACTTGTCTTCTAAGACCTTTAAAGGAATGCTTTTTTGTGGTTACTTCAATTATCATTGCTGTCACCATTTCTGTTATCTCCTCTATTGATAGTTTCTTTTGTTTGTATTGGTCAAGTAATTCTTCCCTTTTCTCTTTAGATATATACTCTGAGTGTAGTGCATCCCAAAGTGATACACGTTTATCTGCAAATTTACCAGCATTGATGATCACTGATTTTTCTTTGAAGATCTTTATAAATTTTTTGTCACTGTAGGTTGAGGTTTCAGCACTCTTTTCAGTTACTGGGAGAAGCAGCAGGATGGTGGTTGAATTCCTTTCACATTTCTTCATGAGTTGATTGTAAGTAAGAGGTTCTTTTGTTTCTGGGTCTGAAAACCCCTTTTCACTATTTATAGGATTTGCCAGAAGATCACTGGTCTCATTATTCAAGCATCCTTTCATTATTGCTTTCTGAACAGGCAGCCTGTAGCTGCCAATTGGATCAATAATTCCTCCTGTGGCAAGCTGTGCATCTAAGAAGTTCAATCCATGTTTTTGAGGGATGAGACCTTTTTGCATTGCTTCGAATAAGCATATTTGCTCATCTGTGTATGGGTCTGTGAAGCCAGTGACAGCACGTTCAGCCAATAGTAAGTGCTCTAATATCTCTGGTCCAATAAGCTGAGCTCTGACAGCCTCCATGACTGTGTGATGTGTGTTTTGGATTGGATCGATAACATATCCAGTTGCTGCCTGAGCCTCAAGCAACAACAGTGCTGCATCGGAAGTGAGCAATCCTTCAGTTTTTGCCATGTATAAACTTAACACTTTTCCTGATGGATGAAGCTTTACCCCAGCAATGCTTCCAGTGCCTTTCAAGTACCTTTGGACAGATTCAAGTTTAACTATGTTTTCAAGAGTCTCCTTACCATGTTGCAGCTCATTGTAAGTTTTGGTGTCAATGATTCCAGAGTCATGCAGCTGTTGCAGAGAAACAGGTTTTCTCAGGCCCATAGTTGTCTGAGAATTAGCTTCTTTCTTTTCTATTGTTTGAATAGTTTTGGTAACTATGCTGACAACATCCTTGATATGTATCTTGCCCAAACAATATTGTTCAAAGTACTGCTGCCTTTGTTCATCTGTGAAGTATACAGAATGTATTACTTCCCAAAGAGACAGTGATTTTCCAGAGAAATGGCCAACAGGAACAACAACACTGTTTTTCTCAAATTCTTCCTTAATCTCAGCATCTGAGAGAATTTTTTGTGATTTTTCTTGTGTTTTCCCTTTTTCAGCAACTGGAAGCAGGAAAAGACCAGTATCCGGGTCCTTGATGCATCGTGCCAACATTTCCATGTAGGTCAGATTTTCTCGTGTGGTGGGAGCAAAAAATCCTTTGGTGTCATCACTTTGATCAGCAAGGATCTTGTTTAAGTCAGCATCAAAATAACCCTTTTTGAAAGCAACTTCAAGTGGTAAATGTAAACCTGTTAAGGGATCAATGATGCCACCTGTAGCAATCTGGGCTTCAAGCAGACGTATGCCATGCTGCTTTACAATAAGGTCTTTCTTGATGGCTTCGAAAAGTGATATTTTCTTGCCAGTGTATGGGTCTTTGTAACCAGTCACTGCTTTCTCAGCAGCCAGGACTTTTTCATACAACTCTGGAACAATGACTTTCTGCTTCAAGGCCTCCTCAACAGTGAGTTTCTTGTCTTGTATTGGATCAATAATAAAACCAGTGGCAGCCTGTGCTTCAAGAAGACACAAGGCAGTGCCAGGGGTCAGATAGCCCTCTTTTTGGGCTTGGTAGATGCTCATTTTCTGATTTGACTTTTGTAATAATACACCTGCTATACAGCTTGTTCCACTAAGGAAGTTCCTCACAGTGCCCATCTCAGTGAGGTCTTTGATTGTTAGCTTCCCTTCAAGCACATTTTTGTATGTTTTATCATCTATTATTGCAGAATTCAGCAGCTCCAAAATGGAGACTTTTCCCCTGAGACCATCTACACTGAGGTCAGCATTTCTTTGTACTTCCTTGCTCTCAATGATCTCTAAAATAATTGTTATGATTTCTTCTATTGTGATTGTTTTGGACTTGTAACACTTTAACAGCTCCTGCCTTTTCTCCTCAGACAAATATTCAGAGTTGATGAGATCCCAGAGTGTCACTTTCTTGTTGCTGAATCTGCCGTATCTCACAGAGACATATGTTGTATGGAACACCTCTTTAATGCTGCCTCCTATTTTGACTCTCTTGTCGTTTCCTTTGATTGTCAAGAGGCAAAGGCCTGTGCTTTGGTCAGTGACACATCTGGACATAAGCTGCATATAAGTAAGGTTTTCATGAGTGTTTGGGTCAAAGAATCCTTTTGTGTCATCAGTTGGATCGCAAAGGATCTGATTCATTTCGGTATCAAAATATCCTCGTTTATAAGCAATATGAACAGGAACGCGATGGCTATTTACAGGATCAATAATGCCCCCTGTGGCAATCTGGGCCTCTAGCAGACGTATACCATGATCTTTCACAATTAAATCTTTCTGCATTGCTTGGAACAGTGAGATTTTCTTGCCAGTGTAAGGATCTTGGTAACCTGTCACTGCCTTCTTTGCGGAGCTTAATTTTGCATGAAGATCAGCCCCTACCACTCGTGCCTTCACTGCTTCATCTACAGAAAACTTTTGATTAGCAATTGGGTCAATTATGAATCCTGTTGCAGCCTGGGCTTCAAGAAGAACAAGTGATGTTCCTGGCCTCAGAATTCCTTTTTGTCTGGCTTGGTAGATTGACATTATTTGGGAGTCAGGAAGCAGCACACCAGCAATGCTTGGTTTACCTTGTAGGTATATTTGCACAGATTCATTCTCTGTAACATCTTTTACCGTCTTTTTTCCTCCTCTGAGGTCCTCTAGATCATTGTCTGTGATGATGTCAGCCTCGGCGAGCTGATTTGCAGTTACTTTTTCCCTTATACCTTCAAAAACTGCATTAGCTGTTTTCACTGAATGTTCAATGATCTCTAGGACTTTGGTGACTATAATTTCAATTGTGAGTGTTTTGTTTCTGTATTTCTGGATAAAGTCTTGCCTTTGCTGTTCTGTGAAATATTCAGACATAAGTAATTCCCAGAGCGAAACAGTCATTCCCATGTATTTTCCACATGTTACTTTTACCATGACACCCTTGAAGACTTTTTTGATGTCATAGCCAATGAATGTGTGATTCAGACTGCTGGATGGATCCTGAATGGGCAATAATGTGAGTCCTGTAGAGGGGTCGATGACACAACGATCCAGCAGTTGCAGATATGTCCGATTATCGTTTGTGTTTGGGTCAAAGAAACCTTTAGTGTCATCTCCAGAATCCTCAAGGATGGCATTCATTTCCTCATCGAAGAAGCCACGCTTGTATGCTACATCCACAGGAACTCTGTGACTGTTTATTGGATCGATAATTCCACCAGTCGCAATTTGTGCCTCAAGCAATCGGATCCCATGCTCCTTCACAATCAGTTCCTTCTTCAGAGCTTGAAAAAGAGAAATGGTTTCACCAGTGTATGGATCCTTGTAACCAGTCACTGCACGTTCTGCTGCGAGCAATTTTGCATGGCACTCTGGCCCTACAAGTTTTTGTTTAATGGCTTCATCTACACTGTATTTCTTGTTTTCAACTGGGTCAATCATGAATCCAGTTGCAGCCTGGGCTTCCAGCAGAATCAAAGCAGAACCAGGCATGATTATTCCTTGTCTCATTGCCTGATAGATGCCCATTTTCTTGTTCGTAGAGAGCATAGCTACTCCCCCAATGCTCTTTTTACCTTCTAGATATTCTTTCACTGTTTCCATTAACATCACGTCCTGGGTGGTGGTTTTACCCTTATGCAGATCTTCAAATGTCTGTTGGTCAATTATTTTTGATGCCAGAAGCTCAGCGGAGGTTACACCTCTGCGAAGACCTTTAAATGTGATGTAAATCGGGAACAGCAGCAACCCTGTTTCTGGGGCTACAGTGCATTTCTTTATCAATGATGCATAGGTGAGGTTTTCTTGAGAGTTTGGATCGTAGAATACTTTTAGAGCATCCACCTGGTCTCTAGAAAGATCTTTGTCATAGTGACCTTTCCCAAAGGCTTGTTCTTCTGTTAGGTAGCATTTTTCAATAGGGTCATATATCCCTTTGGTAGAGATCTGTGCCTCAAGTAATCTAATGCCATATTCTCTTGGGATTACATCTTTTTGCATGGCCTGGAAGAGTGAGATTTGTTGGTTGGTGTATGGATCTGTGTAGCCTGTGATGGCCCTCTCAGCTAATTGAAGTTTCTCTTTCATTTCACGTCCCACAATGCCTTCCTTTACTGCATCTTCTACAGACCATGCCCTGTTTTTGACGGGGTCGATGATTCCTCCTGTTGCAGCTTGAGCTTCTAACAGTGCCAGATATGTTCCTGGCTTCAACAAGCACTTCTTAAAGGCTTGGTATATTGTAATTGTTACATTTGAATGTTCAAGGAACACTCCAGCTACTGGGCCCTGAGAGCTGCAATTTTCCTGAGCTGGCATTTTTTTTGTGGATTTTCTTGCACCAGGGTCTGTGGATTACATATGAATAATTATTAGTCATGCATGTAAAAACTAGTCTAACCTGTTCATTTAAGTTATCCATATATTTTGTTTACTGTAGAAAATGCAAAACTGCACACCACCGAACCCTGTTGAAACTTGTGTTTGTGCAAGCTTTGAAAGTACCACCTTCACCCCTTTTATGACTTGTCCTCACAAGAAAAAACTTCTTGAGCATTGCATCATTTGGAAAAGTCTGCATGTGATTTGTTTAGCATGAACCTTTTAAGCACTGGAAAACTGGAAATACAGGATTCTGATGTATTCTTGAAGAATGTCAGGATAAAGAATGGTGCGAATGACTCAGACCAGCTTTCACTTTGTCATTGGTCAATCAATCGTGGGGCGAGTGTTTGGGGAAAGAGTACTAGAAAAAGTGGTTACTCAATAAAGCTAACAAAAATATGTTGTGAGAAAATTTTGCTAATGCTTCCATTAAGTTCAATTTAAAAGTATTTTTGAATATTCTGTGACTGTTCAAATCATTTAGTTTTTAAAAATGTTTAAAAAACTTTTTTTTTAAATTTTGCACGAACATTAATGGAACATTCCATTTGATCATTTTGCAAACATTATGGAAACATTGTTTTTAATGTTCTCTGAACATTCTGAAAAAAAATGTCCAAATAAAACGCTTAAAAAAAAAGTTCCAAGAACAATGTATAAAAAATGTTCTTGTGCTGATGTTTTCAGAACAATATATCTATATTACAATATTACCGTATTTCCCCACTAGTATTTTTTTTAAGTTGCTAGTTAGTGCTAGCATTTTTGATAATTTTCACAAAAATTTCATGGCCCCCATATTTTATTGTGTGGATATCTGAACATACAATACATTAAAAGAAAGAACAGAGACTGCTTTGAAACAAAACAAAATCCATGCATTATTTTCTTATCAAAACTTGAATGTGGTTAAGTTTCATAAAAAAAGCAACATTTTCAACAAAAAGCTGAAAAAATCACATTTTTGTCAACTACTATGTCTGAATTGGATTCAAAAAAATGATCAAAACATAGATGGAGTAGATCATGTCCATCAACACCCCCAAAGCTTGCACAGTCCTCTACCACTTCCTGGATTTAATTCGCTAACGTCAGGCAGTTTTAATTTAAATTCTGTTCATTGTTTGACGATTGTGTTAGCTTACACGTGTAAGCAATGCTTCTATCGCTTGTTTCTACTTCTTCTTCGTCCTGTTTTTGGATCCAGAAATTCTGTACTGTTTCAGAAGATGTGTAATAGCGCCCCCTGCTGTATAACAGTGAAAATATGGATTACTCGAAAATTCTATCAGTGGCGGGGAAAGAGTTAAAGAACAGATAACTTTGGATGCACATTCTGGTAACGTTACTGGAAGAGCATTTGTGCTTTGGCGAACATTCTGGCAAGGTTGTCTCAATGTTGTGAGAACGTTCCCTGCTAGCTGAGATTGAGCTTCTGTACACTGCACGACTCCAGACATCAATCTGTCCCAGGACAGAGGAAGTCTGAGACGGAGGTGCCAGAAACAGCACCAGATCCCACACATTCAGAGCTTCAGCAAATTCACAAAGGCGAATGGCTTCCTCTCGCTCTCTCGCTGAAGAAAAGCAATTAGTCAAAGCCTGAGAGCAATCTCACGCTCAGCAGGTGAGTGGCACACACAAGCAGCAACCGGAACTTATCTGGAGAGAGAATGAGAGAGACGTTGCCTTCAAGACATGTCGGAATGATGAGTGCATTTACGAGATGAGCAGCGCAGCAATGTTGTAATACCAGCAGGAAACTTGGGATTTTCGAATTAAAGAATCATGGTGGAAGCAAATTACTGTTGCTGCTTTTATTTACAGTTTTCCTTCCCATGCTGAATCATGTACGTTAAGAAATGAGGAGATGAATGGGAATGTTAACAGATTGCTTAAACACAGAGACAAAGTATTTTGCATGTGCAGTATTTGTTTTGTTGTGCCAGAGCTAAATCTTCTTATCTTTGTCAGGACGCGACAAAGAAACATATAAAAAATTATATAATTTGAATCCACCTCTGAAACTTCCCAGGTATGGGAAGCCCCTTTTGCTGCCATGTGAATACCAAAAGAAAATTTAATGCGACTTTTTTAATCTACTCTGACTTTTTTTCTTGTAATTGAACGTTTAAATCTCACAAATGTGACTTTTTTTCTTAGAATTGCGAGATATAAAGTCTGAATTGTGAGAAACTCATAATTGCGAGACAAACATATTTGCGAGATCTTTATAGTTTTTCTCATAATTTCAAGTTTATATCTGACAATGTTCAGTTGTCAAAATCAAAGTACAAATAATCACAAATACACAAATATATCTGACAACCAGACAGCTAGAATTAGGAAATAACAGGACAGGAGATACAAAAAAAAAAAGGCAGCTGATTGAGATACAGACAGATTCTCACCACTACAAATGATACTCAGGAACTGACAAAACATCCATATCCTCTCCAGCACACTGCAGAGAGAAACCTGGCACTGAAGGAATTCAGATCGACTGTTGAAATCATGGACGAGTACCTGAAGCATCTATTCAAAACCACCTCTGCAGAATAAAGCCATATTTTTGAGAAGAGCAAGGCTGACAACACAAGCATGGGCCTGAATGTACAAAATCTGCTCACCAAGGCTGCATTTATTTGATCAGAAATACAATAAAAATAGTAATATTGTGAAAAATTATTACAATTTAAATACTGGATCTTGTGTAAATATATTTTAAAGTGCAATTTATTCCTTTGTTGCAAAGCTGAATTTTCAGCATCCTTCTCCAGTCTTCAGTGTCACATGATCCTTCAGAAATCATTCTGATATGCTGATTTGATGCTCAAGAAACATTTATCATCAGTGACTGCATTTACATGAACATCAGTAATCTAATTATTGATTAATATAGAATAGGACGTCCAAAAGAACAGCATTTATTTCAAACAGAAAGCTTTTGTAACATAAATATCTTTAATGTGACTTTTGATCAATTTAGTGTGTCCTTTCATTTCTAAACTCACACCACCGCTTGAGGCAAAGTTGCTCAGACAAACACATTGCAATTTGGTGCTGCAAATGCCACAAAAATGACACGCTGCATGTAGGTTTTGTCTTTTCAATAACAGACTTCAAAAGCAGCCTCCCCCTTTTAAATCTCTCACACACCGTATCAGACATCAGATTCAGAACCAAAAAAGACACATTCAAAACTCCAAAAAAACTCCTTTCCCATTAGGCAAAGACACGTTCACCTCTCGACTTTAGCTGGGAATAATACACCATGAAGAGATGCTTTAGAAAGCTCCCGTAAGCCCGTGTGTCAATAACATTGACTTCCCATACAGAGAAAGTCAAGCAGAGATGGCGAGATAATGATTTGCGATGCTTACCTAACAGACGGAGAGATCCGGCTCTGCTTTTTCTCTGGTTTTGCTCTTTATGCTGTGCCGCTTGACAGATGAGTTTAATAAAGAGGATTGTGGGTAATGACCCAATGGAGGCCCCAATCTGACAGGTGTTACGGGAGAAAGGCGGAATGCAGAGATTGACGCGCTGAAAGATGAGCATTCAGTCCACTCCATCACGGACAGCCACGATGGGTCACGCTACCTCATACACATAAGACGCGATGGGGAAAATGGATCAATAGTCAGGAATAAATTGATATGGTTTCATTTTGGTATATTCTGGACTCTCTCTCTTGAGACCATCTGGCTGATATGAAAACGGTACTGTACTGAAACAACAATTGTACTAAAAACAGAAATGTTTTTCTTTTGCGTTTTTGAAAAGTTTTGCGTACAGACGATCCCCATTCAAAAAAATCTGTCGAAAAAAAGAAAAATCTTTATTACCCTCTATAGGCAGTAGTAAGGCGCTTGTCCACTTTTGTAAAGAAACACTACGTCACCTTCGCCTATATACAGCTACATCATATAACTAAACACATAATACATCAAATTATAAATTGCATGTGCTTAAGATGATAGTGGTATTGTTTTCAAAAACTTGCACTTTGAAACGGTTTTCAAAAGTTTGCATTTTCAGAACCAAAATGCATTAAAAAAATGCCCGTTTTTAGTTGAAAATGGTTTTGTGTAAACACCCCCTTAGAGACTGGCTTATCTGAAAATAAATACCACACTAATAGAGTGATCTGGAAAAATTCAAATACTCAAAATAGCTGCAAAGCTACTAAACATTTCAACATATTCTAATGGCAATTCGTAACTATTAATATTTTGGTGAATTGCGGCTAATTCATACAATCTCATTCGTATGCTTGTGTACAATCTGCTGAGGCCCCACTGATGGTTAGGTTTAGGGTTGGACTATCATGCTTGCTATTTTTAAAAAAAAGTGCACATTTCTGTACAAATCAAGTATGAATTTATATGAAATTGTCGCCTTGCAAAATACTCACAATTTGCTCATTAGGTCGGATTGGTATGTTTAAAAGTTGTATATAGATATAATCATAACAAAGCCACAAAATTGCATTGTTGAGTGAAAAATTACTGTATAAAAATTGTGTACGAGTCACATTTTATTAATACATTCTGAAACAATTAAATAAAAGTTTGCATTTAAAAAACACTTGTTTATAAACATTTATAAACACTACAAACATGTATTTTAGTTCTCCTCACTCCAAAACAAATCCTGTAAATTGAACAGCCTTCAGAACAGAACAGAAATGGAAAACATGAAAAAAAAAAACGTATATAGCAAACTAATTATACTGGCATTCAAAAAAATAAAAATATTTTCAAGTTCGGAAATCATAATTATGGGCTTCTAGTGATTTTTGGTTGGAAAAAATTGACACATTGGAAAAGTGCGTATTTCTTTCTGTCTCTGTCACTTTACAGGAAGATTTTAGTGCTAATGCAGCGTAATGAAAAGCAAAGGACGCACATATGGCATGCGGTTTTGTTGTGCTGCCATACAGAAAGCAGGTAAAATGTATTATGGTTGTATAAGCCTGTCACTTCCTAAACCGCCTAAATGAGTAGAGAGGTTAAAGGAGCTGTTCAGCTAGTCATGCACTGAGTCAGCTCGGTGGATTTGAAGCATTGCTACTGTTAAACTCAGCAGTCAGGATTGACATTAAGAGCTCCTTCTGTTTGAGTCAGGCCGCCCACATACTCAATACACCACAATTTTCTTCACTCATTTTAATGCTTATTGACAACATATGCATTGGAGGTCTTGCTGACGCTGTGGACAACAGACAGAGGCTGAACTTTAAAAGCCAAACTTGGTCTATGGGCTCTGGAGCCTTTTCAAAAACGACACTGGGAAGGAAAGTAATCGATTCGTCATTACGTCAGACGTATTAGCTATTCTTTCACTTTCGCTGTATCGACGCCGCTCCTAGAAAACAGCCTTCTCTCTTTCTCTATACCCTGTGAGATGGAAAAGACTGAAAAGCTCCCTGAATAAGGGTTTCCTACAGAAACAGAAAAACGCCGTATATATGGAGCTGGCGCTGCGGTAAACATCACCCGAGGCTCCGTGAATGAAGCTACAGCAGACTTCAAAGTGCAATATCTGATATGTCATTTCTGGTCAACCTCTTCTGCTATTCAGAATTGGCTGTATAATAATGTCATCTGGCATTATATTTTAGATCCTGAAAAAACAAAAACACACAGTGTAGGGCTATATTCATGTAATTTCAGAATGACTGGCAACATTATGAAATGAATTCCAGTGATTTTGTTACTGATGATGGCTGAGTGCAAAATACTTCTCTCAACTTCAATTTCGAAAATTTTTTGCCCCTAGCCTCAAAATACTACTATAGTACATCAACATTCAAAAATTCAAGGTCAGCAAGATTTTTCTAATGAAAGTCATTAATACTTTTATTCAGCAAGGATCCATTAAATGGATAAAAAAGTGTCAGACGTTTAGAATGTAATTTACTTTACTTTCTATTAATCAAAGAATCCTGAAAAAATAATTATCACAGTTTCCACAAAACTATGAAGCTGCACAAATATTTTCAATAACAGTAATAATAATAAATGCTTCTTGAGCATCAAATATATTAGAATGATTTCTGAAGGATCATGTGACCTGAAGACTGGAGTACTAATACTGAAAATTTAGCTTTGATCACATGAAAACATTACATTTTAAAATATATTCACATGAAAACAGTTATTTTATCTCTGTGAATAAATTCTTCAAATATTAATGGTTTTTACTGTATTTTGAATGGTATTGATCTCTCATAAAACTACTTGAACTTTTAAACCTTTGAATTCAGTAGTGCTAACATAGCAAAACAAGTTCTAGTATTATTTTTGTCTTGTCTTTACAGGAACAAAGAAAAAAACATTGAATATTCTTAAAATGGATAAGCTGAGCAGTGAAAAATGTGTCAGATAGCATTTTTTCAGCACAGACGGTCAATAAATGTTGTTAGACTTTTTGTTTTAATAAAAGAAAATAACTTAAAATGTAGCTTACTCTAGCTTTAAACATACATCTCATTTTAAGAATATTTAGATATTTTTAATAAAAAAATAAAACAAAAATACTGACCAAGACAACTTTTTGAAAGTTGTCATGAGTTTACTGAGTTCTCTCATTAAAAAAGCTTTTGTAACAGTGTATACCAGCACACCTGGTATACGCTGTCTATAATAAAACGATCTTTAATACTGAGGGTACTCCAATTCACGTGAAAGACGTCTGATCGTTCACAGAATTCCAACTTGTAATTCTGAGTTCACTGAACACGTGAACAGTTTTAGTCAGAAACTCATTTGAATGGTAATTCTGACATAATGTGAGCGCAACACGATAACCGTGAATTCATAAAATCAATTAATTGATCTGAGCACATGGTGAAATCCTACTTTACAAGAGGATTCGCTCTTAAGATCGCTGGCTTTAGCTGGTCTCGTGGTTTTTACATCTGTTCAAACTCTCCGGTTCCTGGAAACCATCCAATCACACAGTGCAAACATATCAAGCGCATTAAAAATCATCTCTCTCAGCTATCGAGAGCTCCATATGTTTTTACTGCATGAGTCATTATTGCTGCAAGAAGCGCGAATGGGATTTTCATGATCCTGAGAGATGCACTCTCAACCCTGCTGAAGAGAAACGAGTGCCATGCTGGTCTAGGCTGGATTATGCTGGTCTAGCTTAAGAGGTCGGGGTTTAGCCGTTTATCCTTGGCCTGCTGTATCTACATGATCTGGGGGCAAAAGCAGCTGTGCAAGAAACTGCTAATATTTCATTACATTATAGCAGATTTACTATTACAGAATATGCTTTGCCCAGTCAGTAGATTCTGTCTTCTGGCCTTAACGTTCTCAAACACAAAAAACCCTCAGACATACACACTCGCACGCAGGCTTTCTGCCCTGTCGTCTCCTGTTTGATGTACTGAGAGTGAAATCGTATTCCCTCGCTGGGTTTGTTTGCTTTGTTCAATGTGTCTGTCATGGCAGCAAATAATAAAAAGAACAGACGAAACCATTTGGAGTGTTTCTCCTGCCGAGATCAATAAAAACATTTCATCCTGCGGAATTGTGCCGAAGCCCTTCTGGTTCCTCGAGGTGTAAGTGCCAGCTGAAATAACTAGCAATAATACGAGTCCTCGGGCTTTCGGATGCCAAACCTTCTGACATCAAAGCGCCGCCGTAATGAAGAGGAGAACAAGAGCTCATCCTTGTTTATGACCAAGATAGAGCGGATCAAAAACACAAACTATATTAACATTCACTGAAGAAAATGTGAGCGCCGCTCGTCCATGCCAGACTCCTAAGGTGATTGCCAAAATAAAAGGAGTCCACCCTCAAGTCTATGTGATATCATGGTCCCTACATAGGGCTCTGGATTCTGAACACTAGGATCTGGTGAAGGGTGCTTGAGAAAACTGTTGCTCTGTATGCAACCAGTCCAAGAGAACATCTGGCTGCTGTTTGACGCAAAATCATGCCAGTTTATTCCATGAAAAGAGCCATTGGGCATATTTTGAGTGTGTTATGAGCTTTTTCAATGCTGCCACCATAATTGAAAAAGATACATTTTAAAATGTGTTTCCAAAGGCTGAAAAAGCTATAGAAATAAATAAAATGGTGAAATAATACATAAATAAAAGGAAAATAAATAAAACTAATAAAAAAGTAAGTATTAAATAAAATCATCTTATTTTTTTGTAAATCAATAAAATTTAAAAAAAATATAAAATATATATAATACATAATAATAAAAACTTTTTTTAAAAAAAAAAAAAAAACTTTTTGCATTGGCTAATACATTATAATATTATTTTATTATAATATTATTAAAATTTATATTTTTTACTTTTAAATAAAATAAAAAAAACAACGAATAAAACTACAAAAGATGAATATCATACCCCAGATAACTTAATACATAATAAATCAGAGGTGGCACAAATGTACAGAATTAAAATACTTCATTCTCCACAATTCAATGACATTTTATTAAAACAAAATAAGCAAATAAAAATTTTATTACATAGATTTTATATAATTACATATTTTAAATGATTTTTCATATATTTTATGATCAGGAATTTGCTCTTGTGTAGAGGAAAAGCAGCTCATAATGATATCAAATCCAGCTCTTATAATAAATCTGTTGCAACACTGGTCTGATAGATTCATTAGGAAATCGTTTTGAATTTAGATGATACACAAACAGCTAGAAATGACATTAAAAGGTTATTAAATGGTTAGGTTACCCCAAAATGAAATGACATGAAAATTCTGTAATTAATTACTCACCCTCATGCCATTCGTTTATCTTCGGAACACAAATTACGATTTTTCTGATGAAATCTTAGAGCTCTCAGATCCTGCATAGACAGCAATGCATCTGTAATGTTCCCAAGTCTAGAAACGTAGCAAGGACATCAGTAAAATAGTCCATGTGACATCAGTGGTTCAACCGTAAGTTTACAAAGCTACAAGAACATATATATTTGTGAATATAATATATTTATGAAGCTACAAGAATATATTTCATATATGATGAGAATATATTTCATACATGATAGTCCACCCCTAGACCTAACCTTCAGTGTGACAAAAGCAGATTGCACAAAGTTGCACGAATGAGATTGTATGATATGCTAAAATGTCAAATAGTTACACATGCGAATGTGTTATTTTATGCTCCTATTTCGATTTGCTTGGCTTTGATTGTCTTTTTGCTCTTGTAAGATTGTTATTTGGATTTAATTCAAACTAAGCACATTCATATCCTTCAACAGTCAAGCATTTTATGTAAGAAGAATGACACTTGGCACAAACTATTCTGTTTCAACTCATCTAATTAGCTTGTCATAAGTATGATTGTTTCGTTTTTAATTGGTACTTGCCATTGCTTAAATGAAAATCAAGACTCATCCACTCAAAAGAGCATTCCAACTGATTAATTCATGTTTCGACACAACCTGTGACTTTATATTTGCACGCTAAACGAATCGCACTCATTCAAGCACAAATAACTCCTTGTTCCTCAGAGTGACAGAGCTCTGGTGCTGGTTCAGTACAGCATCACCTGACCGCCGTCCATGACCTCTGCCTGCCCTTCCACACAGCCTCGCATCCCGAGATCACACAGACAGAGGGAGAAATGAAAAAGTGCATCATCCATCCGTGAAAAAGCCTACAGTTCCCATGAGCCCCGGTGGTGTGCGTTCTGCTTCAAGGAAGTCTGGATGCCTACAGGAGCTGCAGGAATATGAATTTTCATGAGCGAGGTCAGGAAGAGGGATGAAGGAACAGAATGAGGAGGAAAAAGATGATAAATACATATATCTATGTACAAAAACCACACTAAAATTTTTTCGTTCTACAAATATTAAATATACAGTATATATATATATATATATATATAAAATAGATGTGCACTCTAAAAGTTACATTTTTCTTTTGTAATTATAGTAAAAGAATCAGTTGGGGAATCAAATGGTACAAATGTCTTAATTTCAGTGTGCTTTTAACCATTGTTTTTACTTTTTAAAATGTACTTTCCCGGAATTACTTTAATTTACAAAAATGTTTGTAAATCAATACTTTCAGTCTTAGTTTTATTCAATAATCTCTGAGGAGAGTGTTCAGAGGTGCAGAGAAGAACTTTGTATGCAAAGCCTGGAGCAACTTTTTTCTGGAAGACCTGCCAGGCATTAAACTGTCACCTGATATTAGGGATGTTGATGGGGATTTGGCAGAATGTTGGAAAGCAGTTAACAAGCAGCACCGCAGAGACCTGTAAAACAAAGGGCAGTAGATGTGAGAGCACAACAAACCGCAAGTGCTCTCGGCTAACTACAGCGCTGGCACACTGTAATCAGCAATGGCCAAACAAGGTTCTGCATGCATTAGCTTAAGCACAGTGCACCATTTCTACTTCAACACACAAAGTGAACAGAGCTATGCTAAACGTGTCCTGTAAACATGCTGAAGGGATAGCAAAGGTCAGCTGAGACCTGAAGCCTGAAGATTCGTGGACTTCCTCCTGGGCTTGGACTATTCAGTGAGCACAAAATGTGAAGTCAGACGTGTGAATACGGCAGGTAATGTCCCCGATGAACTTAGCAGTAGGTGCGCATGAGGTCATATTAGTGCACAAGCTAACAGAGGAGCTCACGTGTTTCCAGCTCAATCTGTGCTCTCACTGCTGCTTCAGCTCTTGGCCTCACAGTCCATTTGGCTTTGCTCCTGCTTCTGTTAATTGCTCCCTCAGATAGACATTTTAAATAATGCGTTATGGGAACCTGAGAGAGACAGCACACAGAAAAGCCCTCAGATAGATAGGATAATCAAGAAGATGGTTTAGAGTGAAATGCTGGATGGATGACAGTGATGACAGATGTAGGATGTATATAGTGACGGATGGATGGATTGATGGATGGATGGATGGAATATAGTGATGGATGAATGGATGACAGTGATGGATGGATGGATGGATGGATAAATAAATAGATGATGGATGGATGATGGATGGATAGATAGATACATGGATGTATGGATGGATGGATGGATGATATTTGATGACAGTGATGGGATGGATGATTGGAATATATGAGGGATGGATGGATGGAATATAGGTGATATATTGACCTGATGGATTATAGTAATGATGGATGTATTGATGGATGACAGTGATTGAATTGATTGATGCTGGACTATAGTGATGATGGATTGTATGGATGACACGACTTGATGGGTGCATGAATTGATGGATGGAATCTCCTTGAATTGATGGATGACACTGATGGATGGATGCATGGATTGATGGATGGAATATAGTGATGGATGGATGGATGGGTGCATGGATTGATGGATGGAATATAGTGATGGATGGATGGATGACACTGATGGATGGATGCATGAATGGATGGATGGAATATAGTGATGGATGGATGACACTGATAGATGGATGGCTGGCATATAATGCCTTGATGGATGGATGGATGGATGGAGAGATAGATGGATGGCATATAATGATGGATGGATGGATGGCATATAGTGATTGATGGATGGATGGATGATTGGATCACACTGATGGATGGATGGGTACATGGCTGATGGCTGGCATATAGTATGGAATGGATGATGGATGATGGATGATGGATGGATAGATGATGGATGGATTGATAGATAGATGGATGGATTGATGGATAGATGGATGGATGGATGGATGGATGGAGAGATGGATGGATGGATGGCATATAGTGATGGATGGATGGAATATAGTGATGGATGGATGCATGGATTGATGGATGGAATATAGTGATGGATGGATGATGGCTTATGGTATAATATTGATGGATGGATGGCAAGATAGTATGGATTGAGGATGGATGCAGTGATGGATGGATGAGAGATAGATTGGATGGCATATATGATGGATGGATGGAAGATCGTGATGATGGATGCATGGATTGAGGGAATGGAATAAAGTAGGGATGGATGGATGGATGGAATATAGTGATGATGGATGGATGGATAGATAGATAAATAGATAGATAGATATAGATAGATGTGATAGATGGATGGCAATTAGTTATGGATGGATGGAATGGATAGATATGTGATGATGGATGCATGGATGCATGGATTGGATGGATGGAATATAGTGTATGGTGGATGCCCTGATGGCAGTGGATGGATGGATGGATGTATGGATGTATGGATGGATGGATGGATTGATTGTTGGATGGATGGATTGATGGATGGATGCATGGATGGATGGATGGATGGATGGATTGATGGATTGATGGATTGATGGATGGATGGATGGAATATAGTGATTGATGAATAGGGTGGTTGGAATATAGTGATTGATGAATGGATGGATTGATGGATGGAATATAGTGATGGATGGATGATAGACCATCAAAGCCATTGGCTAAATTTTAACCAAAGTTAGACTGGCTTTAGCTTTTCCCACTTTTCACAATCCAATCCAATTAATTTTACACAAAGCAATGTTGAAATGATGAATTCCTGAAGAGGTCCCACCCTAAATTTTTTATGGCACAGAAAAAAAATGACACAAAAACAGGCAAGTTTGGTGTGATGGCAATGCAGAGTCAGTAATATTAGAGGATGTGTGACTTCCGGAGATTGGTTGTGTTCGTTGCAGCAGGAACGTAATGTGGCTGAGTTTGTCAGCGTCTCCACTGCATTATTCAAAACACAGCACAGATCTGCTCAGAATTCAGCGCACCTCTGCTGGCAAATGCCCCGCAACGGCTAACCATAATAGCTTCCACTGCATATGGACGAGCTGTGATTAATCATATTTGGATGGGGACATTTGTAGCAGACAAAAAAAGAGTGATCCACCTTTAACACTTTTCATTAAGGTACTGCCAAAAAGATTTTTCTGTCTGTCAGAGTTTAGGACAGAGAGTATTTCTAATTTATGCTGCTAAGATTTGCGTTACATGACCTGTATGAGAAAGCACAGGAATCTAAACTAGAGAGAACTCATTATTTCATAAAATGATATCTTTAGAGGAGCTAAAAAAAAAGGCTTACACTTTAGCCAGCTGAGGAAGGGGGAAAAAATCAAGTTTTGAAATCATTTAAATAGTTTGCTTCAGAGAACTTGCTCAACTCTTTAAAGCTGAAGTGTGTAGTTTTAAGTCATCAAACAGATCTGCAGAAATGCATATTGCTGCAAGCAACAATTAGCACCTACATTTTTTATTCATTCCCAAAAAACTCTGTTTTAACTGATAAATACCAAACAAGTCATGCAACTCATGCCAAATCATTTACAGTACAAGTACTGACATGCATTGTAATGCTTGTCACCATTATAGCGCCACCTTCTGGACAAACAGCAACTTCAAGTTGGTGTTTTACATCCGTATACCTAATTCATTGATCTCATATTGAGCCAAAGGGCAAAGATTATTTAGATGATTGTTCAAAACAGGACTCTTTGTCTTTCTGTTTAGTGTGTGTGTGGTAAATCAAATGAGTTCAGCAACAGCTCTGTTTATGTAGTGTTCGATGGTGTTTCTCAAATGTTAACATTCAGAAGCACTGGATCTTTCAGCATAAGCACTGTACACATGCACGTCCTCACATACAGCCTCTCTTCCCCATTAGCTCTTCTAGATAAATGATTTAACATGAACCCATGTTCAAAGCCGGGAGAAATCCATTAAACCCGCGTGAATCAATCCCGTCGATTTTGGTGATAAAGACTGCATGTAGGTGAGAAAGCAAGGAGGTCATGAAGGGGCGGAAAAGTTTTTCGCTACACTGCTGATGAAAAATGCATGAGACCTACTCCAGAGATGCTGTGATTGTTTTTTTTTTTTTTTATGGCTGACAGAATAAAGGAGCATGTCTAAAAACTAATAGAGAGAATACAATTTTGCTCAAATATTACTCAATAAACATTGTCTACTGCCGAGTGTGTGGTGTCTGGTCTGTGTCTGTGCTGTGTGTGTGTGTTTGTTGTGTGTGTGTGTGTGTGTGTGTGTGTCCGTTGTGTGTGTGTGTGTGTGGGGTGGCATGCAAATTACTTATAGTTTTTATATGTTTAAAAATTATAATAATAATTATTATTATTATATTATTATCTCACATATTCGCAATTATTATTTTTATGTTATACAAAATTCCATATGTACTACTATTAAAACTGATACTACGATTATAACAATTATTATTATCATTAATGATTTTTTTTATTATTACCCATATCAAAATTTACTATAACAATTTTAAGTATTATTATTATACAATATGATTAATATGATTAGTATGGCTTACAAAATACTTAATATTATTATTATTGTCATTATATTCAAAGATATTAAGCCAAATCATATTTGATATTATATAAAACACATACAAATTATGTGATTACAATATATTAGCCTACTTTTATTTTACATAAAATGTGAATATTACTATATAAAAACAAATACTATTATAAAAAATATATTATTATCATCTGCTTGTATGATTATTATATCATATCAAATATTTTATAAATAATTATTATTAGATTTTCACAATATATTAAGATAATAAATAGATTTTTTATTCTATAAAATATGAATGCTATTATTATAAAAATGTGATTGTTAATATTAGTATGACTCAGAATATGAATATTATTTATTATTATTATCATCATTATATTCACAAGATATTAAGCCAAATTCTATTTGATATAATATAAAAACATACATAAAAAGGTCTTGTGTGCTTTACAACAACAGTATTTACTGCCCTAAGTTGCTATACACACACACACACACACACACACCCAACAACATTTTGAGAGTTGGTTTGTTTGTTTGCTCACAATGGAATTGACAGAAACACTTGAAACATAATTTTTCCACAGGAAAGTAAATATGGATCAGAATAACATGAAAAAGGGCCCACACCCATAATTCAAACAAACACTTTCCACAACTCAGCAAATCAGATGAAAAAAAAACCAACATGTTTTGGAGGTTGTAGCGGAAAAGAAACGCAATTAGAAGAGACAGAAAAGCGGGGAAGATGGGAAGGAGGCTTGGACTGACACTGATCAAGAGCTTGATGTGGGTTTGATTACTGTGGTTTTGGGCAAGCCGTGAGGAATGTGCCACAGCAGAGTCTTTCTGCTGAGACGCTTACCTTATGGAGAGCCATTTAATCATTTCAGCTTCACATCCCTCCTCTATTTGCCTCGCTCACTTTGATTAATGACTCATGTTACATCCAATTCAGCTTTACTGACATGACTGCACCGCTGTGAGTGCTGCTGCTCATTTGGGATGATAACACTCACACACATAAACACACACTTCCTGCAGTAGTGCTTATAAGTGACACTGCAAACCTGCCAAACCTTATTGATTAGAGCCGTTCCTTACCTGCCAACATCACCAAACCTCACGCTTAAACTTATACACTACCCTTCAAAAGACTGAGATTTGTTCAGGGTTTTAAAAAGTCTCTTCTGCTCACCAAGGCTGCATTAATTTGACCAAAAATACAATAAAAACAGTAATAATGTGAAATATTATAATTTAAAATAACTGTTTTCTGTTTGAATATATTTTAAAATGTAATTTATTGCTCTGATCAACGCTTGAATTTTCGACTAACTGATAAAACTGATCCTTCAGGAATCATTCTAATATGCTGATTTACTGCTCAAGAAGCATTTCTGATTATCATCAATGTTGAAAGTAGTTGTGCAGCTTCATATATATATATATAAAAAACAATACATTTTGTTCAGGATTCTATGAAAAAGTTCAAAAGAACACGTTTGATCAGTTTAATGCATCCTCACTGAATAAAAGTAATAATTTCTTTCAAAAATTGTGTTAGTCGAGTCACAATGTAGAAATAAAAAATGGTAGTGTGCTCCCCCCCCCCCCACCCCCCCAAAAAATAATAAATATGAACTCACCATCAGGTTGTTCCTTAAATTAATGATGTTTTTCTGTGAAAAACAACGAATTTCAAGAAAGAATTTTCAGAAATAATTACATAACTATTGATACATACAAACATATCATCAAATTATTAAAATATATTAAATATTTGCGAAAGATTATTGTAAATAGTATAAATATATAAATGTTTTAATTAAACTGATGAATGAATGAATGAATGATAAATGATCAAATATATAAAATTAAATGAATGCTTGTACAAACAAACGAACAAATGAATGAATGATTAAACAAACAAATTAATGATTAAATGAATGAGATGAATGAATATTATTGATTGATGATTGATTGAAATAATGAATGATTAAATTAATGATTGAATGACTGACAATTAAATGAATAAATGAACGAATGAAATAAATAAATAAATGGATGATTAAATGAATGAATGAATGAATGAATGAACGAACTGATTAAACAAACAAATGAATGATTAAATGAATGAATTATTAGTTAGTTTTAATTAATTAATGATTAAAAAACAATGATTAAATGAACGATTTAATGAATGAATAAAATTAATGATTAAACCAAAGAATGATTAAATGAATGAATGAATGAACACATTAATGATTGATTAAACAAACAAACGAATGGTAAATGACTGAACGAATGCCTGAATTAATCAATTAATGATTACTTGAATCATTAATGATGAACAAATTAATGGATTATATATACACAAATGAACGAAATGACTGATGAATGAACAAAACTGATTAAACAAAGCAAATGATATTAAACGAATGAATGCACAAATGAATGACTGAATAAAACAAATTAATAATAAACAAACAAATGATTTAATGCATGACTGAATGAATAATCTTCTTGAATGAATGGATGAATGAATGAATGAATGAACGAATTAATTAATTCATTAATGATTAAACAAATGAATTAATTAATGATTAATCACAATCCATGATGAAATGAATGAATGAATAATGATGATAGACAATTTCCTTTCCATTTTCTTGAAATGCACAACCAATCTAACTGCAGTACTTTGTGTAAGGTGGCATTAATTGTACAATGTGCTCAAATATGCACACACAAAAAAAATCCCAAAGCCACAAGGGATGAGCGAATCATTCCAAAGCTGGATCAGACATAATTTCCACTCTAGTCTCTTAGTTCCCCTCGGACGTCCAGTAATTGATTTTTTTAAACCTCTTTTGTCGTCACTCCAAACCCAGCCTGTGCTCTCTCAGCTTTTCAACTTCTGTCTCTCTAAGCAGTTTTTTTGGCCACATGAGGCTAGAGGTCTCCCGCGGGACCCAACCAGATTTTTTGCGATTAAATTCCCGAATAAATTTTTCTGTTAACAGAAAAATGTCAAACGAATTAAGTATTTTAACAAGACGAATAAAAGTAGATATTTTTGTACAACCTACATTTTTTTTCTCTCTGGCGCGACACTTTTCCCTATTGTGTTGTCAATGTTAAACGAATTGTATCTTGACAAGATGAATAAAAATAAGAAATACAATTTTACTTTACAATACTTTTTTCCTACTGTGTTGCATAAAATATTAAACAAATTTTGTGTCTTAAAATAATTAATATAAATTCAAGTCAAAGTCAATAAATACAAGACTTGACAAGACGAATAAAATAACAAAATTTTGTGCAGAATACACTTTTATTTGTCAGCCTATCTCTCTTTCTTTCAGTAGCAGAAATTTAAAGGGGTCATATGATGCCATTTTAAAGATCATTATTTTGTGTATTTGGTGAATATGTTGACATGCTTTAATGTTCTGAAAACACATTATTTTTCAAATACTGGTCATTATTGTAGGTCCTCTATGCCCCGCCCCTCTCTCAAATGCTTAGTTTTCTACAAAGTCCCTCCTTCGACAAGCGCAGTCTGTTCTGATTGGCCAGCTGACCCAGTGCATGTGATTGGCTGAACACCACAAGCACGCACTCGTATCCATACCATAATCGCGAGCTTCAGCTTTCAAAATAAATGTAAAGACAAAGCCCGAAAGGTTAACAGAGTCGCGTGACAGACCCAGTGATGAAGCTGGTATGTGTTTGCCGTACACAAGCCACGGTTAAGACAGCTGACTCCACTGTGATGTGACCCTGTCTCTCTCCTCTCCTCTCGCACACACACACACAGACACACACACGATGCGCAAAACTCTGCATCTGAACAGTCAATAGCAAATACTTAAACTATAACAAAACAGTAGCTGATTCAGAAGTGCCAGATTTTCATAGCAAAGTCAGAATTACCTCCTCTCCAAGGTTCACAAAACGGTCGTCCATAAAATGCATTGCTGTTCTGTTGTAAGTAGTCTTAAAGATTCCTAAATTCATCTACTTCCGGAAGGCCAAATAAATGCTTTTGCTTTCGCCTAGAAACACACACCGTCTCCCTGACATGCTGCATCAACACTAACTGCTGTTACTGAACCAGGCCTTCTTTCTTTGCGTGCACATTTGGTCGCATTATGCAAATATTCCCACATAGTGACCTAGATATGTGGGGGCTTGTTAGAACGAGCCGTTTTAGGGGGGGTGTGGAAGAGTCTTAACTTTGATAAAGAATCTCTTTGTTTTGAGACTTTAGTCTTTGCAAACTTCAGGGATCTTATTTATGCACAATCAGCTTGTAACACTCCAAAGAGAAGGAAAACTTGAAATCGCATCATATGACCCCCTTTAAATGTGAGATCTGGAAACGAGATCTAAATTTAGCAAGAACGGTCGAGTCGGGAATAAAATTATTAAGCGGACCGGCGGGTGAACAAAGAGTGAATCTATAGCGGGACGGTGGGTGCGGAATGACCTTGCGGAGCGGGCCTACAAAAAACAGTCCAGCGCAGACCTCTACATGAGGCCACAAGCCTCACCCCACCATACCTAAGAGCACAAAAACTTTTCCTTTAAATGAGAAGCCCGTCAAAATGACAACACACATTCTGAAACACATCTGTGAAGCCGAAACTTTTTCTCACTTATGAATAAACTGATCTTTAGTTCATGTCAATCATGTTCCAAATAAAGTGAAAAAATAATCAAATGGATGCCGTGCTTTTTGAGTATTTCATTCAATGCATTATCCAAAAGTAGACATCTCCATATTGTATTTGATTATATATAAACATTCCATCATTAAATTTCCGACAAAAATAACTATTGTTATATATATGGCAAAATTCCTCTCATACAGTGCATGCATACATCTCTGTAGGTTTTCTTTGTTCTTTTCTTGTTTTCTTATGATTCATACTCACAGACATGCATCTTCCCCATACAGCGCTCCACACATTTCAAAGGACGTCTCTTCCGTTCTTCCTGGGTATCTCTCAATCCGACGGAAGGTGCAGCGGTAAATAGGAAATCCTCATCATTGTGTGTTTTTTTGTTTGCAAAACATCAAAGAGCATAAAAATGGAGTTGTGATCTTCCAGATAATACAGCAGAAGGGTGAAGTTCAATACACTTGATGAAGTTCCTAATGAATTCAATTATGCCAAACCTGTTTGAAATATCGCTCTCGGAATCAAGGGCCCGTGATGCTAAAGATCAACCTAGTCACGAATAGCACCAAACAGTTTCAGCTGGCAAATAAAATCCCTCTGTGTCCGAGAAAATCAATGCAATCTGCTGTTGAAATGGTCCGGACAGAGTTGACAAATGAAAGATTTATAATAACAAATTGATTGGGACACAAACTGATCTCATTAGTATTCATAGTATTTATGTTAAGTGGTTCTATCAAACACACAACTTCAGACATACAAATTGTAGTATTTCGTTAACAATTTGCAATAAAGTTTAATGCATTCATGTAAATCAGTTACATATAATAAACAGCAGTTAAAACTTTTATATTCATCTTTGTTAATGTTAATTTTTACATATACTAATGCATGTTTAACACTATACATTAATATATTATGGACAAACATTAATAAAAGAACTATATTTGTAAACATTATTAACATTAACTTAGATTAATAAGCACTGTAAACTGGCTTTTCGTTGTCAGTTCATGATACATAATGCATAATATTCTAATACTATATATACCATTTTATACTAGTATTAATACATAATCATTTAACTTAAACACGTTATCGGTTACTTAATACTTTGT